>JAYESA010000006.1:100435989-101005989 GCA_036927795.1 Iris macrosiphon
ATCCAATATACCCCTTGGGGCCTCTCATAAAAAAATAATTAAGGAGGAAAGCTTCTAGTCTAATGGTTTAATTAATTTTAATCCATCTCCTAATCAATAGGCTTTCTAAATAGGCTCAAAACTGATAATTAATACATGTTGGTTCATGAGTCTAAACTAAAGTGTTAGGTCCACTAACACAAGTCCAAAATAAATAAATAATATCTAACAACAATTAAATAATACAATAAATAATTATTTATCATGTACAATATTTAATTAATTATAAAATTACTAAAATACTCTTTCCTAGAAAATGTGGTAGTGACAATCTATATCTATATACATATACACATATATATGTATACACACATATAGCTATACATATATCAATACACATCTCCTACATACATATATATATATAGCTAGATATATCACTCCCTCTCATATATATAAATATAGATATAGTATCCCATAGCCATATACATATATATCAACCCACAAACACTCAACATTATATATATATAAACATATATCTATACCATATATATATACATAATCACATATATATCTATATACAATAATATATACATATACATATGAATTCATATATTATCAATAGCTATGAACAAAAGATATTAGATCTAGAAATGCACACAACAAACATGTAGAGTGCATCGAACCCGTATCACACTAGATCTATGATACGCTTGCGACACGAGTCTACCACATAACCAAACGTACTCTAAAGGACACGAGTAAGTCTAATATACTATTTAAGAATAATACGAAGAGTCAAACACACATCTACGTGTCCGTATCAAAATATGACATGCACAAAATCCCGTATCAGAGAAAAAACTCCCAAATCAACCCGTATCTCCAAATTATTGGGATACGACCTACACGTATCCAATTATGGACACGACACTAGCTACAAAGATACAAACACATGCTAATTTTATCTATAGGACTAATTGACAAACACAACAAGTGTCAATCTCGAAATTCTCCCAAAATTGACACAAAAAGTACCATAACTTTCTCAATAGGCCTCCTATGAACTCAATTACAAATCTTATGGGTAGCCTATGCATATGGATTAGTTTCTCATGGTTAATTCTCAGATTTAGAACCTAAATTAAGTAGAAAAACTGAATTATACCTATTGGGAGATAGATTTCCAATAAAACCTCCAAAATTGGTAAAATTGGCCTTCAACTTGTAGATCCTTGCTCCTCTTTGTAGATTCTTGCTTCCTCCTTCTAGATCCTTTCTCTACTAGCCTCCAATAATTATTTGGGAAAGAATTAAAGAGAAATTTAGTTGGAATTTGATGAATTTGGTTGAGAGAAATTCTAGATCTAGATATGGAATAAAAAAATGAAGAGAAAGAAAGTTTTTATCCCCTTTATATAGGCTTCACTTGCCTCCTCCCTCAAGCTACTATGTAAAGTCTAAAATACCCCTTGGGGCCAAAATTAATTAAGGAGGGAAGGTTCTAGTCTAATGGGTTGTAAACTCCCTCACCCAAAATAGGTATTTTGTGTATATTTTATATTATTATATTTTTTATAAATATTAAATTTATTTAGAGTATTCTCTTAGTTAATTAGAAAATAATTTTTTTTAGTATATTTACTTATATAAATATTTATTTAGAATTATTTTAAGGCTATTTTAGATTATTGGAATTTTTCCATAATTTATAGTTAATTAAAAACTAGTAACACTAATTTTCTAGAACTTTGAAGAATTTATTTTATATTCAAACTTAATTAAAAATATCCCAAACTTTTATGTTAGGTTCTAAATAATAAAATATATTTTCTTGAATTTTTTGAGAATTTTCTGATTAATTTTAGCATTTATTTTGAGTTAATTATGAAAAACTGAATTAAAAACTAATTTCTGAAAAAGAAAACCCAAAAAGTAATTAATTCTGCCCAGTCAGCAAACAGGGGGCCCACCTGTCAGCCTCCAGCAGTGAACAGTGCCAGGCCCGTCTGTCAGTGACCGCTGAGTGGGTGCGAGCCGAGCCGACCTCGAGCCGAGCCGAGTCAGAGTTCGACTCGGACTCAGCTGAGCCGAGCCGCGTCAGTGCCTGACCGTCCGATCTGAGCGGGCAGCCCTGGATTGCTGCCACATGGCGCGCTATGAGCCGCGGCTGCAATCTCTCTCTCCTCTATATATATAATAGTTTAGATATTAATTTCTAGGGTTTTTCTTCAGCCTATTTTTGGAGAATTGTCATCTAGGGTTCCTTCATCTTCTAGAAGCCATTGCGCATAGCTCCAGACTCCAAACGAGGCCTAGTTTTTTTTGTTAGAACGATATTGAGGTTAGATTTCTGATTATATAATTTTTTTTCGAAATAATTAGTATTAAATTCTAAAAAATTCGTAGAGCACAGTATGTTCGAAAATAGACGTGTTTCGATATTTTTGCGATTTCGGGAGAACCAGGAATCAGAATCATGAACCGTTTGAAGTTTCGGAAAGCTAATGTCGAGATCATTGACATATGTTTTTACCAGAATTTAATTCAAAGTATTTAGATATTGTTAATTCTGTAGAACTTCTAGGTTAGAATTTAACCATCGGTGCACAATACAAAATTTGTATGTGCCATAATTCCCAAACGAATTTGAATTCGGATGAGCTGTAAATTCTAGTATATTTTTGATGCTGAAATCTACAGAAAATCATGCATAAAATTTGAGTTTGTGTCGGTTGACTTTTCGATCAATAGATCGCCTCGATTTGCGTGCCATGAGTCTCGAGTTGATAAAATTTAGTTTCTTTGGACAAAATTTAGGAATTAACATAAAAATCAGAATAATAAGATTAAAATAGGATTTTAGAGTAATTATTCCAGAATTAAATAAATTAAAATAAATTAATAGTTATATTATTATATAGTTATATGAATATATATGTAAGTAAATGCTAATTGATAATTATGACTAAATATTCAGACTATACGATCCTAGGACACCGTGGACTATCCCATACTTACCTTGACCATGTTGACCCTGAGAACTTGTGAATTTGTCTACCTTGCGTACATTAACGTACTGGCATAGACACCTATCAGTTGACTGACTGATTTCGTACAGTACTTGAAGATGCGACACCCGCGTAATTCAACGCGTAATTGACCATATTAGATGACTAGTATTACCCCTAGTATACCCCCTGAGTCCAGTGTAAATATGATTGTGTATGTTCTAGTGTAAAGACTAATGATTCTATTGTATTATATTTATGTGTACATAGGATATTGGATTTGTTCTGCGCGATTTCTGGAGCAGATTATTGGTACATTGCAGCTTTCTTGCCAGGCAAGTATACCTTGCCATTGTACTGTTATTTATATTCCATATGTTGCATGCATCTTTATTTTCTGTCTTTAGTTTATATATTTTAACTGTTATATAAAATACGCACGATATTGTCGTCGCGGTATATTTTATTTATGTATTGCAATGACCTTGTTTATGAGACTACCCAATTATCATGTAGAATCATTAGGTTCATTGGCCGTGACACAATTGTTACACGAGTTGTGAGTCTCATGTAGATCACAGACTTGCGTGCAGGTTTGGCCTCCTATACGTGTGGGCCGTGCGTTAGGAATAACTGCTGTTAGAAACTTTGCATGCTAGTAGACTTGGCAGTTATTATAGGTCCATGGACATAGCTTATTATAGTACGGTGGTCCCATCCTTATCCTTGTTTGGTTGCAGGATTGGGCTAGGGTACTAAGAATAGGCTGTGAACCAAATGGTGTCATGGATGTGACATGCTTAGAGCATGGGGTGGGGAGAACAACAAGTACCGCATTTGAGCTCCTTTACACTTTTTCTATTGTGCGCCCGGATTCTCCGCCGGAGATACGGGTGGTGATGACCACTATATATTATGTACTATCAGGCGGGCCACCGGCGTTCAAAAGACGACGTGCCTTTTAGGCCCCTGGATCTCCAATAGAGAACCATGCCAAATCCCAGGTTTTCAGCCAGATAGCTCACTTGTGGGGAAAGTTATTCTTAACTGCATTCACTTAGACGGTTAGGTGACCCTTTGGATATTTATTTCAGTACTTTATTGGCATATGTTTAAGTATCTTGTTATGTTCCTCTGAGGACCTGGTCCCTGCCAGGTGTATTTGTTCTTGAGTATTCGCACGAGCGCAGATTCAGGTGGTTACCTATGTTTCGATGATGTCTTCTCTTCGAGCCGTGATTGCTAGCTGGTGTACTTATATTTTGGTTGACTGTGTTGTACTTATATTGTATTTACTTTTCCCATTCGAGTTGGTAGTGGATTTGTTTCCATCCAACTATCATCCTTAGATACTTCTTATTGAGATCTAGTTTCATAGATACGGGTTATTTATTTCTATATAATTTTGGTGGATGAGATTTAGATTTTACCCTATGACTTGTATTACATTTTATACCACTTGTGGATTTGATATTCATATTACAGCGTACGTATGGATTTGGTTTCCATATATTGGAGTTGCCATATCTATGCGGCTGTCATGCTTACGTGTCCTAGTCCTACATATTTTTGGGACTGGGGCGTGACATGGGTTTAACATAATTAATCATCTTCCTAATGACTGAGCTTCTAATTATTGGGCTCAATTCTAACTAAAATTAAATGTTGGTCCATAGTTCTAATCTAAACTAGTTAGGTCCACTAACACAAGTCCAAAAATAAATCTAACATGCTAACAATAAATAAATAATAAAATAAATAAATATTTAACATGCATAATATTTAATAAATTACCAAATGACTAAAATACCCATCCTAGAAAATATGGTAGTGACAAGTCTACCCCCTTAGAAGAATTTTGTTCTCGAAATTAAAACTCTCACCCCTCTCTCTTGGGCCAGTCATACAAATTTTACTATGGTAAATCCCCTATCAATCACAGTCTAAAACAGTCCTATCATATAATATACAATCCTACCATTCTACTGAAAGAGAAATCATACTCTAACTATCATGAATTTGTCTCTGCCCTGCTTGGTGTCTTCCTTTACTGGTACGAGATAATCTACTATGCCACTTACACACTAAGCATTCACTAATTATCAATCTAGTCAAGATATTTTTAATACTAAGGGTTACCAAATACTCGTGATATACTATAGTTCTAGGTCATGGATATGCTTCACTCACTGGCACTTGCTACACCGCTAAGACACTGTCTCCTTTATCTGTTTCAATTCTTGTAATAACCAAAATTTTATAACTATTCTCTTGCAAGAAATACTTGTATACCTTTTTCAGTCATGTATTTTATTAGCACACCCTTATCCAACTTTAATACTCCCAATATGATGCGTTACTTAAATCTTGTTACTGTCTACACAAGGCACCAGTTCTCATATGCATTTTAGATGTCATCCCTATACCAAGCTACTCATGTCTCTCCTCTATATTATTATACTAGTTACTAAAATGCATGTGCCTAAACTTTCATAATACTTGAGGTACTACGGCTCTTGTTACTAGGGTATCTCTTTCTATCCGATACTTGCTGCAACTTATCCTCTAACATTTGTTAATCATCTTAAGGTTCTCATCTGTATATTAGTATCACAACATATACACAATTATTTTCTAGCCATTACAACACCATGACATCTCACTGGTATTCTTATACCCCTCGGACTATTCTCTGATACATACAACCTCTATAAATCAAATTAGCAAGGTACTATACTTACTAAACTTACTTATATATTATCTCTCTCCTCCACTGCTTGGATCACTTGTACTATTACTTCTAAATAATTTCTATCTATTGACTGATATACCAATCTAATTATCTCACAAGGTGCTTACTGTTACTAGCACATTACTCAACTAATCCCTGATATAGAAACACTAGCACTCTTGATATAGTAATACTAGTTTATAACATATGTCCTTAATGTTCTAGGATACCAGCTTTTTATTAGATCACCTTATCACACTCACTAGAAATCATGATCACTTGCATCCAATGCACTAGTTATTAACTTCTATAATACACATTTTTTTACTTCACTCTTAAGGCAGGCATATGGTTCCATATCTCCATTGATGTATATGTATCTCCCCTTAAACCTTACAGACTGTTATACTAATCAGTGATACACTATATATCTTCCATAACCAATCTTGATATTTTTCAACCCATGACATACTATTAACACTCAAGCTTTCACTTTCTGATATTCATGAACTTCCATACTGACACTTATTATCCACTGTGCATCCTGCACACAATTTCTAGACACTCTTCCACCTATTGCTTCCAATTACATCACTAGACTCAATCTCGGGTTACCCATCACTACTCATATACTAGTACACTCCTATCTACTCACATCAATGCTCTACTTTTACCTGTAACACAAGTCTTACTACTCTAGCACAATATATACTTATTCTCTCACACTCTCTTATACACTTATGGGTACCATTCTACTATGGCATACTCACTAATACCCTTAATGCATATATATTTCTTTATTCTTGACACACCCAAGTATCAACCACCCAATTGAATATCATGTTCCATTAATTTCCAACACAATTTTTTTGATTCTTAATTGTTTACATGGATCACCCAACTACATGAATTCATGACTATCCAAAAGTGGCATTCTGGCTCTGATACTAACTCATAGAACCACCACTGATACTCTATACTCCCCCTTCTACCTATAGTACCAATACTAACTATAATGATACCTATCATAGAACTATTACTACAAGATACTACGCTATGGGTTATCTCTAGATTAATGCCTATTACTTACATGCCCAATCAAGAACCACTTACAGACTCATAAGTTATACTCTCAATAGTCAATACTGATACTCAAGACACAGACCTAATTGTAATTCACTAATTATCACACTAATATAGAACCCTATTGGAATGAAGCTCCATAAGGAACTGGACTAAAGAACTGAAGGTATCTCTACTGCTAGGCTAAAGAATGATGGAACAAAGTCCTATAATAACATGAGTGGATAAGTATTGAGATGATACTTTAAGAACCAATTTAAGATACAATCTGATAATCATACACGTCTGTCCAAAATTATGAAACTCAGAATCCTCGTCACGCCAGTAAGCATAGCTGCGATAAACGATAGATTCCATAACTTAGGTATGCACCTCTATAATCATGTCGTCTAGAATCCTCGCTGTGTCGACTAGTATAGCTGCAAGAAATTCTAAATTTTATAACTAAGATATGTACATCCGAAGTCAGGTCCCTATATTTTTGCTACACCAACTAATATGGCTGCGATAAACTCTATTCTCCATAACTAAAGCAGATATTTCACTTTTCTCACTGTCCTCATCAATATATGTCATCAGATGATACCATAATTTAGTCCATAAAATTCCTCTCGTTATGAAATTAAACTCAATAACGAACACTAAGAATTAAAATCAATAACCGATCACCAAGAATCAAATTCAATAACAACAAGCGAGAGCGGACGGAAAAAAGGAGGAAGATTTGAATTAGAAATTGTAATAAGATTATCAAGGGTCATCCCAGGAATCTCTCAAGAAATTTGTGATTGAGTATCCTCTCTCATCCTAGTGTCCTAAGTCCTATATCCTATCGTAGGCTCGCAGTAATACAACTAAGTCATCGTACTACTACGATATCGCATAACTTGTGAAGCCTGACCTGCATGGGCTACCACTAAAAACGTGTCACAACCCACACCTGGTGTAGGGATGCAAGTCAGAAACAATGCCCAGCCTACACTGCAATATCGGCGGTAGAATGCTGTCTTGGTCAACTATACTATCTAAATATCTCACAAAAATATAAAATATGCCAACAATATCTCAATACAAAACTCAATCATATTCTAAAGCACGAGAAGATATCAAGAAAGTCTAAAATAACTATACAATCTAAACAATTATAACAATCAAATAAAGAAACAATAATCAAACTCTCAAATATGAGCCGGAAACAAATCCGGTACAAAAATGCCAAAGAGAACTAACTATGCTAACTAGTGAATCCTGCTAAAACTTCCGGCTGTCACTCCAGAACTAGTGGGTCCTGGTCTGCATCATCAATAGGTCGCAGTCCATAGTATGTCGGATACCAATCTCCCGGATTCTCTGAAAAATATTTTTCAGTCAGGAATGGAGCGAAGTACATCTCTAACAACAGTTCTAATCAATGATATAAACTATGTAACAGTAAATAGATATGAATATACAAGATGTCATATACATGTATAAGAGATACGCAATAAAAAAAATACTGGAAATAAATACAAGAATGAGCAATATGGAATAAACAAGAAATACTAATGACTAAGTGAGTGAGTACCAGCTTTAACATGTGATCGGATTGGAAACTTGATACAAGATTTATGGCATGGCTAATCATATGTGCGGTGTATAATTAATACTATTCAAGAACATGACATGATACAAGATGGGTATGATCACTATCTACACTACATACTCCCCAACCCCGACTGGTATAGTGGATCCAACCATGGTACCCTATGGCACGGGATTCCCTAGGAAGGTAGCAAGTCTTCCCGAGAATCAGTGTCTGTACATACATGTACAAGAAGAACAATGAAACAAGGCTTGCACAAGATACACCATATATACCAAGGAATAATATCTCATGACGAGATCCGGATATACCAATCCGTGTAACCATCGTGTCAAGAAAATATGGATATCTACACTAGATATAATGAACAAAAAAAATAAACTATCAAAGAATATACTCGCCTGTGGTCCAGATTAATAAATGTCAAACTGTCCGAACTGGTGTCATACAGACCTATATATAGAATATTATATTAATATAAGGTTCTAGAATGAAAATAAGTTAAACTACTTCAATTCTAGGTCATGAAGCCATTTCTAAGTCAAAATAGTCAAACTAGGTCAACACTATGTCAAACTAGTCAAACTTGGTCAAACTATCTATTTCTAGGTTGTATTAGTCTATCTATAGGATATTGGGTTCATACACTATGAAACTAGGCCATACAAGCTAAATCTAAGATACTATGAAACTAATAGGATACCGTATCCTAATATACGCAAGTAAAAGATATAGAATATCATATATGCATATTCAAACAATATTAAATATATTAATCCTAATTACAAATGCTAAGTGGATACCTTGGCTTTGAACCAACTCGGTATTGCACCATAAAACACCAATCTTGATACCCAACTCAAATACCTTGTGTATCATCAATACATTGGCATTTACCTTGGTATCTCAAGGTAATGTGATATCTTAGTATATATTAGCTACCCAATCTCTAAACTATAGGCTAAAATATATTTATCTAATACAAGCTACTAGCTATATACTAATATGTATTTACTAGTACACAACTACAATACTAACCACTAACTATTAATACATATATACATATATACCTACATAACTAAAGATATACAAGCATACATACTACCTTTCTATATATACTAACTAGTAGAGATACAAGTATATAGATCTAATAACTAATTAACAACAAGTATCTATATATCGAGTGAATAGTTAGCTAAACCATTAACTAATCTATTAGCAAACTACCCAACTAACTATTAACTATTAGTTAAACTATCTATCCAAACTGTTAAACTATCAATTAACAACTTAGCTAGATAACTATCAAGCTACTAATAACTATACAACTAAATACTAGCTAACTGCTACTAGTTAACTTTCTAAACTAACTCACCTTGCTGCAGATACCCTGCTGTCCGCTGATGGTCCTTCTCGAGTGCACAATGCAGTTGGTACTCGTTGCGCTGTGAACTACTGCTGCTGCATGCCACGTTGAGTTGCCTCGCTGCTGCGACTGCAACACGCTGCTACTGCTGCTGGTTCGCTGCGAAACTGCTGCTGCTGCTGCAGCCTGCTGTGCACCGCGCTGCTGCTCGCTGCAGTCGCGCCTTGCGCTGCACTGCAGACCGCTGCACCGTTACTGCTATAGCCTGCTGCGCATGCCTCGCTGAGCTGCGCTGCCTCGCTGCTGCGGCAGCGCTTCACTTTGCTGCAGCGCTTCGCCCCTTAGTACACACAAAAACTATATATATATATATATATATATATATATATATATATATATATATATATATATATATATATATATATATATATATATATATCACAACACTCTCTCAAACACACACAAGCACAACTAACACCACTCCTTTATACATCTACATACATATATATACAACTCTCCACTCTTACACACATCTAGATCTATATATATATATATATATATATATATATATATATATACTCTCACTCATAACCATACATGTATATATACACAACTATATATATATATATCTATATCTATATACATATACACATATATATGTATACACACACATAGCTATACATATATCAATACACATCTCCTACATACATATATACATATAGCTAAGTATATCACTCCCTCTCATATATATAAATATAGATATAGTATCCCATAGCCATATACATATTTATCAACCCACAGACACTCAATATTATATATATAAACACATACACACACACACACACACACACACACACACACACACACACACATATATATATATATATATATATATATATATATATATATATATATATATATATATATATATATATATATATATATATATATATATATATATATATAATAGTAATATATATATACATATGAATTCATATATTATCAATACTATGAACAAAAGATAGATCTAGAAATGCACACAACAAACATATGGAGGGCATCATACCCGTATCATACTAGATCTATGATACGCTTGCGACACAAGTCCACCACACAACCAAATATATCTCGAAGGATACGAGCAAGTCTAATATACTATTTATAAAAAATACGAAGAGTCAAACGCACATCTACGTGTCTGTGTCAAAATATAATATGCACAAAGTCCCGTGTCGAATGAAAACCCCCTAAATTAATCCGTATATCCAAATTATTGGGATATGACCTACATGTACCCAATTGTGGACACGATACTAGGTACAAATACACTCAAACATGTCAATTTAATTTATAGGACCAATTGACAAACACAACACGTGTTAATCTCGGAATTCCCCCAAAATTGACACAAAAAGCCCCATAACTTTCTCAATAGGCCTCATATGAACTCAATTCCAAATCCTATAGGTAGCCTATATATATGGGTTGGTTTCTCATGGTTAATTCTTAGATTTAGAACCTAAATTGAGGGAAAAAATTGAATTGTACCTATTGGAAGATGGATTCTCAATACAACCTCCAAAATTGGTAAAATTGGCCTTCAACTTGTAGATCCTTACTCCTCTTTGTAGATCCTTGCTTTCTTCTTCTAGATCCTTACTCTACTAGCCTCCAAAAATTATTTAAGAAGAAAATAAGAATAAATTTGGTAAGGATTTGATGGAATTTGGTTGAGGGAAATTCTAGATCTAGATTTGGAATAAAAAATGAAGAGAGAGAAAGTTTTTATCCCCTTTATATAGGCCTAACTTGCCCCCTCCCTCAAGCTACTATATAAAGTCTAAAATATCCTTTGGGGCCTCTCATGAAGAAATTAATTAAGGAGAAAAGGTTCTAGTCTAATGGGTTTAACATAATTAATCCTCCTCCTAATGATTGAGCTTCTAATTATTGGGCTCAATTCTAACTAGAATTAAATATTGGTCCATAGTTCTAATCTGAACTAGTTAGGTCCACTAATATAAGTCCAAAAAATAAATCTAACATGCTAACAACAAATAAATAATATAATAAATAAATATGTAACATACACAATATTTAATAAATTACCAAATGACTAAAATACCCTTTCCTAGAAAATATGGTAATGAAAGTTCCATCTTATAGATCCGTGGTTTGAGTATTCATATTATATTGGTAGCATATTTATATCTTGATTATTAGATAGATAGATTACCCAAATAATATTCTGTCACTACCATAATTTCTAGGAAAGGATATTTTAGTCATTTCATAATTAATGAAATATTGTGCATGTTAAATTATTTGTTTATTATTTAATTATTGTTAGATATTAGTTATTTATTTTGTACTTGTGTTAGTAGACCTAACTAGTTTAGTTTAGACTCATGGACCAACATGTATTAATTGTTAGAATTGAGCCCAACTAGAAGCCCATTGATTAGGAGGATAATTAGTTTAATTAAACTATTAGACTATAACCTTTCCTCCTTAATTATTTCTTCATGAGAGGCCCTAAGGGGTATATTGGATATTACATAGTGACTTGAGTAAGGGGTAAGAAGAGGCTGGCCTATTAAAGAAGAGGGGGACAGTTTCTTTCTCCTCTTTTTATTTGAAAACTAGATCTAAATTTTTTTCAACCAAATTCCTTCATTCCCACATCATTTTCTCTACCAAATTTTATTCCAATTCATTCCCAAATCACCATTGGAGACTAGTGGAGCAAGGATATAGAAGGAGGAAGCAATAATCAACAAAGAGGAGCAAGGATCTACAAGTTGAAGGCCAATTTCATCACATTTGGAGGTTGCATTGGGAATCCATCTCCTAATAGATACAATTTAGTTTTTCTCCTTAATTTAGGTTCTAAATATGGAATTTAACCATGAGAAATCAACCCATATGCATAGGATACCCATAGGATTTGATTTTGAGTTCATAGGAGGCCTATTGAGAAAGTTATGGTATTTTTTGTGTCTATTTTGGAGGAATTCCGAGATTGACACTTGTTGTGATTGTCAATTGGTCCTATAGATAAATTTGACATGTGTTTGTGTGCTTGGAACTAGTGTCGTGAACACAATTGGGTATGTTTAGGTTGTATCCTAATAATTTGGTGATACATATAGATTTGGAGGTTTTTCCTCCGACACGGGACTTTATGCATGTCACATTTTGACACGGACACGTAGGTTTGTGTTTGACTCTTCGTATTGTTCATAAATAATATATTAGATTTTCTCGTGTCCTTCGGGGTACGTTTAGATGTGTGGTGGACTCGTGTCGCAAGCGTATCCTAGATCTAGTGGGATACGGGTGTGATGCACTCCATGTGTTTGTGTATTTTATTTTTAGATCAATTTTTCCATTGTTCTTAGTCATTATAAAATATAATTATATGCATATATATATTGTTATGTATATATATTTATGTGTTAGTGTATCATATATCTATGTACCTATGTGTTATGTAGCTATACTTCTACATATGTAGTAGCTATTAAATATAGTAGTGTATATATATATATATATATATATGATACTATAGCTAACTATTTATGTATGTTATACTATATGTATTATTGTGGAGATGTATATACATATATATAGAGGAGCATGTATATATATGTAAATAGATGTAGTTAGTATATATATTAGTATATATATTTGTTTATGTATTAGTGTATAATAGAGAGAGAGAGAGAGGGGGGGGGGGCTCAACGTACAGTGACAGCAGCAGCAGCATTAGCAACAGCAGCAGCGGCTTTAGCGACAGCAGCGGATTCAGCAACAACAACAGCAACGGCTTCAGCGACTGCAGCAGCAGCAGCAACAACATTGGCGACAGTAGCAGCTTCAGCAACAGCAACCATAGCGGTTTCAGCGATAGCAGCAGCATTAGCGACAGCAGCAGTTCCGCAACAGCAACAATAGTTTTTGCAACAGCAGTAGTGGCATTTAGCAACGACAATAGCAGTTTTTCGTGACAGTTTGCCTATATAGAGATATCTATGTATTATTTTTTGTTTATATATATATATATATATATATATATATATATATATATATATATATATATATATATATATATATATTTCATAATTGGTATTTATGCATTAGCATACTATATTTTTAGAAGTTGGTTGTTAGCATATACTTATTAGTGGGTAGTTAGTATATATATAAGGTTTTGGCAATTACCTTGAGATACCAAGGTAAGTATCAAGGTATTTGGAGATACCCAAGGTATTGGGTTTGGGTATCAAGATAGAGGTTTAGAAGTGCGATACCGAGTTGGTTCAAAACCAAGGTATCCATTTAGTAATTAGGATTTATATATTTAATGTTGCTTGAATGTACATATATGATATTTATCTGTTGTTTGCGTATCCTGAGATACGGTATCCTAGTATCCTAAGATGTAGCTTGTATGACTTAGATTCATAGTATATGAACCAAATATCTTTGAGATAGACTCATGCAACCTAGAAATAGGTAGTTTGACCAAGTTTGATCGGTTTGACTTATAGTTGACCTAGTTTGACTATTTGACTTAGAAATGGCTCTTTGACCTAGTTGTTGACTAGTTTAACTTATTTTCTTTTCGAAATCTTGCATTGATGTTGTATTCCATATCTAGGTCTTCGAGGTACCGTATCAGACATCTGTGAGACTATTCATCGAACTTCAAGCGAGTATATTCTCTGATAGTTTCTCATTTATGATATCCTCTAAGTTTATTGTATCTAGTATAGATATCCTTATTGTCTTGACATGATGGTTACACGGATTGGTATATCCGAATCTCGCTAAGAGATATTATTCCTTGGTATATGGTGTATCTTGTGCAAGCCTTGTTTTATTGATTATCTTGTACATGTACAAACACCGATTCTCCGGAAGACTAGCTATCTTCTTGGGGAATCTTGTGCCATAGCATACTATGGTTGGATCTACTATACCAGTCGAGGGTGAGAAGTATTTTAGTGTAGATATGTGATCATACCCATCTTGTATGTTATTCTTGTATAGTGTTAATCATACACCGCACGTATGATTAGTCAGGCCATAAATCTTGTATCAAGTTCCCAAGCCGATCACATATTAAAGCTAGTACTCACACACTTAGTCATTAGTATTCTTGTTCATTGTCATATTGTTCATTATTGTATTTATTCCAGTATTTTCTTATTATATATCTCTTGTATCTATTGTGCATCTTGTATATTCACATGTATTTATTGTTACATAGTTTTTATCATTGATTAGAACTACTGTTAGAGATGTACTCTGCTCCTTTCCTGACTGGATATATTTTTCCTATATGACACTGAGGAGTGGTACCCTACACATTATGGACCTCAGGATGTTGTGGGTTTAGAGTTGGAGACCCTGGCTCATGAGGGACTTATCCCGACTGAGATAAATGACCTAGGATTTGTATCTTCTTAGTATTTTTTTATACTGGATTTGTTTCCATCTTATTTGTTAGTATTCTTTCAGACTCATTGATGTTATTATTTTAGACTCATGAGTTATTAGTGACTATTCTTTTCTTTATCATATTCGTGCTCGTTTTTATCTTAGATCTGTGATTGTGTATATTGATATTGTTGGTGGCTCATTATATTGTTAGATAGATTACCTAAACAACGTTCTACCGTTGATTCTGCGGCGTAGGCTGGACATTGTTTCCGACTTGCATCCCTACTATCACGCCCCAGTCCCAAAAATACGTAGGACTAGGACACGTAAGCATGCCAGCCGCATGGATATGGCAACTCCAATATATGGAAACCAAATCCATATGTACGCTGTAATATGAATATAAAATCCACAAGTAGTATAAAATGTAATACAAGCCACAGGGTAAAATCTAAATCTCATCCACCAAAATCATATAGAAATAAATAACCAGTATCTATGAAACTAGATCTCAATAAGAAGTATCTAAGGATGATAGTTGGATGGAAACAAATCCACTACCAACTCGAATAGGAAAGGTAAATACAATATGAGTACAACACCACAACACAATATAAGAATACCAGCTATCCATCACAGCTCGAAGAAAAGACATCCTCGGATCACATGTAACCATCCAAATCTGCGCTTCTGCAAATACTCAAGAAAAGATACACCTGGCAGCGGACCAGGTCCTCAGAGGGACGTAACAAGATACAGAAAATATGAGCCAATTTGAATACAGTAAACATGCATATGATTTGAAAATAGATAAGTACGCTGTACATGACAATCTATATGAATGCAAATGAGGACAACTTTTCGACGTATGGGCAAGGGTAGTCTACTCGATCTAAGCCTCACAACTCACACACCCGTCTAGAACATCAGAAATCGACATACCTCTGGGGTAGCGACCAGCGCGACTCTACAGAAATTGACATACCTCTGGGGTAGCGACCAGCGCGACACACGCCCATAGTGCAAACTATATACTACGGTTTACCAGAGTGGTTAAAAGCCCATACGCCTAATGATTGTCTTCCCATGATACTAGGTGCCATGTGTGTGTCAACATATCTAATACATAGTAATGACTGGAGAAAAACTACACATGCAAGAACTATACAGAAATGAAATAAATAAAAAGAAATATAAATAGCATGCAAAGTACTATAAACAATTTGGCAAGGTATCTTGCCTGGGGTCCTGCTGCTGGTATGAATCAGAGTCCAAGTCACAGTCCAAATAGCCTATGTATTACAAATTTATCACGTCAAAAGATAATTTATTTTAATTTATTTAATTCTGGAGTAATTACTCTAAAATCCTATTTTAATCTTATTATTCTGATTTTTATGTTAATTCCTAAATTTTGTCCAAAGAAACTGAATTTTATCAACTCGAGACTCATGGCACGCAAATCGAGGCGATCTGTTGACCAAAAAGTCAACCGACACAAACTCAACTTCCATGCATGATTTCCTGTAGATTTCAGCGTTAAAAATATGCTAAAATTTATAGCTCGTCCAAATTCAAATTCGTTTGGGAATTATGGCACATACAAATTTTGTATTGTGCACCGATGGTTAAATTCTAACCTAGAAGTTCTACAGAATTAACAGTATATAAATACTTCGAAATAAATTCTTGGAAAAATATATATCGATGATCTTGATATTAGCTTTCCGAAACTTTAAACGGTTCTTGATTCTGATTCCTGGTTCTCCCGAAATTACGAAAACATCAAAACACGTCTATTTTTGGACATGCTGTGCTCTACAAATTTTCCAGAATTTAATACTAATAATTTAGAAAAAAAATTTATATAATCAGAAAGCTAACCTCATTATCATTCTAACAAAAAAACTGGAGCGCGTTTGGAGTCCGGAGCTAGAATATATCGTCTTTTTAATTCGTCATAACTAGTAGAAAATGAGACTGAATTTATGACGAATTTTGGCTATTTTTGGACGAAAAAGAGAGGAATTTGGGGAAGAAAAATATGAAGGATGAGGTATTTATAATGGTGGAGACTACTTAATTAAATACAACTAGGATTGGTTAATTTGGATAGAATTATGATGAATTTAAATAAGGATATGATATACATTAAGTTGTTTTCCTAGTAGGTTCAGGATTTGAATTAATTTAAAGTAGAGTTTGAATCTATCTCAATAATTTATAATCTTGAATATAATTATATATAATACAAATAATTTATAAAATCTTATTAATATCTATTAACACTAAATTAGCATCTATCTAATATTAAGACTATATATATCCAAATAAATCCTAATTAATTTCAAAAATCTAAAATAACCTAAAAATAATTCTAAATAAATATTTATATAAGTAAATATATCGAGAAATTCATTTGCTAATTAAATAACAGAATACTCTAAAGAAATTTAATATCTATAATAATATAAAATATACACAAAATATCTATTTTGGGTGAGGGGGTTTACAATCTACCCAACTTATAAAAATTTTGTCCTCGAAATTAAAATAGAACATGGTTTCTCTCTATCTAATCTCACTTGATCACAATCTAAAAGAATTTACCTCAAGTTTAATAATACAATTTCTACCCAACTTACAATTTACCCATCTATCACTTAAGGCTCTTACACTTAAGAAAATATTCCTCAATTTATTTTCTCATGTCATTCAATCCTCAAAACTTTAACACCAACTATATCATATGTGATATGCCCTTAATCAATTATGAAAGATAGTCACCAAATAATGTGATTGGCCTATGGGGTATATCTTGTACTATCCGTGTATCACTTATATCCAAGCACGAGATTTCGTCTTTCCGAAACAAGGGAAGACGGAAAGCAACGGAAAAAAGTTCAAGGAGGGGTAATAGAATGGAAGTATGGGAATCAAAGCGTTTAAAGAATTCAAATGGGAATTGTCAAGACAGTTGTTGATTGAAATCTTAATTTGGTAATTTCCTATTCGCATGCTCACATCGGTACAGTTATATATACAGTTATGTACTTGATATGATATGCTTTGTCGTATCTAGAGGGTAAGTATATTTGTCTACTGGTCCACTATACATCTCAATCCATATAAAATACTATTGCGAAGGGCGAATCAAGCGCATTATGGCTAGCTAGACCATAATACACTGATTCTGATTAGACAATTTGTATTAGTGCGGTTGATCAGGCCCCAATAACACATATGTCATGAACAAGCTCGATATAAGATTAAGCTTGCAAAAACTAGGCTATAATAGCAGCATAATTCAAGGTAGCACAGAAAATATAACGCTGGATTATGATGTGAGAAGTTAGAAAATAATTCAAGTTCGCAAAAGCAAAAACAACATAAGCAATAATAATAAAAGACTCTACAATCTCTACAGTTATCATACAACCTCCTTATCTAAGTCGCTAGTCGACCAAATAGGGCAAGGACATTTAAATTCTATGGTCTGCATAAACATTGTCGTCATTTGCTAGCATGCGATAAATATCATTCGGTTACACTTCAATTAATAGGTCAAAAGACTATATGATACTAGGTCTCAAACATTATGGTAAAACTTCTAACTAACTCTAGTAGTGTCTATACTACTCTCAAGTCTTCTTAATACATCAAGGGGTAATGGTATAACAATCTAAAGATAAGGAATTCTAGGTTCACTAGATATTCTAAACTTAGTGGTGTGTCTATATTCTCGTTGTATTCTTAATAGGTGTGCTACTCTAATTATCATCCTAATAACATGGGTTCCTATATTCTAGCAGAAGACTATACTCAAGGAACTATTAGGGAAGCACAGGAATCAAGCATGATACAATTATTCAGATAGAATGGATTGGAAGGAAAGCGAATCATAGTCAATTATGGATGAGGTCCTATACTCTATTCCTAGGTGCAGGCTTGTTCGGTACAGTAACGTAACCGAGACAATATGCTCTCGACCTGCATGGGCCACCACAAAAATATGTCACGCCCCAGTTCCAAAAATACGTAGGACTAGGACACATAAGCATGCCAGCCGCATGGATATGGCAACTCCAATATATGGAAATCAAATCCATACGTACGCTGTAATATGAATATAAAATCCATAAGTAGTATAAAATGTAATACAAGCCACAGGGTAAAATCTAAATCTCATCCACCAAAATCATATAGAAATAAATAACCAGTATCTATGAAACTAGATCTCAATAAGAAGTATCTAAGGATGATAGTTGGATGGAAACAAATCCACTACCAACTCGAATAGGAAAGGTAAATACAATATGAGTACAACACCACAACACAATATAAGAATACCAGCTATCCATCACAGCTCGAAGAGAAGACATCCTCGGATCACATGTAACCATCCAAATCTGCGCTCCTGCAAATACTCAAGAAAAGATACACCTGGCAGCGGACCAGGTCCTCAGAGGGACGTAACAAGATACAGAAAATATGAGCCAATTTGAATATAGTAAACATGCATATGATTTGAAAATAGATAAGTACGCTGTACATGACAATCTATATGAATGCAAATGAGGACAACTTTTTGACATATGGGCAAGGGTAGTCTACTCGATCTAAGTCTCACAACTCACACACCCGTCTAGAACATCAGAAATCGACATACCTCTGGGGTAGCGACCAGCGCGACTCTACAGAAATCGACATACCTTTGGGGTAGCGACCAGCGCGACACACGCCCATAGTGCGAACTATATACTACGGTTTACCAGAGTGGTTAAAAGCCCATACGCCTAATGATTGTCTTCCCATGATACTAGGTGCCATGTGTGTGTCAACATATCTAATACATAGTAATGACTGGAGAAAAACTACACATGCAAGAACTATACAGAAATGAAATAAATAAAAAGAAATATAAATAGCATGTAAAGTATTATAAACAATTTGGCAAGGTATCTTGCCTGGGGTCCTGCTGCTAGTATGAATCAGAGTCCAAGTCACAGTCCAAATAGCCTATGTATTACAAATTTATCACGTCAAAAGATAATTTATTTTAATTTATTTAATTCTGGAGTAATTACTCTAAAATCCTATTTTAATCTTATTATTTTGATTTTTATGTTAATTCCTAAATTTTGTCCAAAGAAACTGAGTTTTATCAACTCGAGA
Source organism: Iris macrosiphon (assembly GCA_036927795.1). NCBI lineage: Eukaryota > Viridiplantae > Streptophyta > Magnoliopsida > Asparagales > Iridaceae > Iris > Iris macrosiphon. Next base: position 100,456,362 of record JAYESA010000006.1, read on the forward strand.
CTCATGGCTCACAAATCGAGGCGATCTGTTGACCAAAAAGTTAACTGACACAAACTCAACTTCCATGCAAGATTTCCTGTAGATTTCAGCATCAAAAATATGCTGAAATTTATAGCTCATTCAAATTCAAATTCGTTTGGGAATTATGGCACATACAAATTTTGTATTGTGCACCGATGGTTAAATTCTAACCTAGAAGTTCTACAGAATTAACAGTATATAAATACTTCGAAATAAATTCTGGGAAAAATATATGTTGATGATCTCGACATTAGATTTTCGAAACTTTAAACGGTTCATGATTCTGATTCCTGGTTCTCCCGAAATCACAAAAATATCAAAACATGTCTATTTTTGGATATGCTGTGCTCTACAAATTTTCCAGAATTTAATACTAATAATTTAGAATTTTTTTTTATATAATCAGAAAGCTAACCTCATTATCGTTCTAACAAAAAAAACTGGAGCGCGTTTGGAGTCCGGAGCTAGGATATATCGTCTTTTTAATTCGTCATAACTAGTAGAAAATGAGACTGAATTTATGACGAATTTTGGCTATTTTTGGACGAAAAAGAGAGGAATTTGGGGAAGAAAAATATGAAGGATGAGGTATTTATAATGGCGGAGACTACTTAATTAAATACAACTAGGATTGGTTAATTTGGATAGAATTATGATGAATTTAAATAAGGATATGATATACATTAAGTTGTTTTCCTAGTAGGTTCAGGATTTGAATTAATTTAAAGTAGAGTTTGAATCTATCTCAATAATTTATAATCTTGAATATAATTAAATATAATACAAATAATTTATAAAATCTTATTAATATCTATTAACACTAAATTAGCATCTATCTAATATTAAGACTATATATATCCAAATAAATCCTAATTAATTTCAAAAATCTAAAATAACCTAAAAATGATTCTAAATAAATATTTATATAAGTAAATATATCGAGAAATTCATTTGCTAATTAAATAACAGAATACTCTAAAGAAATTCAATATCTATAATAATATAAAATATACACAAAATATCTATTTTGGGTGAGGGGGTTTACAATCTACCCAACTTACAAAAATTTCGTCCTCGAAATTAAAATAGAACATGGTTTCTCTCTATCTAATCTCACTTGATCACAATCTAAAAGAATTTACCTCAAGTTTAATAATGCAATTTCTACCCAACTTACAATTTACCCATCTATCACATAAGGCTCTTACACTTAAGAAAATATTCCTCAATTTATTTTCTCATGTCATTCAATCCTCAAAACTTTAACACCAACTATATCATATGTGATATTGTCACCTCCGATTTCCAAATTTTCGAAATAATTAGATTTTTATTTAAATACCAAGTTATAAAATATTTTCTCCTTGAATTCTTGTATTTGATTTTTTTGACAATATTTGATTTTAGAAGGTGATTTAAAATTTTTTTATAAAAATCATTTTTTCTAAATGTCGCTTTCTTATAAAATAAATAGATGAATGATGATGTAAATATGATACTCTAGCTTCGAATATTTATTGGCTTGAAGTCTTAAAATTATTTGTTTGATAAAATTAATTAAAGGACTAGTTGTTTCTTCAAAATAATTTTATAATTAATGGAATAGTAAATAAATAAATTACATAGCTTTCCTAAAATATTTTCTGAAATTATAATCTTTTCTTTTTAAATTTTACAAGTTTGCCTTTTTCCCATTAACTAGCCAACACACCCTCATTTCCCACATGAACTTATTTATGTATTATCTGGGCCATTCATTATTGGGCCAATCCGCACCCTTCATCCCACACCCTCTCTTCCTATTTAAGTCCCTCATCACCATTCCCTAGAAACCCTAACTAGCCCTCACAATTTCCCACAAGCCAACAAACCATCACCATTGTTTTGTGTGCTCGTGTCCGTGTGTCCAGCATTGCCGTGTCAGCCGTGTTGGCCTCGGGTCCCACCCCGGGTGTCCTATCGTATCCATTCATTTTTGTGTCTAGTTATTACAATATTATAATTTTCGTGTCCGATACCACCCGGACACATCCACCTCCACCACAGTACATCATTTTCGTGTCCGTCACACCCGGACACGTCCACCCCCAATACCAGTACACCCAATCCCCGTGTCCAGCCCCGGACACGTCCACCCCACACCATACAACATCGAATCCCCGTGTCCAGCCTCAGACACGACCCACCCGACTCGTACAAATCCCAAACCTAACCTAGATCTCGACCGCCGGTGGCTGCCGCATCTCCCCTCCACGTCGTCGAGCTCTGCTGCTGCCTCGAGCAGATCCGCCGCCTTGGATCCGTCGACCACCGTCGAGAACACCCGCCGCCACAGCAGATCCGGGACGCCGCCGCCGCCCGAGACGAACGCCGACCGCCGCCTGAGCTCCCAGATCCAGCGTCGAGCCGTGGCCGCCTCAGACCCGTCGGGCTTCGCCGCCGCCGCCTCAGCAGACCGAGCACCACGCCGACGCCTTGCCGGCCCGACCCCGGCGAGACTCCTCCGCCGACGCCGGAAAACACCTCAGGTGAGCTCTTCCTCTTCCCTCTTTCTTTTTCTTCAGTTCTATGTATTTAGTTAATTTATATGTAAACAGTTAATAATATAATTAGTTCAGTATCTATATTAGTTAAATATAATTAGTTTAAATTATAATTAGATTAATTAGTTAATTATTCTTAATCAGTTAATAATTTCTTAATCAGTTAATTAAATTATAATCAGTAGTTAATTTATTAATCAGTAATTAATTATTAATCAATTAGTTTAGTAATATTTAATTTGTTTAGTTTTTATTTAGTTTAGTTATGTAATTAGTTTATTAGTTATATAATTAGTTTATTAATTATATATAATTAGTTTATTAATTATATATATTTTTGGTATAGTATAATATGTATATGTGTATTTCCTTTAATATATATATGTAGGTATTTTGGTATAAAATATATAATGTTTAGTATATGTATATATTTTGTATATATATGTACTTAATATATTTGCAAATATGTATAATTAGTATAAATGTATATATTTATCTTGTACATACAATTAATGTATTGTATTTGTATTTAATGTGATGTACTAGTATTAGTATATATTTTAATAATAACATTGACAATATACATATATATATTTTAAATTGTATTTTAGCATATGTATGAGTATACATATATAATGTTCAACTAGTATAAATCAAAAATGTATTTAAAAGATATATATTGTAAATACATTTAAATTGGTGCATGTATATATATTGTAAGTATTAATGATAATTAATAATATGTGTATTTATATACGTATCCCTGCTAGATGACCCTAGTTGACTAGTGCCATACCTGGCACGGCCCTGAGTTCGATGTTTTGTGTTGTATTAGTGTAGCACCTGATGCAAATGTTGTATTTGATATATTTTTAGGACTGTTGGTTCCTCCAGACGATACTCTGGGACAGGACATTGGTTTTACCAGCTAAGGACCCAAGGCGAGTACATTCTCTGATTAGTTTCTAATTTATGATATCTCCTATGTTCACTGTATCTAGTGTAAATATCAATGTTCTTGATACGTTGGTTACACGGATTGGTATACACGGATCTCGTCATGAGATGTTATTCCTTATTCATGGTGTAGCTTGTACAAGACTTGTTTCCCTTGTTATCTTGTGCATGTACAGACACTGATTTCCGGGGAGATTTGCTACCTCCCTAGGGAATCCCGTGCCGTAGCGTACCATGATTGGATCTACTATACCAGTCGGGGTTGGGGAGTATTTTAGTGTAGATATGTGATCATACCAACTTTTCATGCATCATAGCTCACCCCACATCTCACGTCGGGTGCGGCCTGACCCTCTCCATGCTTCATAGCTGTTACGTGTGATTAGCCTGACCTATACATGCATCATAGCTAACCAACGGTTAGCCTGACCTTCGTGAATCATAGCTAATCACATGTAACCAGCCTGATCAAGATCCCAAGCCGATCACATGTTAAAGCTAGTACTCACACACTTAGTCATAGGATTCTTGCTCGTTGACATATTGTTCTTTTCCTGCATTTACTTACAGTATTTCCAGTATTTCTCTCATTGTACATTTCTCGTACCTATACATGCATCTGGTATATTTTCATCTAGAACTGCTACATAGTTTATGTCATTTATATAGAACTGCTATTTAGATATGTACTTTGCTCCTTCCTGACTGGGAAATATTTTTCCAGACTGTGACTTAGTGGACTTGGTTCCGACACTTGAGGATTGGATGTTACTGATTGCAGGTATGATTATGTTGTCATTAGACTTGTGTTGTATTCTTTTATTTCTTCAAATTCCTATCGTGCTGTAGTTGTGATTGAGTATGTTGTTAATATTTTATAGTATTATCCGAGTCTCCTTATGGAGTTGGATACTAGCGTGAGATTTGTTTAGATAGTACTCGACCTAGACAGCGTTCTACCGCCGATGCTGCGGCGTAGGCTGGACGTACCCACGCACTCGTGCCCCTAAATCGGGTGCGGGTCGTGACAGATATGCCCTTAATCAATTATGAAAGATAGTCACCAAATAATGTGATTGGCCTATGGGGTATATCTTGTACTATCCGTGTATCACTTATATCCAAGCACGAGATTTCGTCTTTCCGAAATAAGGGAAGACGGAAAGCAACGGAAAAGAGTTCAAGGAGGGGTAATAGAATGGAAGTATGGGAATCAAAGCGTTTAAAGAATTCAAATAGAAATTGTCAAGACAGTTGTGGATTGAAATCTTAATTTGGTAATTTCCTATTCGCATGCTCACATCGGTACAGTTATGTACACAATTATGTACTTGATATGATATGCTTTGTCGTATCTAGAGGGTAAGTATATTTGTCTACTGGTCCACTATACATCTCAATCCATGTAAAATACTATTGCGAAGGGCGAATCAAGCGCATTATGGCTAGCTAGACCATAATACACTGATTCTGATTAGACAATTTGTATTAGTGCGGTTGATCAGGCCCCAATAACACATATGTCATGAACAAGCTCGATATAAGATTAAGCTTGCAAAAACTAGGCTATAATAGCAGCATAATTCAAGGTAGCACAGAAAATATAACGCTGGATTATGATGTGAGAAGTTACAAAATAATTCAAGTTCGCAAAAGCAAAAACAACATAAGCAATAATAATAAAAGACTCTACAATCTCTACAGTTATCATACAACCTCCTTATCTAAGTCGCTAGTCGACCAAATAGGGCAAGGACATTTAAATTCTATGGTCTGAATAAACATTGTCGTCTTTTGCTAGCATGCGATAAATATCATTCGGTTATACTTCAATTAATAGGTAAAAAGACTATGTGATACTAGGTCTCAAACATTATGGTAAAACTTCTAACTAACTCTAGTAGTGTCTATACTACTCTCAAGTCTTCTTAATACATCAAGGGGTAATGGTATAACAATCTAAAGATAAGGAATTCTAGGTTCACTAGATATTCTAAACTTAGTGGTGTGTCTATATTCTCGTTGTATTCTTAATAGGTGTGCTACTCTAATTATCATCCTAATAACAGGGGTTCCTATATTCTAGCAGAAGACTATACTCAAGGAACTATTAGGGAAGCACAGGAATCAAGCATGATACAATTGTTCAGATAGAATGGATTAGAAGGAAAGCGAATCATAGTCAATTATGGATGAGGTCCTATACTCTATTCCTAGGTGCAGGCTTGTTCGGTACAGTAACGTAACCGAGACAATATGCTCTCGACCTGCATGGGCCACCACAAAAATATGTCACATCCCAGTTCCAAAAATACGTAGGACTAGGACACGTAAGCATGCCAGCCGCATGGATATGGCAACTCCAATATATGGAAACCAAATCCATACGTACGCTGTAATATGAATATAAAATCCACAAGTAGTATAAAATGTAATACAAGCCACAGGGTAAAATCTAAATCTCATCCACCAAAATCATATAGAAATAAATAACCAGTATCTATGAAACTAGATCTCAATAAGAAGTATCTAAGGATGATAGTTGGATGGAAACAAATCCACTACCAACTCGAATAGGAAAGGTAAATACAATATAAGTACAACACCACAACACAATATAAGAATACCAGCTATCCATCACAGCTCGAAGAGAAGACATCCTCGGATCACATGTAACCATCCAAATCTGTGCTCCTGCAAATACTCAAGAAAAGATACACCTGGCAGCGGACCAGGTCCTCAGAGGGACGTAACAAGATACAGAAAATACGAGCCAATTTGAATACAGTAAACATGCATATGGTTTGAAAATAGATAAGTATGCTGTACATGACAATCTATATGAATGCAAATGAGGATAACTTTTCGACGTATGGGCAAGGGTAGTCTACTCGATCTAAGCCTCACAACTCACACACCCGTCTAGAACATCAGAAATTGACATACCTCTGGGGTAGCGACCAGCGCGACTCTACAGAAATTGACATACCTCTGGGGTAGCGACCAGCGCGACACACGCCCATAGTACGAACTATATACTACAGTTTACCAGAGTGGTTAAAAGCCCATACGCCTAATGATTGTCTTCCCATGTTACTAGGTGCCATGTGTGTGTCAACATATCTAATACATAGTAATGAGTGGAGAAAAACTACACATGCAAGAACTATACAAAAATGAAATAAATAAAAAGAAATATAAATAGCATGCAAAGTACTATAAATAATTTGGCAAGGTATCTTGCCTGGGGTCCTGCTGCTGGTATGAATCAGAGTCCAAGTCACAGTCCAAATAGCCTATGTATTACAAATTTATCACGTCAAAAGATAATTTATTTTAATTTATTTAATTCTAGAGTAATTACTCTAAAATCTTATTTTAATCTTATTATTCTGATTTTTATGTTAATTCCTAAATTTTGTCCAAAGAAACTGAATTTTATCAACTCGAGACTCATGGCACGCAAATCGAGGCGATCTGTTGACCAAAAAGTCAACCGACACAAACTCAACTTCCATGCATGATTTTCTGTAGATTTCAGCATCAAAAATATACTGAAATTTACAGCTCGTCCAAATTCAAATTCATTTGGAAATTATGGCACATACAAATTTTGTATTGTGCACCGATGGTTAAATTCTAACCAAGAAGTTCTACAGAATTAACAGTATATAAATAATTCGAAATAAATTCTAGGAAAAATATATGTCGATGATCTCGACATTAGCTTTCCGAAACTTTAAACGGTTCATGATTCTGATTCCTGGTTCTCCCGAAATCATGAAAACATCAAAACACGTCTATTTTTGGACATGCTGTGCTCTACAAATTTTCCAGAATTTAATACTTATAATTTAGAAAAAAAATTTATATAATCAGAAAGCTAACCTCATTATCGTTCTAACAAAAAAAACTGGAGCACGTTTGGAGTCCGGAGCTAGGATATATCGTCTTTTTAATTCGTCATAACTAGTAGAAAATGAGACTGAATTTATGACGAATTTTGGCTATTTTTGGACGAAAAAGAGAGGAATTTGGGGAAGAAAAATATGAAGGATGAGGTATTTATAATGGTGGAGACTACTTAATTAAATACAACTTGGATTGGTTAATTTGGATAGAATTATGATAAATTTAAATAAGGATATGATATACATTAAGTTGTTTTCCTAGTAGGTTCAGGATTTGAATTAATTTAAAGTAGAGTTTGAATCTATCTCAATAATTTATAATCTTGAATATAATTAAATATAATACAAATAATTTATAAAATCTTATTAATATCTATTAACACTAAATTAGCATCTATCTAATATTAAGACTATATATATCCAAATAAATCCTAATTAATTTCAAAAATCTAAAATAACCTAAAAATGATTCTAAATAAATATTTATATAAGTAAATATATCGAGAAATTTATTTGCTAATTAAATAACAGAATACTCTAAAGAAATTTAATATCTATAATAATATAAAATATACACAAAATATCTATTTTGGGTGAGGGGGTTTACAATCTACCCAACTTACAAAAATTTCGTCCTCGAAATTAAAATAGAACATGGTTTCTCTCTATCTAATCTCACTTGATCACAATCTAAAAGAATTTACCTCAAGTTTAATAATGCAATTTCTACCCAACTTACAATTTACCCATCTATCACATAAGGCTCTTATACTTAAGAAAATATTCCTCAATTTATTTTCTCATGTCATTCAATCCTCAAAACTTTAACACCAACTATATCATATGTGATATGCCCTTAATCAATTATGAAAGATAGTCACCAAATAATTCGATTGGCCTATGGGGTATATCTTGTACTATCCGTGTATCACTTATATCCAAGCATGAGATTTCATCTTTCCGAAACAAGGGAAGACGGAAAGCAACAAAAAAGAGTTCAAGGAGGGGTAATAGAATGGAAGTATGGGAATCAAAGCGTTTAAAGAATTCAAATAGGAATTGTCAAGACAGTTGTGGATTGAAATCTTAATTTGGTAATTTCCTATTCGCATGCTCACATCGGTACAGTTATGTACACAGTTATGTACTTGATATTATATGCTTTTTCGTATCTAGAGGGTAAGTATATTTGTCTACTGGTCCACTATACATCTCAATCCATGTAAAATACTATTGCGAAGGGCGAATCAAGCGCATTATGGCTAGCTAGACCATAATACACTGATTCTGATTAGACAATTTGTATTAGTGCGGTTGATCAGGCCCCAATAACACATATGTCATGAACAAGCTCGATATAAGATTAAGCTTACAAAAACTAGGCTATAATAGCAGCATAATTCAAGGTAGCACAGAAAATATAACGCTGGATTATGATGTGAGAAGTTACAAAATAATACAAGTTCGCAAAAGCAAAAACAACATAAGCAATAATAATAAAAGACTCTACAATCTCTACAGTTATCATACAACCTCCTTATCTAAGTCGCTAGTCGACCAAATAGGACAATGACATTTAAATTCTATGGTCTGAATAAACATTGTCGTCTTTTGCTAGCATGCGATAAATATCATTCGGTTATACTTTAATTAATAGGTCAAAAGACTATGTCATACTAGGTCTCAAACATTATGGTAAAACTTCTAACTAACTCTAGTAGTGTCTATACTACTCTCAACTCTTCTTAATACATCAAGAGGTAATGGTATAACAATCTAAAGATAAGGAATTCTAGGTTCACTAGATATTCTAAACTTAGTGGTGTGTCTATATTCTCGTTGTATTCTTAATAGGTGTGCTACTCTAATTATCATCCTAATAACAGGGGTTCCTATATTCTAGCAGAAGACTATACTCAAGGAACTATTAGGGAAGCACAGGAATCAAGCAGGATACAATTGTTCAGATAGAATGGATTGGAAGGAAAGCGAATCATAGTCAATTGTGGATGAGGTCCTATACTCTATTCCTAGGTGCAGGCTTGTTCGGTACAGTAACGTAACCGAGACAATATGCTCTCGACCTGCATGGGCCACCACAAAAACATGTCACGTCCCAGTCCCAAAAATACGTAGGACTAGGACACGTAAGCATGCCAGCCGCATGGATATGGCAACTCCAATATATGGAAACCAAATCCATACGTACGCTGTAATATGAATATAAAATCCACAAGTAGTATTAAATGTAATACAAGCCACAGGGTAAAATCTAAATCTCATCCACCAAAATCATATAGAAATAAATAACCAGTATCTATGAAACTAGATCTCAATAAGAAGTATCTAAGGATGATAGTTGGATGGAAACAAATCTACTACCAACTCGAATAGGAAAGGTAAATACAATATGAGTACAACACCACAACACAATATAAGAATACCAGCTATCCAACACAGCTCGAAGAGAAGACATCCTCGGATTACATGTAACCATCCAAATCTGCGCTCCTGCAAATACTAAAGAAAAGATACACCTGGCAGCGGACCAGGTCCTCAGAGGGACGTAACAAGATACAGAAAATACGAGCCAATTTGAATACAGTAAACATGCATATGGTTTGAAAATAGATAAGTACGCTGTACATGACAATCTATATGAATGCAAATGAGGACAACTTTTTGACGTATGGGCAAGGGTAGTCTACTCGATCTAAGCCTCACAACTCACATACCCGTCTAGAACATCAAAAATCGACATACCTCTGGGGTAGCGACCAGCGCGACTCTACAGAAATCGACATACCTCTGGGGTAGCGACCAGCGCGACACACGCCCGTAGTGCAAACTATATACTATGGTTTACCAGAGTGGTTAAAAGAACATACGCCTAATGATTGTCTTCCCATGATACTAGGTGCCATGTGTGTGTCAACATATCTAATACATAGTAATGACTGGAAAAAAACTACACATGCAAAAACTATACAGAAATGAAATAAATAAAAAGAAATATAAATAGCATGCAAAGTACTGTAAACAATTTTGCAAGGTATCTTGCCTGGGGTCCTGCTGCTGGTATGAATCAGAGTCCAAGTCACAGTCCAAATAGCCTATGTATTACAAATTTATCACGTCAAAAGATAATTTATTTTAATTTATTTAATTCTGGAGTAATTACTCTAAAATCTTATTTTAATCTTATTATTCTGATTTTTATGTTAATTCCTAAATTTTGTCCAAAGAAACTGAATTTTATCAACTCGAGACTCATGGCACGCAAATCGAGGCGATCTGTTGACCAAAAAGTCAACCGACACAAACTCAACTTCCATGCATGATTTCCTGTAGATTTCAGCGTCAAAAATATGTTGGAATTTACAGCTCGTCCAAATTCAAATTCGTTTGGGAATTATGGCACATACAAATTTTGTATTGTGCACCGATGGTTAAATTCTAACCTAGAAGTTCTACAGAATTAACAGTATATAAATACTTCGAAATAAATTCTGGGAAAAATATATGTCGATAATCTTGACATTAGCTTTTCGAAACTTTAAACGGTTCATGATTCTGATTCCTGGTTCTCCCGAAATCATGAAAACATTAAAACACGTCTATTTTTGGACATGCTGTGCTCTACAAATTTTCCAGAATTTAATACTAATAATTTAGAAAAAAAATTTATATAATCAGAAAGCTAACCTCATTATCGTTCTAACAAAAAAAACTGGAGCGCGTTTGGAGTCCGGAGCTAGGATATATCATCTTTTTAATTCGTCATAACTAGTAGAAAATGAGACTGAATTTATGACAAATTTTGGCTATTTTTGGACGAAAAAGAGAGGAATTTGGGGAAGAAAAATATGAAGGATGAGGTATTTATAATGGTGGAGACTACTTAATTAAATACAACTAGGATTGGTTAATTTGGATAGAATTATGATGAATTTAAATAAGGATATGATATACATTAAGTTGTTTTCCTAGTAGGTTCAGGATTTGAATTAATTTAAAGTAGAGTTTGAATCTATCTCAATAATTTATAATCTTGAATATAATTAAATATAATACAAATAATTTATAAAATCTTATTAATATCTATTAACACTAAATTAGCATCTATCTAATATTAAGACTATATATATCCAAATAAATCCTAATTAATTTCAAAAATCTAAAATAACCTAAAAATGATTCTAAATAAATATTTATATAAGTAAATATATCGAGAAATTCATTTGCTAATTAAATAACAGAATACTCTAAAGAAATTCAATATCTATAATAATATAAAATATACACAAAATATCTATTTTGGGTGAGGGGGTTTACACCTACACCGGGTGCGAGTCGTGACATATTTTTAGTGGTGGCCCATGCAGGTCTCTTCGAGGTCACAATTAGTGCGATTCGTAGTGGTGCTCTAAATTGAGTGCTATTACGAGCCTGTGTCAGGATATATGATATAGGCTATAGGCTATAGGATATAGGCTGAGAATACTCAATCACATCTAGGATTTTTTTTTGATTCATTCAACTATTCTCCTTTGATGTTGATACTTGATCTTTTAATCTGTCATTCTTTGAGTGTCTTACATTATTTGCCATATTGATTCTTTCTTTCACTTTATCTCAGGATGCCGCTTAAGACTAGATCACAGTAGGGGAGAGCAGCTTCTGAGAGGTCTGCGACGTCCTGAGGGCCTACACCAGTCACTTCTCCTGTAATTGGAGTGTCAGCTGCTTTCGAAGGTCCACCACCTACTCAGAGGACTGTGCCAGCTGTATCTGAGGGACTTCCACCTCCACGTTCTGTGCCAGCAGATACGATGCAGGTGTTTATATTATTTTATGAGATGCTGGAGGCACAGAGGGCTCAGTCTGAGGCATATCAGAGGTAGACCGACGTTTTACAGTAGGGCATCGGGAGTGCTCATCAGCTTGCTCGTGCCATAGTATATAGAGGAGTTCCGGTCCAGCAGTAGGTTGCTTATCAGGTTGCTCAGCTTCGGCCAGGCAATATTCAGGACTTCAAGAAGCGGGAGCCTAGGGTCTTCAAGGGGACGGAGGGCATTGTCTATGCTGATGATTAGCTCGAGGACAATGAGCGTCTTATGAGGGTGCCCCATTTTTCTGAGGATCTGAAGGTTGAGGCAGTAGGACTTCAACCGTTCGACGTTGCTCACCCTTGGTTCAGGAATAAGCCAATTCTTATTAATGCAGGACAATCTTGAGAGGTATTCAAGGACCTCTTCAAGAAGAAGTTCTTCGCTCGGGAAGACATGCTAGACTTGGGGAGGCAGTTTAAGAGCCTCATTCAGGGGAGCATATATGTGAAGGGGTACGCTACAAGGTTTGGCAGGTTGAGCCAATTTGCAGAGTATTTGGTGAGAGAGCCGGAGGTTCGGGCTATTCATTTCTGTGAGGGTCTAAACTGGGAAGTGAAGATCCTTATTCCGTCTTTTTATGAGACATACTCGGAGATACTTGCGGAGGCACGCAAGGTTGAGCGGGAGTTGGATTTGAAGCCCAAGAGAGACCGTGATTCTTTTCTGGGGGCCAACAGTAGTGCAGTATATGCCAAACGTCCTCATTTTTAGTCCAAAACTTTTCAGCAGTCACAACAGCACCAGAGTCTGGCACCACAGTAGCAGAGGCAGTCACACCAAGCTTTCTGCCACTTCTACAAGAAGCTCGACCATATCTGGGAGGTTTACAGAAGAAGGTTGGGAGTTTGTTTGTATTATGGTACCAAAGGACATCAGATGAGATAGTGTCCTCGTCGTGTAGTTCAGGGAGCAGTTTCAGCTCCAAGGGCACATACGAGACCACCTGCAGTACAGCCGAGGGGACCGCTTCTGACCCAGTAGCAACGTTATGTCCAGCATCAGCAGCAGAAAGGTGCATGTCAAGGACGAGCGTTTGCTATGACTGTCGAAGAGGACGAGCCCACCGGAGATGTTGTCACTCCCCAGTCCCAAAAATACGTAGGACTAGGACACGTAAGCATGCCAGCCGTATGGATATGGCAACTCCAATATATGGAACCAAAATCCACACGTACGCTGTATTATGAATATCAAATCCACAAGTGGTATAAGCATATATCATAAGTCATAGGGTACAATCTAAATCTCATCGTCAGAAAATTAAATATTAATAAATAACCAGCATCTATGAAACTAGATCTCAATAAGAAGTATCTAAGGATGATAGTTGGATGGAAACAAATTCACTACCAACTCGAATATAAGAGCAAATACAAAATAAGTACAACACAATCAAACCCAATATAAGTATACCAGCTATCGATCACGGCTCGAAGAGAAGACATCCACGAAGCATATACAACCATCCAAATCTACGCTCCTGCAAATACTCAAGAACAGATACACCTGGCAGCGGACCAGGTCCTCAGAGGGACATAACAAGATACTTAAACACATACCAATAAAGTACTGAAATAAATATCCAATGGGTCGCCTAACCATCTATGTGAATGCAGTTTGAGAATAACTTTCTAACAAGTGAGCTATCTGGCTGAGAACTGGGATTGGCATGACTCTCTCGGAGAACCAGGGGCCTCAAAGGCATGTCGTCTTTTGAACGGCAGAGGCCCGCCAAGTAGTAAAGGGGTCATCACCGCCCGTATCTCCAGCGGAGCTTCCGGGTTACAGAAGGAAAAGTGTAAAGGAGCTCAAATGCGGTACTTGTTGTTCTCCCCACCCCATGCTCTAAGCATGTCACATTCATGACACGATTGGTTCATAGCCTATTCTTAGTACCCTAGCCCAATCCTGCAACCAAACAAGGACAAGGATGGGACCACCGTACTATAATAGGCTATGTCCCTAGACCTCTAATAACTGCTGTTTGTGGTATTAAACGAAAGAATGAAAGTGTATTTCAATGACGGGGTTTATACGAAACCCGTGCCCTTTGGTTTACAAACAAACTTGTACAATTTAATCCTATATGAGGATGTGGGAGTATAATTTATTTAATCTGGGTATAAATTGCTATAGGTGTCTGATCTGCAGTTGATCACTTTAGCCCTTGGACCATACAATGTTGAAGAAGTGCCGTGGAAGACAGGTAGCAGCTTCGAAGGTTGCAAAGGAGGGTGGATGCACGATGCCAAAGTCGTCGATCCCTACTCTTTTCCTGAGCTCCGGACTCTCTCTCTCTCTCTCTCTCTCTCTTGACCTCCGGTTCGATCTTTCTGGGAAGTTCGACCTTGTTCGATCCTTCTTTCAAAGTTTCGACCTTGTTCGATCTTCAAGTTTGAAGTTTTTCGACCTTGTTCGATCTTCAAGTTTGAAGTTTTTCGACCTTTTTCCCCATTGATAGGGGTCTCTATTTATAGAGTTTTGGTGACAGTGACCACTCCGTCGGTGTAAAAATCGAGGAGTGGAAAGTACAACACCCTTTTACACAATGGTTAAAATAACCAATGCCCGCGTATAGATGACCTTTTGAGTGAGCATGTGACGCGTGTCCAACTAAGGGGACAAAATGCGTATATCTGCTGCGAAGATCACAGCGTAGAAGCCATGTAGGTAGGTATCCCTTGTGTAGAAAAGGTTGGCGTAGAAGCCAAATGACTGTCACCCTGGCGTAGAAGCCAAATAGGCATAGAAGCCGAGTAGGCATAGAAGCCGAATGGTCGTAGAGACTGAGTGGGCGTTTGAAGCCGAATGGTCGTAGAGACTGAGTGGGCGTTTGAAGCGAATGTGCGTAGAAGCCGAATGAGTACAGATCTTGAATGGGCGTAGAAGCCGCTGCGTACCGTGCCAGAGTGCTGATGTGGACGTCTTAGCCGGAATTATGGCTTTTGAAGATATAATCAAATCTCTTGCAGAGATTTGCCACCATCTTGTGCATTAAATGCGGAGGCATGTTTTGAAGGTCTGCAGCCTTTCTGTGCATCCGTCGCAGAGACGTGCCTTGAGAGAAACTGTCACCGCTCTGTGCAATTAGACGTAGAGACGTGCCTCGAGCCCCGTACGAAGTGCAGCTTTTGACGTGGCAGGCGGTTTGTCTACTGCGGAGCGTAAAATAGCTCATGTTTGCCTGTGTAAAACAAGGCAGCGTATCCCCTTGTACGCGAAAGAGCAGTTTATGCTGAGGGGACGTCAGTAAACGACGGTTCGGTGATATTTTAACCAAATTCTCTGCATTAAATGCAGAGATCCGCCATCATACTATGGTGCGCGTCCCGAGGGGTCTGTCCTCGTTTTCAGCCATCGTTTGGATAGCCGTGCAGCACTTTTTGTCAGGAGTCAGAGGTCAGGTTCACTGTGTGACTTGACAGGTTCATTTCGGGGAAGACAAAGCGTTCCTCGTACGCTTTAACGCTGCTTTGAGATCGGCTGAGTTTTACGCCATGGAGGCGATGAAGAACCCTGTTTACGCTGGAGCGGCCTGGACGTACTGCACTTACGCGGATGGTCCTTTGAGCTTGTACTTCACGTTGTGTTTAGCGGAGAAAGCTCTGCTTGTACTTGATGGCTCTGAAGGCCTCTGTTTACGCTGCTCTGCATCAGTATGCTGCGTAGCTCCTCCCAGCATATTTTTTATGCTTCTACAACTGCTAAGTCTACTAGCATGCAAAGTTTTTAACAGCAGTTATTCCTAACGCATGGCCCACACGTACAGGAGGCCAACCTGCATGCAAGTCTATGATCTATATGAGACTTACAACTCGTGTAACCACTGTGTCACAGCCAATGAACCTAATGATGCTACATGATAATGGGGTAGTCTCATAAACAAGGTCAATGCAATACATAGATAAAAATATATCGCGACGACACCGTCACGCGCATTTTATATACAGTTAAAAATATATGAACTAAAGACAGAAAATAAAGATGCATGCAATATATGGAATATAAATAACAGTACAATAGCAAGGTATACTTGCCTGGCAAGAAATCTGTAAAGTGTAAGCGCCCAAATATCAAGGACACGGAGCCTGGAACTAGGGACTCTGAACAAACGTCTCCGGATGCTGAAATAAACATCACCAACATTTCCGGAATGAGCAAAATAGCTAAAAAGCACATCCCTTTCGTCCAATTTGGACACAGGGGCAAAACGGTAATTTCGGGTAAAAGTGGGGTCCACGTGTGGCCCACTTTGCACCAAAAAGCGTGCTGAGGGTAACAGTCTCTAAATGGGACAAACTATAGATCAAACAACTCTAAATGTCAATACGAACCCAATGGTATGTCCAAATATGGATTCCGATGAGCCGAACACAATTTTGTCCAAAAAGTCAACTGTGGGGCCCGCTAATTGGAGATTTGGTCAACCATCTCAGAATTGCGTGAAAATTGGGTCACAGGACCAGCGCGTTACCACGAGTCCAGTGGCGTAAGTTTCGTCGCAATCTGACAAGCGTGCACAAAATACGCGCAAGTTCCATAAAATGTTGTGACACGGGGTGTGTCCGCGGATACGGCCTGATTCCGGTGCGCACACGCGTCCGAATCAGTTCCCACAAATTTTTACGTGTCCGGTTACGCTGCGTGCACCATTTGGTACACTTGGTATATGGCGGGGCGGTCCCGTTTGGCGGAGCTCGCTCCGTTTCATAACTTTTGGAATTCTGGAAAAAGTGGGTTCACAAAGTTTTGTGACGAATTTAATTCTGTCCACAGCAGCTAATAATCTAGGGTTATTTAACAGAAAATAAACTAGGTCAAGTGTTCTACACATATAAAAAAGAATCACCGAATTCGGATCTCTGTGGTGGGAGATACGAACTCGGCAACTTGGGTGGTCACCGCAGTTTTCTGCGATCCCAGAATTCGGTCTGCCCACGCCAACTTGGACGCTATTTCCGCCTATGGGTACACGTTGTTCGAGGTCTGCTATTATACAAATATGGAAGAGGGTTAAGGGGTGAGCATACCGGTGAAGACGGAACGGCGTTTGGTTGAGCGAGTCGACGAAAAATCACTCCGGAGCGAAGGTGCCTCGTGTGGGAATCTGCAGTGCGCGAGGTCGGGGTCGTCGGGATGGTTTGGACGGCCTGACGGGGTTCTCTGGCTGCGGTGGCGGCTCTAGATGAGAAGAGGGGGTCTGGAGATTTTAGGTTAGGGTTTTATGAAATAATATATATATATATATATATATATATATATATATATATATATATATAGGATAGGGAGGGAAAAGAGAAAAGGAGGCGGGTCCGCGGCCAAGGGGGGGTCGGGTCTGTGGGAAGGAATGGTTTGGTTTTTGCTCGGTTTTGCATATGCTAGCAAGTTGCTGTGCTAACATTTGCTTGCTAGCAATAGCAAGTGGAATTCTTCTTTTTGCTAAGAATAGTAGTATTAGTATTACTTATTAATTCTTATTATATTATTATTTTTTTCTTTTCTTTTCTTTTCCTTTCTTTTTAAATATATATATATATACATATATATATATATATATATATATATATATATATATATATATATATATATATATTCACACACACACATAAGAAAATTTATAGATTAGGGTAATGCACACCGTTAGGCTAGCAACTGCTCAAGGGGTCTCCTACATGAAATAAATTTCGAAAAATTCCTGATGGTCCCATAAGTCCTCTAAGTGCCCGAATACCTAAAATAAAAATTAATAAAAATCTATTTCTCCTATTTAGACCTAATTACTATAATTTAAATTAATAATTAATAAATAAAAAGGGTATATACGATTTTCTAGGAAGGGGGTTTTACATTCTACCCAACTTAAAATAATTTCGTCCTCGAAATTAAAATTAAGTCACGGTAGAAAGTCAAGGATGGTATAAGATTTGCATTGTTTAAAATGCAAGGCCAGGTTTAAAGGAGTAGGCGATGTTGCGCGTTGCACATCGAAAAATTATGGAAAAATCCGTATGAGCGAAAATTATGTTTTTTCATGTGTCATGTCCAATAGTGTGGACACCTAAATGCTCTTTTGCATAAAAGTGCCCAACAATTAGAAAATTGCACAAATATGAGAATTCGATGATGGGCACGTCTACGATAAGGATGTAGAATTTGTAGGAAGGCAGTGACTAGTGAGGTGCTCCAATTATCGAAGCAATGGTAAGGTGCGCTAAGTGATACCATATTGTAAAACTAAATAAAAATATCGTGTTCTATTTCTAAGTGGATTCGAGCTAGCCTCAGTATCACTATCTAAGCCCAGTAAGTTTAATTCTTAGGTGAGGGGTTTCGCAATCCAGCCAACTTAAAGCAATGTCGTCCTCAAAATTAAAATAAGGCATAATTTATTGATCCTTCATGTACATAAGGCAAGTCAATCGCAATCTCCTTGCGATAATTAAAATCCTAATCATATCCATCGTAATCACTTCAAGGTTAAGATGATCATTGTTCCAATCAATATTCAACCTATGGTTATCTCTTCTCACTTTCTCAAATTATCCACAGGCAAATTTAAATTAAATCCATATAACATCTTCAAGATTTAAATAGGCATGTAAATTTTTTTTTTTGTATTCTTCAACTTTTTAAATTCTATTCACATCCTCAATATTTTAAATAGGTAGTCCAACCATCAAATTTTTTATTTTAACTCAAATCATCGAATTGAAAAATAATTTAAATGTAGTCCACCAATGTTCAAGTCTGAAATTCTATATTTATCTTCCAAATTCTAATTGATGATTCTACCTTCATTGTTCAAAATTTAAATCATGTACTTAAGGTATAATATTGGGTCCTCAATATCAAGATTTTTAAAATTTATTAATCCTCATCATCTTAGTTATTCTTATAAAATTCTCAAAATTAAATGGCTTGAACCTCTTCCAATCTAATCTTACTCGATCACAATCTAAAAAAAATTCCTCTCGAGTTGCCAATGCACTGCTACCCAACTTAGAATTTACCCATCTATCACAGAAGGCTATATACTTTAAGAAAAAATATTCCTTAATTTATTTACTTATGTCATTCAATCCTCAAAACTTCAACGCCGATTATATTATATATGATATATCCTTAATTACGAAAGAATAATCCTCAAGTATGTGAAATGGCTTGAACCTCTTCCAATCTAATCTTACTCGATCACAATCTAAAAGAAATTTCTCTCGAGTTGCCAATGCACTGCTACCCAACTTAGAATTTACCCATCTATCACAGAAGGCTATATACTTTAAGAAAAAATATTTCTTAATTTATTTACTCATGTCATTCAATCCTCAAAACTTCAACGCCGATTATATTATATATGATATGTCCTTAATTACGAAAGAATAATCCTCAAGTATGTGATCGGCCTATGGGGTATATCTAGTACTCTCTGTGTATCAAACTTATACCAAGCACGAGGTTTCGTCTTCCCGAAATAAGGGAAGACGGAGATCAATAATAAATAGTTCAAGGGCGAGGTAATAGAATAGAAGTATCGGGATCAAGGCGTTTAAAGAATTCAAATAAGAATTGTCAAAGCAGTTGTGGATTGAAGTCCTATTTTGGTAGTTCCTATTCACATGTTCGTATTAGTACAGTTATGTAGCCGATACGATATGCTCAGACATGACTAGGGCAAGTATATTCGTCTACCAATCACTACATATCTCAATCCACGTAAAGTAGTATTACGAAGGGCGAATCAAGCGCACTAAGGTTAGCTAGACCTTAATACACTGATTCTGAAATATATTAGTAGGCGTCCCCAATAATACATATCTCATGATCAAGCTTGATAAAAGAGTAAGCTTGCAAAACTAGGCTATAATAGTAGCATAAGTCAAGGTAGTGCAGCAAATATAAGTACGCTAGATGATGATGAAAGGAGGTACAAATTAATTCAAGTTCACAAAACAAAAATAACTAAGCAACAATAATAAAAGACTCTATAATCCCTACAGTTATCATACAACCTCCTTGTCTAAGTCGTTAGTCGACCAAATAGGGGCAAGGACCTCTAAATTCTATCGTCTGAATAAACACTGTCGTCTTTTGCTAGCATACAATTAATGTCATTCAGTTACACTACCTTGATGGGTCAAGTGGACTATGTGATACTAGGTTGTGAGGCATACTACCCAACTTAAAAGAATTAAACTAATATTGTGACAGTCTTAAGAGGATCCTACAAAATAATCTTGCACATGTAAATAAAACAGAAACTCTTTATTAGGGTATATGAGGAAAGATTTTGGTACTTATTAGGGTCTCCTATTGCATTATATAGGTAAGGGTCACCTTAAGTCTTAATCCTAGTGCTCATAGAACATGTGTCAATCGTAGGGATAAAAGAGTTACTAGCCGTTAAGGGGAAAGGGATCTAACTCGTATCGAGGTGAGGGTACAAATTACGTGATTTAACACTAAGGGATAATCATCACAATCTAATTGAACAACTCAACTACCAGGTTCTAGCTACAAGGTACACAATTCAAAATTCAAGATTATAATTATGACTATAGCAAACTATATATCCTATCGTAGAGTATAATCACTTGGTCTATGATCAGAGGTGGCAGGTGGCACGAGTTGAAAGAGGAAGAAAAGAAGAACGTAATTTTTAGTCGTCGCACAACTAGTGAACGTTAAGGTCGCAGAGGAACAACATATAAAATTAAAATAGGGGCTCTAGATAGCATCATGGTTTTCTAAGGGAGAGTGGTATGCTAGTTGCTATGTTCGAGGTATGATCAAGAAAAAAGTGTTAATTACATTCCTCTAGGCTTCCTAAGGTGCTTTCTACTAATAATAAGATAATGATCTAAGTTTTATAGTTCTCCAATACTATCCAATTATGAAGGTTAGGTTCAGTTCTAATGTTCAATATTGGTTCTCCATTGGTTCCTCAATACTAGGGTCAGATATTATGGTAAAACTTCTAACTATCTCTAGTAGTGTCTATACTACTCTCAAGTCTTCTTAATACATCAAGGGGTAATGGTATACCAATCTAAAGATAATGAATTCTAGGTTCACTAGATATTCTAACTTAGTGGTGTGTCTATATTCTAGTTGTATTCTTAATAGGTGTGCTACCCTAATTATCATCCAACTAACATGGGTTCCTATATTCTAGCAGAAGGCTATATATACTCAAGGAACTATTAAGGAAGCACATGAATCAAGCAGGATGCAATTATTCAAATAAAATAGATTAGAAGAAATACGAGTCATAGTCAATTGTGGATGAGATCCTATACTGTAGTCCTAGGTGCAGGCTTGTTCGGTACAGTAACGTAACCGAGACAATATGCTCTCGACCTGCAGGGGCCACCACAAAAATATGTCACGCCCCAGTCCCAAAAATACGTAGGACTAGGACACGTAAGCATGCCAGCCGCATGGATATGGTAACTCCAATATATGGAACCCAAATCCACACGTACGCTGTATTATGAATATCAAATCCACAAGTGGTATAAGCATATGTCACAAGTCACAGGGTACAATCTAAATCTCATCGACAGAAAATTAAATATAAATAAATAACCAGCATCTATAAAACTAGATCTCAATAAGAAGTATCTAAGGATGATAGTTGGATGGAAACAAATCCACTACCAACTCGAATATAAGAGCAAATACAAAATAAGTACAACACAATTAAACCCAATATAAGTATACCAGCTATCGATCACGGTTCGAAGAGAAGACATCTACGAAGCATATACAACCATCCAAATCTGTGCTTCTGCAAATACTCAAGAACAGATACACCTGGCAGCGGACCAGGTCCTCAGAGGGACATAACAAGATACTTAAATACATGCCAATAAAGTACTAAAATAAATATCTAATGGGTCGCCTAACCATCTATGTGAATGCAGTTTGAGAATAACTTTCTAACAAGTGAGCTATCTGGCTGAGAACTGGGATTGGCATGACTCTCTCGGAGAACCAGGGGCCTCAAAGGCATATCGTCTTTTGAATGGCAGAGGCCCGCCAAGTAGTAAAGGGGTCATCACCGCCGTATCTCCAGCGGAGCTTCCGGGTTACAGAAGGAAAAGTGTAAAGGAGCTCAAATGCGGTACTTGTTGTTCTCCCAACCCCATGCTCTAAGCATGTCACATTCATGACACGATTGGTTCATAGCATATTCTTAGTACCCTAGCCCAATCCTGCAACCAAATAAGGACAAGGATGGGACCACCGTACTACAATAGACTATATCCCTAGACCTCTAATAACTGCTAAGTCTACTAGCATGCAAAGTTTCTAACAGCAGTTATTCCTAACGCACGACCCACACGTACAGGAGGCCAACCTGCACGCAAGTCCATGATCTATATGAGACTCACAACTCGTGTAACAACTGTGTCACGGCCAATGAACGTAATAATGCTACATGATAATGGGGTAGTCTCATAAACAAGGTCAATGCAATACATAGATAAAAACATATCGCGACGACACCGTCACGCACATTTTATATACAGTTAAAAATATATGAACTAATGACAGAAATAAAGATGCATGCAATATATGGAATATAAATAACAGTACAGTGGCAAGGTATACTTGCCTGGCAAGAAATCTGTAAAGTGTAAGCGCCCAAATGTCAAGGACACGGAGCCTGGAACTAGGAACTCCGAACAAACGTCTCCGGATGCTGAAATAAACATCACCAACATTTCCGGAATGAGCAAAATAGCTAAAAAGCATATCCCTTTCGTCCAATTTAGACACAGGGGCAAAACGGTAATTTTGGGTAAAAGTGGGATCCACGTGTGGCCTACTTTGCACCGAAAAATGTGCCAAGGGTAACAGTCTCTAAATGGGACAAACTATAGACCAAATAACTCTAAATGTCAATACGAACCCAACGGTATATCCAAATATGGATTCCGATGAGCCGAACACAATTTTGTCCAAAAAGTCAACTGTAGGGCCCGCCAATTGGCGATTTGGTCAACCGTCTCAGAATTGCATGAAAATTGGGTCACAGGACCAGCGTGTTACCACGAGTCCAGTGGCGCAAGTTTCATCACAATCTGACAAGCGTGCACAAAATACGCACGAGTTCCACAAAAGTTGTGATACAGGGTGTGTCCGCGGATACGGCCTGATTTCGGCGCGCACACGCGTCCGAATCAGTTTCCACGAATTTTTACATGTCTGGTTACATTGCGTACACCGTTCGGTATACTTGGTACACGACGGGGCGATCCCGTTTGGCGGGGCGCACTCCGTTTCACAACTTTTGGAATTCTAGAAAAAGTGGGTTCGCAGAGTTTTGTGACGAATTTAATTCTGTCCACAGCAGCTAATAATCTAGGGTTATTTAACAGAAAATAAACTAGGTCAAGTGTTCTACACATATCAAAAAGAATCACCGAATTCAGATCTCTGTGGTGGGAGATACGAACTCGGCAACTTGGGTGGTCACCGCAGTTTTCTGCGATCCCAGAATTCGGTCTGCCCGCGCCAACTTGGACGCTGTTTCCGCCTATGGGTACACGTTGTTCGAGGTCTGTTATTATACAAATATGGAAGAGGGTTAAGGGTTGAGCATACTGGTGAAGACGGAACGGCGTTTGGTTGAGCGAGTCGACGGAAAACCACTCCGGAGCGAAGGTGCCTCGTGTGGGAATCTGCAGTGCGCGAGGTCGGGGTCGTCGGGATGGTTTGGACGGCCTGACGGGGTTCTCTGGCTGCGGTGGCAGCTCTAGATGAGAAGAGGGGGTCTGGAGATTTTAGGTTAGGGTTTTATATATATATATATATATATATATATATATATATATATATATATATATATATATATGATAGGGAGGGGGAAGAGAAAAGGAGGCGGGTCCGCGGCCAAGGGGGGGTCGGGTCTGTGGGAAGGAATGGTTTGGTTTTTGCTCGGTTTTGCATATGCTAGCAAGTTGCTGTGCTAACATTTGCTTGCTAGCAATAGCAAGTGGAATTCTTCTTTTTGCTAAGAATAGTAGTATTAGTATTACTTATTAATTCTTATTATATTATTTTTTTCTTTTCTTTTCTTTTCTTTTCCTTTCTTTTTAAATATATATATATATACATATATATATATATATATATATATATATATATATATATATATATATATATACACATAAGAAAATTTATAGATTGGGGTAATGCATACCGTTAGGCTAGTAACTGCTCAAGGGGTCTCCTACATGAAATAAATTTTGAAAAATTCCTGATGGTCCCATATGTCCTCTAAGTGCCCGAATACCTAAAATAAAAATTATTAAAAATCTATTTCTCCTATTTAGACCTAATTACTATAATTTAAATTAATAATTAATAAATAAAAAGAGTATATACGATTTTCTAGGAAGGGGGTTTTACAGATGTCATCGAAGGTTCTATTCTTCTTGATTCTATTCCAGCTTTAGCTTTGTTTGATAGTGGTGCTTCTCATAATTTTGTATCTATTTCTTTTGCTCTGAAGCATGGTTTGGTAACTGAGTCTTTGATTAGGACTTGCAAGATCATGAACGGGGGAGACATTATCCTGGTTAATAATATTTGCAGGGATCGAAGAGTTACTTTGGGAGGCCAGGAGTTGAGTGCGTGTCTACTTGTAATGCCACTTCCGAGCTACGATATTGTACTCAAAATAGATTGGTTGAGTAGGCACCGTGCTAGTATAGATTGTAGAGGAGGTAGAGTTTTGTTTGGTCCGCCGGGAGAGCCAGAGTTTAAGCTTTCTAGAGGAGCTACAGAGCAGGGAGAATGCATTATTTGTGGAGCTATGGTGGAAGACAAGGAGTTGCCACATCCATTGATAACAGAGTTCTTGGATGTATTTTCTGAGGAATTGCTAGGTTTGCCGCCAGATCGAGATGTTGAATTCTCTATAAACTTGGTGCCAGGTGCAGAACTAATTTTGCAACATGTCTATAGAGTAAACAACAGCCAGCTGGTCGAGCTGAAGAAGCAGGTGGATGAATTACAGGATAAGGGGTTTATCAGATCAAGTTCTTCACCGTGGGGAGCCCCGGTATTGTTTATACCGAAGAAGGATGGATCGGTGCGCATGTGCATTGATTACATGATATTAAATAATCTTACTATCAAGAATAAGTATCCTTTACCATGGATTAATATTCTGTTTGATCAGTTGAGTGGTGCCAAGGTATTTTTCAAGATAGACTTAAGATCAGGCTACCACCAGGTGAAAGTAAAGCCAGAGAACATACCAAAGACTGCTTTTAGAACTCGGTATGGTTAGTATGAGTTTATGGTGATGCCGTTTGGGTTGACTAATGCACCAACGATATTTATGAACTTGATGAACAAGGTGTTCCATCAGTACCTTGACAAGTTTGTGGTGGTGTTCATCGACGACATACTCATATACTCAAAGACATCGGGGGAGCACGAGGAGCATTTGCGGATTGTGTTGGAGGTGCTGAGGAAGGAGAAGTTGTATAGGAAGCTGTCCAAGTGTGAGTTCTTCTTGGATAAGGTAGAGTTCTTGGGACATGTTATGACTGGTGATGGTATTTCAATGGATCCGAAGATGATCGTAGTAGTGGAGTCTTGGAAGACCCCAAGTTCGGTAGCAGAGATCAGGAGTTTCTTGGTATTGGCAGGCTACTACAGGAAGTTTATGCAAGATTTTTTGAGGATTGCCAAGCCAATGACCAGACTCACCAGGTAGGATGTAGAGTTTGTTTGGACGGAGGATTGCTAGGTTGATTTTGAGAAATTAAAGAAGAGGTTAACGTCTGCTCCTATTTTAACATTGCCATAAGGGTCTGGAGGTTTTACTATTTATAGTAATGCATCGAAAAAAGGTTTGGATTGTGTTCTTCAGCAGAATAGGAAAGTAATTGCCTATGCATCCTCATAAGAAAAACTATCCTACCCATGATTTGGAGTTAGCAGCGGTCATCTTTGCCCTGAAGTTATGGAAATACTATTTGTACGGAGAGCGTGTGGAGATCTTCATAGACCATAAGAGCTTGAAGTACATTTTCACACAGAAGGAGTTGATATGAGGCAACATCGGTAGTTGGAACTGAAGAAGGATTTTGATTTATCTTTGCAGAATCATCCTGGAAAAGCTAATATAGTTGTCGATGCCTTGAGCAGGTATCCGGTAGCTATGTTCTTAATGTAGGATCAATATTTTTTAGAGAACTTGGAGAGCTTGGGCATTGAGGTGGTACTTCTTGGTTTTGCTATGTAGATATAGGAATTACAGATACATTCAGACTTGATGGACAAGATAAAGGCAGCCTAGTATGAGGATGTATCTCTGAGGAGCATCAGAGCTCAGGTAAGACCAGGATTGGAGGTTGATTTCACCATTGCCGAGGATAGATCTTTGCGACATGGAGTTAGATTGTGTGTGCCTAGTGGGGAGTTGCGTGAGAAGGTATTGCAGGAAGCGCATCGCTCTTAGTATTTCATGCATTCAGGTGCCAATAAGATGTATCGGGATATGCGAGAGAGTGTGTGGTGGTATGGCATGACGAGAAAAGTGGTATAGTTTGTATCCAGTTGCTTACTGTGCCAGCAGGTAAAAGTCGAGAGGCAGAGGCCAGGAGGTTTACTTCAGCCATTTCCTATTCCAGAGTGGAAGTGGGAGCACATTACTATGGATTTTGTGTCCAGACTTCCACGATCTCCAGGAAAGAAAGACACGATTTGGGTCACCGTTTATAGGTTGACCAAGTTGGCCCACTTTTTGCCTTTCAAGGTGGGTTTGTCTACGGAGAAGCTGGCAGAGTTGTATATGAGACAGATCATCAGGATAAATAGAGTTCCCGTCAGCATAGTCTCAGATCAGGATAGTCATTTCACTTCTCATTTTTGGAGGAGTTTGCAGGCGAGTTTGGGCACTCAGCTAAAGTTCAGTAATGCATATCATCCCCAGACAGATGGGCAGTCAGAGGACTATTCAGACTCTCAAGGATATGCTACATACTTGTGTACTAGATTTTGGGGATTCTTGGGAGGACCATCTCCATTTGGTAGAGTTTGCTTACAACAACAGCTACCAGGCTAGTATAGAGATGTCACCATTTGAAGCTCTGTACGGTGGAAGATGTCATACTCCCTTGTCATGGGACGATATTGGAGAGAGAGAGTTTTGCTTGGGTCAGAGATACTTATGGATGTAGCGGAGAAGGTTCAGTTGATCAGAGACAAACTTTGAGTGGCGTAGGACAGACAACGACATTGGGCCGATAGCTACCGGAGACCCTTGGTGTTCGAGGTATAGTTTTAAATTTTTGTTTTGTGCTTGTTATTGGTTATTTATTATAGATTAAGTTCTTAAGGTAGTTTTATTCTAGGTGGGTGGTTTTGCGTTTCTGAGGATTTTTTTGACACGAGGCACGATTCGCTTCGTTGGAGGCGAGAAGTTTAGTCCACGATTCATCCGACATTTTATTTTTCTTGAGAGGATCGATGCAGTTGCTTATAAACTAGACTTGCCACCTGCATTGGAGGGAGCGCATAACGTGTTTTATGTGTCATAGTTGAGACGGTACATGGCAGATCCTAGTCATGTGGTGGATCACTCAGAGATAGAGGTAGGCCCTACTCTTAGCTATCCAGAGTAGTCAGTTGAGATTCTGGATCGGAGAGAGAAGGTGCTGAGAAACCAGACTATTCCTTTGGTATGCGTTGCATGGAGGCATCACTCTTTGGGGGAGTCTACCTGGGAGACAGAGGATGAAATGCGAGAGCGTTATCCATATTTGTTTGTGCCTTGAGGTATGTTCTTTCATAGTTAAGTTCTGTTCTTTTGTTATGTTCTGTTATTTTTTAGGGGTAGTTTTCATTTTTGAATTTCAAGGACTGAATTATTTTAAGGAGGGCAGACTTGTCACTACCACAATTTCTAGAAAAGGGTATTTTAGTCATTTCATAATTAATTAAATATTGTGCATATTAAATAATTATTTGTTGTATTATTTAATTATTGTGTAAACCCCCTCACCCAAAATAGGTATTTTGTGTGTATTTTATATTATCATATTTATAATAGATATTAAATTACTTTAGAGTATTCTCTTAGTTAATTAGAAAATAAATTTCTTAGTATATTTACTTATGTAAATATTTATTTAGAATTATTTTTAGGCTATTTTAGATTTTTGGAGTTTTTTCTAGAATTTTTAAGTAATTAAAACATAGGGAACCTAAATTTTTAGGACTTCCATGATTTACTATGAGACCATACTTGCATATTGTTCCTACCAAATGTTTATTTTAGGTTAAAATATTTAATTATATTTTTCTGTAATTTATTTATAATTTTAAGAAATTTATTTAGATTTTTGAAATTATTTAGGATTTATTTGGATATATATAGTCTTAATATTAGATAGATGATAATTTAGTGTTAATAGATATTAATAAGATTATATATAAATTATTTGAATTATATTTAATTTTATTTAAGATTATAAATTATTGAGATAAACTCAAACTCTATTTTAAATTAATTCAAATCCTGAGCCTACTAGGAAAGTTACTTCATGCATATCCTATCATTATTTAAATTGATCATAATCATATCAAAATTAGCTAATCCTAGTCGTATTTAATTATGTAGTGTCCACCATTATAAATACCTCATCCTTCATATTTTTCTTTCCCAAATTCCTCTCTTTTTCGTCCAAAAATAGTCAAAATTCGTCATAAATTCAGCCTCATTTATTTAGTAGTTATGACGACTTAAAAAGACGATATCTCCTACCTCCGGACTCCAAACGCACTCCAATTTTTTTTGTCAGAATCATATCAAGGTTAGTTTTCTGAATATATAAATTATTTTAATAATTACAGAACCTATTTTTCTAAAAAATTCTAAAAGTGTCAGTTGTCCGAAATCAGACACGTTTTGGTATTTTTGAGATTTCTGGAGATCCCAAACTCGAAATTTCGAACCGTTTGAAGTTTCGGAAAGCTGACATGATGAAATTCCAGAAAAGTATTTTTCCAGAATTTAAAATATAATTTTATTCTACTGTAAAATTTATGCAACGTATACGTAAATAGAAAACTACCGAAAATTGTCATCTATTAGCCCTTGTGGCCATAACTCTTTACCGACTTGTGATTTTATAAAACCGTCGATTCTAGAGTTCATGTAGCGCAAAAATCTATGGAAGTTTATACACAAATCCAGGATTTGAGTCAGTTGACTTTTTGGTCAACGGATTGCCTCGATTTGCGTATCACGGATCACAAATCCGTAAAGTTAATTTTCTTTGGACCAAAATTAGGGTTTACTAATAAAATTAGATTATAATAAGATTAAATACTATTTTAGGTTATTTTATTCAGAATTAAAATAGATTAAAATAAAGGAACCTATTCACCCACTTTTGTAATCTAACTTGTTTAATTTATGTGACGGGTAGATATGACGACGCCTTGAGTTGGGACTTCATTCTTTTTCAGACCAGACAAGATACCTTGCCAAATTGTTTACAGTACTTTGCATGCTATTTATATTTCTGTTTAGTCATTGCCTGTGTAGTTTCGTTCAGTTATAGTCATTGCATGTGTAGTTAGTTCAGTCATTACTATATATATTAGATATGTTGACACACACTTGACACCTAGTATCATGAGAGGACAATCATTAGGCGTATGGGCTTTTAACCACTCTGGTAAACCATAGTATATAGTTCGCACTACGGGCGTGTGTCGCGCTGGTCGCTACCCCAGAGGTATGTCGATTTCTGTAGAGTCGCGCTGGTCGCTACCCCAGAGGTATGTCGATTTCTGATGTCCATTGGCGTGTGTGTGAGTTGTGAGGCTTAGATCGAGTAGCCTACCCTTGCCCATACGTCAAAAAGTTGTCCTCATTTGCATTCATATAGATTGTCTTGTACAGCGTTCTTATTTATTTTCAAAATTATATGCATGTTTACTGTATTCAAGTTGGCTCGCTTTTCTGTATCTTGTTACGTCCCTCTGAGGACCTGGTCCTCCGCCAGGTGTATCTGTTCTTGAGTATTTGCAGGAGCGCGGATTCGGATGATTACTTAAGTTTCGAGGATGTCTTCTCTTCGAGCCCGTGATTGATAGCTGGTATTCTTATATTGTGTTTATTATGTTGTACTTTTCCATTCGAGTTGGTAGTAGATTTGTTTCCATCCAACTATCATCCTTAGATACTTATGTTGAGATCTAGTTATATAGATGCTGGTTATTCATTTATATCTGATTTTCTGTGGATGAGATTTAGATTGTACCCTATGACTTGTGACATATGTTTATACCACTCGTGGATTTAATATTCATATTACAGCGTACGTATGGATTTTGTTTCCATATATTGGAGTTGCCATATCCATGTGGCTGGCATGCTTACGTGTCCTAGTCCTATGTATTTTGGGACTGGGGCGTGACATATTTTTGTGGTGGCCCATGCAGGTCGAGAGCATGTTGTCTCGGTTACGTTACTGTACCGAGCAAGCCTGCACCTAGGAATAGAGTATAGGATCTCATCCACAATTGACTATGATCCGCTCTCCTTCCAATCCATTTTGTCTGAATAATTGCATCCTGCTTGATTCTTGTACTTCCCTAATAGTTCTTTGAGTATAGCCTTCTGCTAGAATATAGGAACCCCTATTATTAGGATGATAATTATAGTAGCACGCCTATTAAGAATACAACGAGAATATAGACACACCACTAAGTTTAGAATAATTAGTGAACCCTAGAATTCCTTATCTATAGATTGGTTTATCATTACCCCTTGATGTATTATGAAGACTTGAGAGTAGTATAGACGCTACTAGAGTTAGTTAGAAGTTTTACCATAATGTTTGACCCTAGTATTGAGGAACCAATAGAAAACCAAAATTGAATATTAGGACTGAACCTAACCTTCATAGTTAGATAAGTAGTAGAGAACTATAAACTTAGATCATTATCTTATTATTAGTAGACAGCACCTTAGGAAGCCTAGAGGATTGTGAACAACACTTTTTCCTTAATCATACCTCGAACATAGCAACTAGCATACCACTCCCTCTTAGAAAACTATGATGCTATCTAGAGCCCTCTATTTTAATTTCATATATTGTTCCTTTGCGACCTTAGCGTTCGCTAATTGCGCGACAACTAAATTTTGTTCTTCTATTCTTCATTTTTTCAACTCGTACCATCTGAAACCTCTGCTTATAGACCAAGTATTTTTATTCTATGATTAGTATATATAGCATGTTAGGATTATAATTGTAATTTTGAAATTTTGAAATTGTGTGCTTAGTAGTTAGAACTTGATAGTTTAAGTTATTCTTGTAGATTGAGACATGGTGCTTATCCCTTAGTTTTAAATTGCGTAACTTGTACCACACCTCAATACGAGTTATATTCCCCTTCCCTTGAGGCCAGTAACTGTTCCATTCTTACTATTGACACTTGCACTATGACTAAGATGTAAGATGACCATGACCTATGTAATAGAAGAGGATACCCCAATAAAGTACCAAGACCCTTTCTCATAGACCTTAACATGAGCTTTTACGGTATCCTTAAGACAATAAAATAGTAGTTAAATTATTTTAAGTTGGGTAGTATACCTCACCACCTAGTATCATATAGTCCTTGTGATCCATTGATAAAGTGTAACGAAATGACATTAATTGTATGCTAGCAAAGATACAATGTTTATTCAGACAATAGAATTTAGAGGTCCTTGCCCCCATTTAGTCGACTAGCGACATAGACAAGGAGGTTGTATGTTAACTATAGAGATTTGTAGAGTCTTTATTATTATTGCTTATTTTGTTTTTTGTTTTTGTTTTTGTGAACTTGAATTGACTTGTACCTCCTTTCATCATCATCTAGCGTACTTATAATTGTTGTACCACCTTGACTTATGCCGCTATTATAGCCTAGTTTTGCAAGCTTATTCTTTCATCAAGCTTGTTCACTATATATGTATTAGTGGATGCATACATTAATACATTTCAGAATCAGTGTACTACGGTCTGATCAACCATAGTGCGCGTGGTTCGCCCTTCGTATAACTACTTTACGTGGATTGAGATATCTAGTGATTAGTAGATGAATATACTTACCCTCTGGATACGACAAAGCATATCATATCAAGTACATAACTGCACCGATGTGAGCATGCGAATAAGAAATTACCAAATAGTGTTTCAATCCACAACTGTCTTGACAATTCCCATCTGAATCCTTTAAACGCTTTGATTCCCATACTTCCATTCTATTACCCCTCCTTGAACTCTTTACCATTGTTTTCCGTCTTCCCTTATTTCGGAAAGACGAAACCTCGTGCTTGGAAATAAGTGATACACTGATAGTGCTAGGTACACCCCATAGGCTAATCATATGATTTGGTGACTCTCTGTTATAAATGATTAAGGGCATATCATAGATGATATGTTTGGTGTTAAAAACTTTGAGGATTCAATAACATGATTAAATAATTTGGGGCATAGCTTTCTTAGATGTATAGCCTTAGATGATAGATGGATAAATTCTAAGTTGGGTAGAGACCGCAATGTTCACTTGAGAGGAATTCTTTAGATTGTAATCAAGTGAGATTTGATAGAGAGACCATACCCTAGTTTAATTTCGAGGACGAAATTATTTTAAGTTGGGTAGATTGTAAACCCCCTCACCCAAAATAGGTATTTTGTGTGTATTTTATATTATCATATTTATTATAGATATTAAATTACTTTAGAGTATTCTCTTAGTTAATTAGAAAATAAATTTCTTAGTATATTTACTTATGTAAATATTTATTTAGAATTATTTTTAGGCTATTTTAGATTTTTGGAGATTTTTCTAGAATTTTTAAGTAATTAAAACATAGGGAACCTAAATTTTTAGGACTTCCATGATTTACTATGAGACCATACTTGCATATTGTTCCTACCAAATATTTATTTTAGGTTAAAATATTTAATTATATTTTTCTGTAATTTATTTATAATTTTAAGAAATTTATTTAGATTTTTGAAATTATTTAGGATTTATTTGGATATATATAGTCTTAATATTAGATAGATGATAATTTAGTGTTAATAGATATTAATAAGATTA
The DNA here is from genome assembly GCA_036927795.1 of Iris macrosiphon. Lineage (NCBI taxonomy): Eukaryota > Viridiplantae > Streptophyta > Magnoliopsida > Asparagales > Iridaceae > Iris > Iris macrosiphon. The sequence goes on from JAYESA010000006.1 coordinate 100,489,818, forward strand.
TATATAAATTATTTGAATTATATTTAATTTTATTTAAGATTATAAATTATTGAGATAAACTCAAACTCTATTTTAAATTAATTCAAATCCTGAGCCTACTAGGAAAGTTACTTCATGCATATCCTATCATTATTTAAATTGATCATAATCATATCAAAATTAGCTAATCCTAGTCGTATTTAATTATGTAGTGTCCACCATTATAAATACCTCATCCTTCATATTTTTCTTTCCCAAATTCCTCTCTTTTTCGTCCAAAAATAGTCAAAATTTGTCATAAATTCAGCCTCATTTATTTAGTAGTTATGACGACTTAAAAAGACGATATCTCCTACCTCCGGACTCCAAACGCACTCCAGTTTTTTTTGTCAGAATCATATCAAGGTTAGTTTTCTGAATATATAAATTATTTTAATAATTACAGAACCTATTTTTCCAAAAAATTCTAAAAGTGTCAGTTGTCCGAAATCAGACACGTTTTGGTATTTTTGAGATTTCTGGAGATTCCAAACTCGAAATTTCGAACCGTTTAAAGTTTCGGAAAGCTGACATGATGAAATTCCAGAAAAGTATTTTTCTAGAATTTAAAATATAATTTTATTCTACTGTAAAATTTATGCAACGTATACTTAAATAGAAAACTACCGAAAATTGTCATCTATTAGCCCTTGTGGCCATAACTCTTTACCGACTTATGATTTTATAAAACCATCGATTCTAGAGTTCATGTAGCGCAAAAATCTATGGAAGTTTATACACAAATCCAGGATTTGAGTCAGTTGACTTTTTGGTCAACGGATTGCCTCGATTTGCGTGTCACGGATCACAAATCCGTAAAGTTAATTTTCTTTGGACCAAAATTAGGGTTTACTAATAAAATCAGATTATAATAAGATTAAATACTATTTTAGGTTATTTTATTCAGAATTAAAATAGATTAAAATAAAGGAACCTATTCACCCACTTTTGTAATCTAACTTGTTTAATTTATGTGACGGGTAGATATGACGACGCCTTGAGTTGGGACTTCATTCTTTTTCAGACCAGACAAGATACCTTGCCAAATTGTTTACAGTACTTTGCATGCTATTTATATTTCTGTTTAGTCATTGCCTGTGTAGTTTCGTTCAGTTATAGTCATTGCATGTGTAGTTAGTTCAGTCATTACTATATATATTAGATATGTTGACACACACTTGACACCTAGTATCATGAGAGGACAATCATTAGGCGTATGGGCTTTTAACCACTCTGGTAAACCGTAGTATATAGTTCGCACTACGGGCGTGTGTCGCGCTGGTCGCTACCCCAGAGGTATGTCAATTTCTGTAGAGTCGCGCTGGTCGCTACCCCAGAGGTATGTCGATTTCTGATGTCCATTGGCGTGTGTGTGAGTTGTGAGGCTTAGATCGAGTAGCCTACCCTTGCCCATACGTCAAAAAGTTATCCTTATTTGCATTCATATAGATTATCTTGTACAGCGTTCTTATTTATTTTCAAAATTATATGCATGTTTACTGTATTCAAGTTGGCTCGCTTTTCTGTATCTTGTTACGTCCCTCTGAGGACCTGGTCCTCCGCCAGGTGTATCTGTTCTTGAGTATTTGCAGGAGCGCGGACTCGGATGATTACTTAAGTTTCGAGGATGTCTTCTCTTCGAGCCCGTGATTGATAGCTGGTATTCTTATATTGTGTTTATTGTGTTGTACTTTTCCATTCGAGTTGGTAGTGGATTTGTTTCCATCCAACTATCATCCTTAGATACTTATGTTGAGATCTAGTTATATAGATGCTGGTTATTCATTTATATCTGATTTTCTGTGGATGAGATTTAGATTGTACCCTATGACTTGTGACATATGTTTATACCACTCGTGGATTTAATATTCATATTACAGCGTACGTATGGATTTGGTTTCCATATATTGGAGTTGCCATATCCATGTGGCTGGGCTTACGTGTCCTAGTCCTATGTATTTTGGGACTGGGGCGTGACATATTATTAGATGTTAGTTATTTATTTTGGACTTGTGTTAGGAGATCTAACTAGTTTAGTTTAGACTCATGGACCAACATGTATTAATTATTAGAATTGAGCCCAACTAGAAGCCCATTTATTAGGAGGATGATTAGTTTAATTAAACCATTAGAATAGAACCTTCCCTCCTTAATTATTTCTTTATGAGAGGCCCCAAGGGATATAATGGACATTATATAGTGACTTAAAGAAGGGGTAAGGGGAGGCTGGCCTATTAAAGAAGAGGGGGAAAGTTTTTTTCTCATCTTTTTATTTGAAAACTAGATCTAAATTTTTTTCAACCAAATTCCTTCATTCCCACATCATTTTATCTACCAAATTTTATTCCAATTCCTTCCCAAATCACCATTGGAGACTAGTGGAGCAAGGATCTAGAAGGAGGAAGCAATGATCTACAAAGAGGAGCAAGGATCTACAAGTTGAAGGCCAATTTTATCATATTTGGAGGTTACGTTGGGAATCCATCTCCCAATATGTACAATTTAGTTTTTTTTCCTTAATTTAGGTTCTAAATCTGAGATTTAACCATGAGAAATTAATCCATATGTATATGCTACCCATAGGATTTGATTTTGAGTTCAATGAGGCCTATTGAGAAAGTTATGATACTTTTTGTGTCAATTTTGAGGAAATTCTGAGATTGACACTTGTTGTGTTTGTCAAATGGTCCTATAAATCAATTTGACATGTGTTGTGTGTGTTTGGGGCTAGTATCGTGTCCATAATTGGGTACGTATAGGTCGTATCCCAATAATTTGGTGATACGTGTTGATTTGGGTATTTTTTCTCCGACACGGGACTTTGTGCATGTCATATTTTGACACGGACATGTAGATTTATGTTTGACTCTTCGTATTGTTCATAAAAAATATATTAGACTTGCTCGTGGCCTTCGGGGTACGTTTGGATGCGTGGTGGACTCGTGTCGCAAGCGTATCCTAGATCTAGTGGGATACCGGTGTGATGCACTCCATGTGTTTGTGCATTTTATTTGTAGATCTATTTTTCCATTATTCTTAGTCATTATAATATATATATATATATATATATATATATATATATATATATATATATATATATATATACATATATATATATATTATTATGTATATATATTTATGTGTTAGTGTATCATATATCTATGTACCTATGTGTTATGTAGCTATACTTCTACATATGTAGTAGCTATTAAATATAGTAGTATATATATGTATATGTTATGTGTGTGTGTATATATATATATATATATATATAATCACCTATATCATTAGCAACAACAACAGCGGCTTTAGCGACAACAGCGGATTCAGCAACAACAACAACAGCGGCTTCAGCGACAGCAGTATTGGCGACAACAACAGCTTCAGCAACAGCAACAACAGCGGCTTCAGCGAAAGCAACAACAACAACATTAGCGACAGCAGCAGTTCCGCAACTGCAACAGTAGTATTTGCAACAGCAGCAACGACATTTAGCGACGACAATAACAGTTTTTTGTGACAGTTTGCCTATATAGAGATATCTATGTATTATTTTTAGCTAATATATATATATATATATATATATATATATATATATATATATATATATTTCATAATTGGTAATTATGCATTAGCATACTATATTTTTAGTAGTTGGTTGTTAGCATATAGTTATTAGTGGGTAGTTAGTATATATATAAGGTTTTGGCAATTACCTTGAGATACCAAGGTAAGTATCAAGGTATTTGGGGATACCCAAGGTATTGGATTTGGGTATCAAGATAGAGGTTTAGTAGTGCGATACCGAGTTGGTTCAAAACCAAGGTATCCATTTAGTAATTAGGATTTATATATTTAATGTTGCTTGAATGTACATATGTGATATTTATTTGTTGTTTGTGCATCCTGAGATACGGTATCCTAGTATCCTAAGATGTAGCTTGTATGACCTAGATTCATAGTGTATAAACCCAATATCTTTGAGATAGACTCATGCAACCTAGAAATAGGTAGTTTGACCAAGTTTGACCACTTTGACTTGGAGTTGGCCTAGTTTGACTATTTGACTTAGAAATGGCTCTTTGACCTAGTTGTTGACTAGTTTAACTTATTTTCTTTTCAAAATCTTGTATTGATGTTGTATTCCATATCTAGATCTTCGAGGTACCGTATCAAACATTTGTGAGACTATTCACTGAACTTCAGACAAGTATATTCTTTGATAGTTTCTCATTTATGATATCCTTTATGTTCATTGTATCTAGTGTAGATATCCTTGTTCTCTTGACATGATGGTTACATGGATTGGTATATCCGGATCTCGTCATGAGATATTATTCCTTGGTATATGGTTTATCTTATGCAAGCCTTATTTTATTGATTATCTTGTACATGTACATATACTGATTCTCGAGAAGACTAGCTATCTTCTTGGGGAATCTCGTGCCATAGCATACCATGGTTAGATCTACAATACCAGTCGAGGGTGGGGATTATTTTAGTGTAGATATATGATCATATCCATCTTGTATCTTGTATAGTATTAATCATACATCGCACGTATGATTAGCCAGGCCATAAATCTTGTATCAAGTTCCCAAGTCGATCACATGTTAAAGCTAGTACTCACACACTTAGTCATTAGTATTCTTGTTCATTGTCATATTGTTCATTATTATATATATTCTAGTATTTTTTTATTGTATATCTCTTGTATCTATTGTGCATCTTGTATATTCACATCTATTTACTGTTACATAGTTTTTATTATTGATTAGAACTGCTATTAGAGATGTACTCTGCTCCTTTCCTAACTAGATATATTTTCCCAGATGACACTGAGGAGTGGTACCCTACACATTATGGACCTCAGGATGTTGTGGGTTTAGAGTCAGAGACCCTGGCTCAGGAGGGACTTATCCCGACTGAGACAGATAACCCGGGACTTGTAGCTTCTTAGTATTCTTTTGTACTGGATTTGTCTCCAGCTTATTTGTTAGTATTCTTTCAGACTCATTGATGTTATTATTTTAGACTCATGAGTTGTATGTGACTATTCTTTTCTTTATCATATTCGTGCTCGTTTCCATCTTAGATCTGTGATTGAGTATATTGATATTGTTGGTGGCTCATTATATTGTTAGATAGATTACATAAACAGCGTTCTACCGTCGATTCTGTAGCGTAGGCTGGGCGTTGTTTCCGACTTGCATTCCTACACCGGGTGCGGGTCATGACACGTTATACCGCCGATGTTGCGACGTAAGCTGGGCGTTGTTCACTACTCGTGTCCCTATATTAGGTGCGGATCGTGACACATTTTTAGTGGTGGCCCATGCAGGTCTTCATGTTCTCAATTAGTGTGATTCATAGCTCTTATTTGAGTGCTATTATGAGCCTTTTTCAGGATATAGGATATAGGCTATAGGTTGAGAATACTCAATCCCATCTAGGAAAAACTCTTTTGATTCATTTTAACTATTCTTCCTTGATATTGATAATTGATCTTTAACTGTCCTTCTTTGAATGCATTACATCATATGCCATATTGATTCTTTCTTTTTGCTTTGCCTCAGGATGCCGCCTAAGACTAGATTACGGCTGAGAGGAGCATTTTCTGAGAGATCTGCGACTTCTCGAGGGCCTATACCAATCACTTCTCCGGTAATTGGCGTATCAACTGCGTTTGGGGGTCCACCTCCAACTTAGAGGACTATTTCGGCTGTATCTGAGGGACTTCCACCTCCATCTCCTGTACCGACAGATGTGACTCAAGTGTTCATATTATTTTACGAGATGATGGAGGCCCAGTGTCACGCCCCAGTCCCAAAATACACGGGACCAGGTCACGTGGCATTGTCCAGCTGACACGACTCCGAAGGATATTCCAATTTAATGGATCCTATCGAAGCGTGCTACGCTGTCCTAAAATACTAACAAGTCTAATATGCTAATATATAGCAGGCAAGGTCTAATCTCATCCACAGAGTACAATATCATAAAGACTGAAATAAATGCTGGTAAATAAAATACAAGAGTCTGAATATCCATAATACATCTGAAATAGTCTGAATGGGGACAAACCCACTAAAATACAGAAATGGAAATAAAGTGCAGAAATAGTAAGATAACTAGACTAGAGTATCAACTAGCTAGATATGAAAATTCTAGTCCGATGTAGCTGCGTACTCAAATTACGGGAACTCCCTTGGAAATGCCTCGTAGTCCTCAATCAGGAATCCTGTCTCTACTCCTGCTCCGTAGATGGTAGGGTACAAGTGCTCGTCCGGATCTAGAAGAGAATCAGGTCCTCAGAGGGACGTAACAAGTATACAGAAATGCATGCCATAAAGTAAATACTGTGTAAACTCAAGGGTAATCTAACTAGCTAAGTGAAATGCACTTTGAAGATAATCCTGGTACGTATGGGTAGGTGAAAGGTATAAAGCATAGCGTCGAGCCAGAGGCTAAGTACCTGGCATTAGCTGTAAACTGAACGCCAGGAGTATATATGCTCACTACATCACCGATCATGATAGCGCGCAGCTAGTAACCTCTGCCGGATGTATCGACACGCATATATGCCCATAACCGGGAACCTGAGCCCATAACCGGGTAACATATAGCCCATAACCTGGTAACACTGAGGCTCACGGCCCCACAGTTTACTCTGAAACTACGGCGGCCAAATGTCTGTCCCATACGCCTACTAATTGTCTTCCCCGCCCAATGTCAATGAACAAGTCGCGAATGCGACGTGGACACCTCATACTATGATGCAAGTCGCTACAGAAATAAATAACTAAGCTAAATGCCGTCACACGTGCTGCTCATGCTGATGGCCAGTCGATCATGAAGCACGCATCCCTACATGAACTCACTCTGTGACGTGTTAAGATATGTGTCAAGGCCTGGGAAGTCATATTGATAACTCCTCAACTTTAGGTGGGTCCACTAGACACTAAGTCAGACACAGGTCCTAACATCAACGCCTTCGTTGACTGTACCCGAGTCTTCACGGACGCACAGTTAATATTAAAATAATAAGATGTGCAACTAGATAAACAGCTGAATTTAAACAGTAACAAGAAGGCAAGGTATACTTGCCTAGAATTCTGGCGTGCACAAGCAATGTTCCGGAACCAGCAGTCAAGGTAGCACCGTATCGGATGCCTACGAACAGATAACAATAATTATGATTCACTAAATTTTACACCATGCTTAATTATCTATGTTAACCTAGTACAAGTATACATATCTAATACATATACACATATATACTATAAATAATTTAATAATGTATATACTTATATATTCAACTGCATTTAGACATATGTATATATATATACATAATGCATTAATAATATATAACATATATATATTGTTCATTATGTATAAGAAATTTAATAACATATGTACATACTACTATAGTACACAGATATAGTATTTAAATATTTTATATCAATACCACCATACATATATAATTACATATATTCATTAGTTAATATATACTATAATATATTAATACATAAAATAAATAGTTGTATAAAAATAATACATGTTTGAATTTATACATTAAGTAACATGTATACATATATACCTAACATAATTACATCATACCTATATATATACATATATATACAAAATATAGTTATACATTTATACTAACATATATGAATTAATACATATATATATATATATATATATATATATATATATATATATATATATATATATATATATATATATATATATATATATATATATATATAATAAGTATACATATATTCATACACATATATATAATATATATACAATTATAAGTAAATACATATATATATATATATCATTATGTATTATATACCAATATATTTACTATATATATATACACATATATACACAATATATATTTGAATATACGCTATATACATATACAATTATATATATATAAATACATATACTATTATAAGTAAATACATATATATATCACTATGTATTATATACCAATATATTTACCATATATATATATATATATATACATATATATATACAATATATATTTAATTATACACTATATACATATACAATTATATATAGATACATATACATATACAATTATATATAGATACATATACATATACAATTATACATATATACTATATATTATATAATACATTTTTACATACAGGAAATAACACACACACACACACACACACACACACACACACACACACACACACACATATATATATATATATATATATATATATATATATATATATATATATATATATATATATATATATATATATATATATATATATACACACACACACATAAATACGTATATATATATTTTAATATACAATTACATATACTTTAATATACGTATATATGTATACATACGCATATACCTACATACATATACATATATATTTATTAATACGAATATACATATATATTAGGCAATACATTATACATACATATATAATTATATATACGTACCTAAATACATATATATATACATACAATTATATTAAACTAATACACATATGTACATAAATACAAATATACATATATATATATACCTAAATACTATATAATACATATATGTACATATAAAATTATACGTATATATATATATACTTATACGTTTATACAATTATATATATTTATACATGGGGGTATACGTACTGTGTCGTGTCTGGGGGGTGTCCGCCGTGTGGTCGTCGTCGCGAGGGTGGCCGGGCGGAGCTCCGGCAGCTCGCGGGAAGAAGTGGTCAGCAGCAGCAGTCAGCAGCTAGGTGTCATTGCGGGGGCTGGGTTGGCCGGCTGCGGCGTCGACAGGGGGCGAGCCGCGGCGGAGAAGGTGGGTGTTGGCCGGGGGTGGCGTCGGTGAAGTGGGGTGGTCGACTGAGCAGCGGCGGCGAGTCGGGGGACGTTCGGGGGGGGGGGGGGGTTCGGCTCGACTGTGTGGTGCTAGCTCGTGGATGAGGATGGTGGTGATTGCGGTGGCTGTAGGCGGAGCAGGAGCCGGTGGCGATGGCTGGAGGAGGGGGAGTGGGTGCTGGTCGAAGGGGGAACCGTCGTGGTGGCGGCCGGACGCGGTGGTGGCAGGGAGGAGGCTGCGGGAATGGTCGGGTCGGGGAAGAGGGAGTCGGGGGGGGGGTGAAGAAAGGCTGCTGTGGCGGTGGTTCAGGCGGAGGCGGCGGTCGTGGTGGCCGTGGCGGTGGCTCAGTTGGTAGGGGCGGGGATGGCGGTGACACTGGTGGCGGTCGTTGCCGGAGATGGCGGAGGCGGCGGGCTGAGGAAGGGGTCGGGGTAATGAGGGCTGAGTGAGGGTGGTGGTGTGTAGCTTTAGGAATTAGGGTTTTTGGTTGTGGTTTTGGGTTTTTATGTGTAATAAATGTGATATAACTTAATATATATGTAGGAGAGAGTGTGGGGGGGGGCTGCCTAGGGATTAGGGCCGGCTGTGTGTTGTTTTTGGGGAGTTGGGGAGACTTCATCATGATGAGGGGAGGGCTAGGAATTAAGCATTTCAAATGAAGGGTCATGATGTGCCCTCCAAAAAGTGATGCAAGTACATGAAAAATGGGGGAAAAAATACATGGTGACCGGTCAAGGAATGTAGGCTCTTTCTCCATGTGGTTGGGCCAATGAGGGGGGGGGCACCTCATTGCAATTTTGCACAAAGGCCCCTGAACAAATTAGAATTTGCACAAATTCTGGAATTGGGGATTTGATGTAACAAAACACCATGTTTGGTGTTTTATATTAGGCTAGGATGGTGTATGGTATTTTGTATGAGGCTTGTGGGTGTGTGTGTGGGTTTGGGTTGGAGTTGGGTCTAATTTAAATGAGGCTAGGTCACTACATTAATTAATTTATAATTAATGCACCGGGTGTCTCTAAATTAATTTAATAAATACCGGGGGTCTAAATTTGGGTGGCACAAGCGTCATTGGTGTGGTAGGCTCAGAGTATAATAATGTCATGATCGAGGTTGGTCAAAACGGGTTGAGGTTGGGTCTTAATTTCGATTGGAACGGACAATGAACTAAATACTCAATTTATTTAATTTACGTACGGACGTTTGTAACGACTTTTGTGTGACTAAAATTAGGCACAAAAATCAGTATCCGGGGGTTGCACAAAGGGCATTATGGTAGGTTGGTATGTCTAGGCCAAGTGTATGGAATTTGTTTTAGGGTAACAGCTAGGGTAGTGTCCTAAATATCGGGACAACGGTAAGGCATCCTAAGTAATAAAAGCATTGCACAAATATTTAATACTATGTATAATAAATTCTAATTAGGACCAAAATAACCCTAATCATGCTATCTAAGTTAATTAAAATAAATTTTTGGTCGAGGGGGTTTACACCCAGAGGTCCCTGTCCGAGGCACACCAGAGACAGACTGACATGTTGCGGCAGGGCATTGAGAGTGCTCATCAGCTTGCCCTTGCTGCAGTAGAGAGAGGTGTTCTGGTCCAGCAGCAGGTTGTTCCGCAGGTTGCCCAGCTTCGGCCGAGTAATATCCAGAACTTCAAGAAGTTAGAACCTCGAGTCTTCAAGGGGACTGAGGGCATCATTACGCTGATGATTGGCTCAAGGATTTTGAGTGTCTCATGAGGGTGTCCTATCTTGCTGTGGATCTGAAGGTTGAGGCAATATGACTTCAGCTGTTCGACATTGCCCGCACTTGGTCAGGAATGAGCTACTTCTTGTTGATGCAGGGCAGTCTTGGGAGGTATTCAAGGACCTCTTTAAGAGAAAGTTCTTTGCTCGGGTGAATAGGTTAAACTTAGGGAGGCAGTTTGAGATCCTTACTCAGGGGAGCATATCCGTGGAGGAGTACGCCACCGAGTTCGGTAGGCTGAGCCAATTTGCGGAGTATTTTGTGAGGGAGCCAGACGTTCAAGCTATCCATTTTTGTAAGGGTCTGAACTAGGAAGTGAAGATCCTCATTCCGTATTTCTATAAGACCTATTCGAAGATACTTGCGAAGGCACACAAGGTTGAGCGGGAGTTGGGCTTGAAACCCAAGAGAGATCGCAATTATTTTTTGGGGTCTAATAGCAGCACAGTGACTGCTAAACGTCCTTATTTCCAGTCCAGGCCTTTTCAGCAGCCGCAACATGTCATGATCCGTACCCGGTGTAAGGGTATAAGTCGGAAACAACGCCTAACCTACGCTACAGAATCGGTGGTAGAACGTTGTCTGGGTAATCTATCTAATAATATAATGAACCACCAACAATGATAATATACTCAATCACAGAACTAAGATAAAAATGAGAATGAATCAGATAAAGAATAGAATAGTCATAATACAACTCATGAGTCTAAAATAATACATCAATGAGTCTAAAAGAATTAACAAAATAAGCTGGAGACAAATTCAGTACAAAGAATACTAAGATGCTACTACTCCCGGGTCAACTGTCTCAGTTGGGATAAGTTCCTCCTGAGCCAGGGTCTCAGACTCTAAACCCACAATATTCTGAGGTCCATATAGGTAGGGTACCACTCCTCAGTGTCATCTGAAAAAATATATCCAATCAGAAAAGGAGTAGAGTACATCTCTAACAGCAGTTCTAATCAATGATAAAAACTATATAACAGTAAATAAATGTGAATATACAAGATAGATAATAGATACGAGAGATACATACAATAAGGAAATATTGGAATAAATATAATAATGAACAGTATGCCAATGAACAAGAATACTAATGACTAAGTGTGTGAGTACTAACTTTAACATGTGATCAGCTTGGGAACATGATACAATATATATGGCCTGGCTAATCATACGTGTGGTGTATGATTAATACTATTCAATAACAGTACTTGATACAATAGGGGTATTGATTACATATCTAAAGTACTCCCCACCCCCGACTGGTATAATAGATCCAACCAAGGTATGCTATGGCACGAGATTCCCCAAGAAGATATCTAGTCTTCCCGAGAATCAGTGTCTGTACATGTATAAGATAACCAATAAAATAATACTTGCACCATATACACCATATACCAAGGAATAACATCTCATAACGATATCTAGATATACCAATCCGTGTAATCATAGTGTCAAGAGAACATGGATATCTACACTAGATACAATGAACATAGAGGTTATTATAAATGAGAAACTATCAGAGAATATACTCGCCTGAAGTCCAAAGAATAGTCTTACAGATGTCTGACACGGTGCCTCAAAGACCTAGATATGGAATACAACATCAATACAAGGTTCTGGGAAGAAAATAAGTTAAACTAGTCAATTTCTAGGTCAACAAGTCAAACCTAAGTCAAAAGTCAACTATGGTCAACTATCTATTTCTAGGTTGCATAAGCCTAACACAAAAATATTGGGTGAAGATACTAAAGTCTAAGCCATAAAAACCACATCTTAAATATTAGGATACCGTATCTCCGGATACGTGAATCCAAGGCAAACATCAATATATATATATATATATATATATATATATATATATATTAAACAATTAATTATTAATAATATAGAATCACAATTACAATATTAAATAGGTACCGTGGTTTTGAACCAACTTGGTATCTCAACAATAATTTATAAACATGATACCTGAATCCAATATCTTGGTATCCCCAATTACCTTGGTCTCCTCAAGGTAATACCCAATACCTTGTTATATTAACTACCCATATATATATAATACATATACTAAATATTATACATATACTATAATAAGTAATTAAGAATACGTTTACATCTATATTAAACACCAAAGTATATATCTATCTATCTATCTATCTATAAGTATCTAAGTATATATATATATATATATATATATATATATATATATATATATATATATATATATATATATATATATATATATATATATATATATCTACCAACTGTCACTAAAAATAGTGCTAAAAACCTGATATTCTGATACGCTGCTCCTTTGGTGACGGTTCTGACCGTCGCCAATCTGCTATCGCTGCTGCTGCTGACTATTCCCAGTACTGCTGCTGCTTTGGTGACGGTTTGCAGTCGTCGCCGATTTGCTGTCACCGCTGCTTCTAGTGTTTCCCGCTGATGCTGCTATTTTGGTGACAACGGCTGCTGTCACCAATGGCTGCTGTGCTGCTACAGTGGCTGCTGCTGTTGCTTTGGTGACGATGGCTGTCACCATAAGCTGCTGTCGCCAAATATGCATATATAGTCTAATATATATATATATATATATATATATATAATTATAATTATCAATAAAACTATACATATACCCTCCCTATTATTATGTACATAACTATGATATAGTAACATGCACACACATACATATTCATATATATAGATAACTATACATATATGTATATGTATATGTATATATAATCATATAACACCCATATATAAATATAAATACCCATTTAAAATATACATATATATATATATATACATACTACAATATATATATTCTAGCACAATAATACAAAGTTATAATATAGTTATAATATAGTATCACATAGTTACAACTATATAGACTATATATACTAACATATGTAATAATAACATACATATATGTAGTACAACATATATACATATAGTACGTACATAATATATAGATCTAAGACACAAGAAACATAATTATATATACCATAATATATATATAAATATCTATATGTATATACAAATATATTCTCCATGATTTAAGAATACAAGAAATAGATCTACATATAATTTGCACTCACATATGGAGAGTATCACATCGTATCCCACTAGATCTAGGATACGCATGTGACACGAGTCTACCACACATCCAAACGTACTCCGAAGGACACGAACAAGTCACATATATTATTTATGAACAATACGAAGAGTCAATTATAGATCTACTTGTCCGTGTCAAAATATGACATGTGTAAAGTCCCGTGTCGGAGGAAAAACTTCCAAATCAATACGTATCACCAAATTATTGGGATACAACCTACATGTACCCAATTGTGGATACGACACTAGCCCCAAACACACAAGCACATGCCAAATTGATCTATAGGATCAATTGACACACTCAACAATTGTTAATCTCGAAATTCCCCCAAAATTGACACAAAAGCACCATAACTTTCTCAACAGGCCTCCTATGAACACAAAACCAAATCCTATAGGTAGCCTACGCATATGGGTTGATTTTCCATGGTTAAATCTTAGATTTAGAACCTAAATTAAGGGAAAAAACTGAATTGTACCTATTGGAAGATGGATTCCTAATACAACCTCCAAATGAGATGAAATTGGCTCCAACTTGTAGATCCTTGCTTTTCTTTGTAGATCCTTTCTTTCTCCTTCTAGATCCTTGCTTTTCTAGTCTCCAATGGTGATTTGGGAAGGAATTGGAATAAAATTTGGTAAAAAAAATGAAGTGGAAATGAAAAAATTTGGTTGAGAAAAATTCTAGATCTAGTTTTAAAATGAAAAGAGGAGAAAGAATTTTTCCTCTTCTTTTAAATAGGCCGGCCCCTATTTCCCCTCCCTCAAGCTACTATAAAATATCCATTATACCCCTTGGGGCCTTTCATGAAGAAATAATTAAGGAAGGAAGCTTATTGTCTAATGGTTTAAATAATTTAATCCATCTCCTTAACAATGGGCTTTCTAAATGGGCTAAGTTCTAACAAATTAATTCATGTTGGTCCATGGGTCTAAACTAACTAGTTAGGTCTACTAACACAAGTCCAAATTAAATAACTAATATCTAACAATAATTAAATAATACCATAAATAATTATTTATTATGCATAATATTTAATTAAATATGAAATTACTAAAATATTATTTTCCAGAAAATATGGTAGTGACAAGTCTACCCTCCTTAAAATAATTTCGTCCTCGAAATTCAAAAATAAAAACTACCCCCATAAAATAACAGAACAGAACTAAAGAATCATAACTAACTATGAAAGAATATAACAATGAACAGAACATAACAAGGAAATAACATACCTCAAGGCACAAACAAATATGGATAACGCTCTCGTATTTCAACCTCTCTCTCTCAGGTAGACTTCTCCGAAGAGTGATGCCTCCATGCGACGCGCACCAAAGGAATAGTCTGGTTCCTCAGCACCTTCTCTCTCCGATCCAGAATCTCAACTAGCTGCTCTGGATATCTAAGAGTAGGGCCCACCTCTATCTCCGAGTGATCCAATACATGACTAGGATCCCCTACGTATCATCTCAACTATGACACATAAAACACGTTGTGCACTCCCTCCAGTATAGGTGGTAAGTCTAGTCTATAAGCAACTGCATTGACCCTCTCTAGAATAGTGAAAGGTCCGATGAATCGCGGACTAAGCTTCCCGTCTCCACCGAAATGAATCGTGCCCCGTGTCGGAGAAATCCTCAGAAACACCAAACCACCCACCTAGAACAAAATACCACTTTAAGAACTTAATCTATAACAAACAACCAAGAACAAGCACAAAACAAAAAATCTAAACTATACCTCGAACTCCAAAGGTCTCCGGTGGCTATCGGCCCAATGCCGCTGTCTGTCCTGTGCCACTCAAAGTCTATCTCTGATCAACTGAACCTTCTCTACTGCATCCACAACCATCTCTGGCCCAAGCAAAACTCTATCTCCAACATCATCCCATGACAAGGGAGTACGACACCTCCGACCGTACAGAGCTTCAAAAGGTGATATCTCTATACTAGCCTGGTAATTGTTGTTGTAAGCAAAATCTATAAAATGGAGATGGTCCTCCTATGAACCCCTAAAATCTAGTACACAAGTGCTCAACATATCCTCGAAAGTCTGAATAGTTATCTCTGACTACCCATCTGTCTGGTGATTATATGCTGTACTGAATTTGAGCTGAGTGCCCAAACTCTCCTACAAACTCCTCCAGAAATGAGAAGTGAAACGACTATCCCGATCCGAGACTATGCTGACAGAAACTCCATGTATCCTAATAATCTGCCTCACATACATCTCTGCCAGCTTTTCCGTAGATAAACCTACCTTAAAAGACAAAAAGTGGGCCGACTTGGTCAACCTATCAACGATGACCCAAATCGCGTCTTTCCCTCCTGGAGATCGTAGAAGTCCGGACACAAAATTCATAGTAATGTGCTCCCACTTCCACTCTAGAACGGGTAATGGCTGAAGTAAACCTCCTGGCCTCTTCCTCTCGGCTTTCACTTGCTGGCACACCAAGTATCTGGATACAAATTGTGCCACTTTCCTCTTCATGCCATATCACCACACACTCTCTCGCATATCCCGATACATCTTGTTGGCACCTGGATGCATGGAATACTGAGAGCAATGCACTTCCTGCAATACCTCCTCATGCATCTCCCCACTAGGCACACACAATCTAACTCCATGCCTTAAAGATCCATCCTCAGCAATAGTAAAATTATCCTCCAATCCTGCTCTCAATTGAGCTCTGATGCTCCTCAGAGATATATCTTCATACTGAGCTGCCTTTATCCTGTCCATTAAATCTGAATGTATCTACAATCCCCATATCTTCATAACACAACCAGCAACTATCACCTCAATGCCGAAGCTCTCCAAGTCCTCCAATAAATATCGATCCTACGTCAAAAACATAGCTACCGGATACCTGCTCAAAGTATCGGTAACTACATTAGCTTTCCCAGGATGATATTGTAAAGAGATATTAAAATCTTTCATCAGTTCCAACCAATGACGCTGCCTCATGTTCAACTTCTTCTGCGTGAAAACATACTTTAAGCTTTTGTGGTCTGTGAAGATCTTCACACGCTCTCCGTACAAATAATGTTTCCACAACTTCAGAGCGAAGATGATTGTTGCCAACTCTAAATCATGGGTATGATAGTTCTTTTCATGAGGATGCAATTGCCTGGATGCATAGGCAATCACTTTTCCATTCTGCTGAAGAACACAACCCAAACCTTTCCCTGATGCATCACTATAAATAGTGAAACCTCCGGACCCTGATGGCAACGTCAAAATAAGAGCAGACGTCAACCTCTTCTTCAACTCCTCAAAAGCAACCTAGCAATCCTCCGTCCAAACAAACTCCATATTCTTCCTGGTGAGTCTGGTCATCGGCTCGGCAATCCTCAAAAAATCTTACACAAACTTCCTGTAGTAGCTTGCCAATCCCAAGAAACTCATGATCTCTGCTACCGAACTCGGGGTCTTCCAAGATTCCACTGTTGTGATCTTTTTCGGATATACTAAAATACCATCACTAGTCACAACATGTCCCAAGAAATCCACCTTATCCAAGAAAACTCACATTTGGACAAATTTCCATACAACTTCTTCTTCCACAGCACATCCAACACAATCCTCAAATGCTCCTCATGCTCCTCCGGTGTCTTCGAGTATATGAGTATGTCATTGATGAACACCACCACGAACTTGTCAAGGTACTGGTGGAACACCTTGTTCATCAAGTTCATAAATACCGCCGGTGCATAACGACATCACCATAAACTCGTACTGACCATACCGAGTTCTAAAAGCAGTCTTCGGTATGTCCTCCAGCTTTACCTTCACCTGATGGTAGATTGATCTCAAGTCTATCTTAGAAAATACCTTGGCTCCACTCAACTGATCAAACAGATCATCAATCCATGGAAAAAGATAATTATTCTTAATAGTGAGATTATTCAAAGCCCTGTAATTAATGCACATGCGCACCGATCCATCCTTCTTCGGTACAAATAATACCGGGGCTCCCCACAGTGAAGAACTCGATCTGATAAACCCCTTATAATGTAATTCATCCACCTGCTTCTTCAGCTTGGCCAACTCGGTATTGTTTACTCTATTGACATGTTACAAAATTGGTTCTGCACCTGTCGCTAATTCTATAAAAAATTTAACATCTCGATCTGGCGGCAAACCTGGCAATTCCTCAAGAAACACATCCAAGAACTCTGCTATCAATGGATGCGATAACTCCTTGTTTTCTACCATAGCTCCATAAATAATGCCTTCTCCCTGCTCTACAGCTCCTCTAGCAAACGCGATTCATCGGACCTTTCAATATTCTAGAGAGGATCAGTGTAATTGCTTATAGACTAAACTTACCACATGCACTGGAGGGAGTGCACAACGTGTTTCACGTGTAGCAGTTGAGATAATACATGGGAGATCCTAGTCATGTATTGGATCACTCGGAGATAAACTTGAGCTATGCTAGTATAGATTATGGAGGAGGTATAGTTTTGTTTAGCCCGCCAGGAGAGCTAGAGTTTAAGTTTGCTAAAGGAGCTGCAGAGCAGAAATAAGGCATTATCTATGGAGATATAGTGGAAGAAAAGGAGTTGCTACATACTTTGATAGCAGAGTTCTTGGATGTGTTTCCTGAGGAATTGCCAGGATTGTCGCCAGATCGAGTTGTTGAATTCTCTATAGACTTGGTGCCAGGTACAGAACCAATTTCACAGCATGTCTATAGAGTGAGCAACAGTGAGCTGGTCGAACTGAAGAAGCAAGTGGATGAGTTACAGGATAAGGGATTTATCATATCCAGTTTTTCACCATGGGAAGCCCCGATATTATTTGTACCGAAGAAGGATGGATCGGTACGCATGTGCATCGATTACAGGATATTGAATAATCTCATTATCAAGAATAAATACTCGTTGCCACGAATTGATGACCTGTTCGATCAGTTGAGTGGCCCCAATGTATTTTCTAAGATAGACTTGAGATCAGGCTACCACCAGGTAAAAGTGAAGCCGGAGGACATTCTGAAGACTGGTTTTAAGGCTCGGTATGGCCAGTATGAGTTTATGGTGATGCTGCTTGGGTTGACTAATGTTCCAGCGGTATTTATGAATTTGATGAACAAGGTGTTCCACCAGTACCTTGACAGGTTCGTGGTGGTGTTCATCGATGACATACTCATATACTTGAAGACACCGGAGGAGCACGAGGAGCATTTGTGGATTATGTTGGATGTGTTGAGGAAGGAGAACCTGTATGGAAAGCTATCCAAGTGTGAGTTCTTCCTAGACAAGGTGGAGTTCTTAGGACATGTTGTGACTGGTGATAGAATTTTAGTAGATCCGAAGAAGATCGCAGCAGTGGAGTCTTGGAAGACCCCGAGTTCAGTGGTAGAGATCAGAAGTTTCTTAGGTCTAACAGGCTACTACAGGAAGTTTGCACAAAATTTTTCAAGGATTGCCGAGCCGATGACTAAACTCACCAGAAAGGATGCAGGGTTTGTTTGGACAGAGGAGTGCCATATTGATTTTGAGGAATTGAAGATGAGGTTGATGTCTGCTCCTATTTTGATGTTGCCATTAGGGTCAGGAGGTTTCACTATTTACAGTGATGCATCGAGGAAATGTCTGGGTTGTATTCTTCAGCAGAATGAGAAAGTGATTGCCTATGCATCCAGGCAATTACGTCATCTTGAGAAGAACTATCCTTTCCATGATTTAGAGTTGGCAGCAGTCATTTTTGCCCTGAAGTTATGGAAATACTATTTGTATGGAGAGCGTATAGAGATCTTCACATACCTAAAGATCTTGAAGTATGTTTTCACTCAGAAGGAGTTGAACATAAGGCAGCGTCGGTGGCTGGAACTGATGAATGATTTTGATATATCTTTGTAGTATCATTCTGGAAAAGCCAATATAGTTGACGATGCCTTGAGCAGGTATCCGGTAGCTATATTTTTAACGTAGAATCGATATTTGTTGGAGGACTTGGAGAGATTGGGCATTGAGGTAATAGTTTCTGGTTTTGTCATACAGATGTGGGGGTTGCAGATATACTAAGAGTTGATGGATATGATCAAGGCAACCCAGAATGATGATGTATCTCTGAGGAGTATCAGAGCTCAGGTGAGAGCAGGATTGGAGGATAATTTTACCATTGCTGAGGATGGTTCTTTAAGATATGGTATTAGATTATGTGTGCCTAGTGGGGAGCTGCATGAGGAGGTTTTGCAGGAAGCGCATCGCTCTCAATATTTTATGCATCCAGGTGCCAATAAGATGTATCGGGATATGCAAGAGAGTGTGTGGTGGTATGGCATGAAGAGGGAAGTGGCACAGTTTGTATCCAGATACTTAGTGTCCCAGCAGGTGAAAGCCGAGAGGCAGAGGCCAGGTGGTTTACTTCAGCCATTACCCATTCCAGGGTGGAAGTGGTAGCACATTACTATAGATTTTGTATTCAGACTTCCACGATCTCTAGGAAAAAAAGACGCGATTTGGTTCATCGTTGATAGGTTGACCAAGTCGGCCCACTTTTTGGATTTCAAGGTAGGTTTGTCTTCGGAGAAGCTGACAGAGATATATATGAGGCAGATAGTCAGGATACATGGGGTTTCTGTCAGCATAGTCTCAGATCAGGATAATTATTTTACTTCTTATTTCTGGAAGAGTTTGCAGGCGAGTTTGGGCACCTAGCTCAAGTTCAGCACTGCATATCACCCCCAGACGAATGGTAGGTCAGAGAGGACTATTCAGACTCTCAAGGATATGCTACATACATGTGTACTAGATTTTGGGGGATCTTGGGAAGATAATCTCTATTTTGTAGAGTTTGCTTACAACAACAGCTACCAAGCTAGTATAGAGATGTTACCATTTGAGGCTCTGTACGGTCGGAGATATCGTACACCTTTATCATGGGACAATATTGGAGAGAGAGTTTTTTTAGGGCCAGAGATGGTTGTGGATGCAGCGGAGAAGGTTAAGCTGATTAGAGACAGACTTCGAGTGACGCAGGACAAACAGCGACATTGGGCCGATAGCCACCAGAGACCCTTGGAGTTTGAGGTATAGTTTTAGATTTTTGTTTTATGCTTGATATTGGTTGTTTGTTATAGATTATGTTCTTAAGGTTGTATTTTTCTAGGTTGGTAGTTTGGTATTTCTGAGGATTTATTCGACATGAGACACGATTCATTTCGGTGGAGGCGGAAAGCATAGTCCGCGATTCATCGGACCTTTCACTATTCTCAAGAGGGTCGGTGCAGTTGCTTAAAGACTAGACTTGCCACCTATATTAGAGGGAGTAAATAACGTATTTTATGTGTCACAGTTGAGATGATATATGGAAGATCCTAGTCAAGTGTTGGATCACACAGAGATAGGGGTGGGCCCTATTCTTAGCTATCCTGAGCAGCCAGTTGAGATTCTGGATTAGAGAGAGAAGGTACTGAGAAACCAGACTATTCCCTTGGTATGAGTCATATTGAGGTATCACTCTCCGGGTGAGTCTACCTGGGCGAGAGAGAGAGAGAGAGAGAGAGAGAGAGGATAAAATGCGAGAGCGTTATCCATATTTGTTTGTGCCTTGAGGTATGTTCTTTCCTGATTATGTTCTGTTTTATTTTCTGAGGGTAGTTTTGTCTTTGAATTTTGAGGAAAAAATTATTTTAAAGGGGGTAGACTTGTCACTACCATATTTTCTAGGAAAGAATATTTTGGTTATTTTATAATTAATTAAATATTGTACATATTGTAAATTTATTTATTGTATTATTTATTATTGTTAGATGTTAGTTTATTATTTTAGACTTGTATTAGTGGATATAACTAGTTTATATTAGATTCATGGACCAATATTTAATTCTAGTTAGAATTTAGCCCAATAAGAAGCCCATTCATTAGGAGGATGATTAATTATGTTAAACCAATTAGACTAGAACCTTCCTTCCTTAATTATTTCTTCGTGAGAAGTCCCAAGGGGTAATTTAGACATTTTATAGTATCTTGGGAAGGGGAAAATACGGCCGACCATATTTATAATGGAGGAAAAATTCTCTCTCTTCACTTTTTATTTCAAATCTAGATCTCGAATTTCGTCTTCCAAATTTCTTTATTCCCACAACAAATTCTACCCAAATTTCTTCCCAATTTCTTTCTAAATTATCATTGGAGACTATTAAAGCAAGGATCTACAAGAAGAAGTAATGATCTACAGGGAGGAGTAAGGATCTACAAGTTGGAAGCTCTTTTCACTCAATTTAGAGATTTTATTAGGAATCCATCTCCCAATAGGTACAATTCAATTTTTTTTTCCTCTAATTAGACTCTAAATATAGGTTTTAATTATTAGGAACCACCCCATATTCTAAGGCTACCCATAGGAATTGGAATTAGGTTCATAGGAGACCTATGGAGAAAGTTATGTGGTATTTTGTGTCAATTTTGGGAGAATTCCGAGATTGACACAACTTGTGTTTGTCAATAGGTCAATTAGACCAAATTGTTATGTGTTTGATTGTGTGTATCTAGTGTCGTGTCCACAATTGGATACGTGTAGGCCGTATTCCGACAATTTGGAGATACGAATTTATTTGGGGATTTTTCTCCGATATGGGGTTTGAGCATGTCCCATTTTAACACGGACACGTAGATGAGTAGTTAGCTCTTCGTATTATTCATAAGTATTATTTTAGAGTTTTTCGTATCCGTTGGAATATGTTTGGTTATGTGGTAGAGCCGTATCGCAAGGTATCATAGATCTAGTGTGATACGGGTGCGATGCACTTCATGTGTTTCTTTCTTTGCTATTTAATTCAATTTGCCTTAATTATGTATAATATAATTTTGTAATTATAATTATTATGCGAGATATATGTATATGTATATTTATATATATGATCTATAATTCTTGTTGATGTGTTGGTGATCATAGGAGAGTAGGAGTTCATGTGCTTCTCTAATATGGTAATATATATATATATATATATATATATATATATATATATATATATATATATATATAACTATATATAACTATATATATATATATATTGTTATATATATATGTGGTTTATATATATATATTGTGTATAGATGTATATATATATATGAGATGTATATTTATGTGTGTGAGCTTGAGGGAAGAAGAAACAATAAAAAATAGTGAATAAAACAATAAAAAACAGTGAGAAAAGCAATAGAAAGCAGGGAGAAAAGCATTGATAAGCAACAGCAGAAAAGCAGCAGTAGCAGTAAGAACAAGCAGCAAAAAGTGGAAGCCAAAAAGCAGCAGCAAAAAGCAGAAGCAGCAGCAGTAAGCAGCAGAAGCAGAAAGCAGCAGCGGCAGCGACAGTAAGCAACAACGGCAACAACAGTAAGCAGCAGCAGCGGCTTCAATAAGCAATAGCTTATTGATAAGTTAGTAAGTTAATATATATATATATATATATATATATATATATATATATATATATATTAGTTAGTTTATATTAATAAGCTAGTAGTTTACGTATATATTATAAATAAGTTGGTATATATTATATATGAGAATATATACATAAGTACTAGTTAGTATTAGTTAGTATTATTTCTATATTACCTTGAGATACCAAGGTAATGAGAGTGAGATATTTTGGGTACTGGTATTGAATATCCCAAAGGATATGTTAGTATATAGTTAGTATAGTATTGTTATAAGTTTAAATACATATTAATGTATAGTGAGGTGTATGGGCAGTAGTAATATATTAGATATTGAATTACCTTGAGATACCAAGATAATGTCAAGGTATTGGATTTTACTCAAGGTAAAAGGTTTGCACATCAAGATGGGAGTGTAGGTAGTGAGATACCGCTTTTGGTTCAAAGCTAAGGTATCCACTTAGCATTAGTTTAGTTAGAAGTATTATATATTATTGTTTTGTATATATATTATAATATTTCTATATCTAATAAAGTGTGTATCTTATGATACAGTATCTTTTTGGTTTTCTAGTATCCTAGTATAGCTAGTATGGCCTAGTTACATTGTGTATGGATCTAATATCCTAGAGATGGACTCATACAACCTAAAAATAGCTAGTTTGACCAAGTTTGACCTATAGTTGACCTAGTTTTACTATTTTGACTTAGAAATGGCTCTTTGACCTAGAAGTTGACTAGTTTAACTTATTTTCATTCCAAAATCTTGTATTGATATAATATTCCATATTTAGGTCTTCGAGGTACTGTACCAGACATCTTTGATATTATTTACCGGATTTCAGGCAAGTATATTTTATGATAGTTTCTTATTTATGATATCCTCTATGTCTCTTGTATTTATTGTAAATATCCTTAATTTTTTGACACAATGGTTACATGGATTGGTATATCCGAATCTCATCATGAGATATTATTCCTTAGTTTTTATGGTATATCTTGTGCAAGCCTTGTTTCCTTGTTCTTCTTATACAAATATAGACATTGGTTCATGAGAAGAGTAGCACCCTTCTTGTGGAATCTTATGTCATAACGTACCATGGTTGGATTTACTATACCAGTCGGGGACGGGGAGTATGTAGTTCAGATATGTGATCATACCCTCCTTGTGCATGTCTTATTCCTTGAATAGTGTTAATCATATACCTTACGTATGATTAACCAGGCCATAATCCTTGTGCAAGTTTCCAAGTCGATCACATGTTAAAGCTGGTACTCACTCACTTAGTAGTATTATTTCTTGTTTATTTCTATGATGCTTATTCTTGTATTTATTTTTAGTATTTCTTTATTGTATATCTTTTGTACCTTTATATTGTATCTTGTATATTCGCTCTATTTACTGCTACATAGTTTATATCATTTATTAGAACTGCTGTTAGAGATGTACTTTGCTCCTTTTCTGACTGGATATATTTTTCCCAAATGACACTGAGGAGTGATACCCCACTCACTACGGGCCTTAGGATATCGTAGGCTTAGAGCTAAAGACCTTGGCTCAGGAGGGTCTCATCCCGACTGAGACAGATGACCCAGGACTTGTAGCATAGTAGTTAGACACTTTTGTACTGGATTTGTCTCCAGCATTGTTATTAGTATTTTTTTGACTCATTGGATTTTATTTGTCTTGTGAGCTGTATTGTGACTCTTCTGTTCCTTATATCTTATTCCTACGATTGTTCCATCTTATAGATCCGTGGTTTGAGTATTTATATTATATTGGTGGCATATTTATATCTTGATTGTTAGATAGATAGATTATCCAAACAATATTCTACTGTCGATGCTTTGGCGTAGGCTGGACGTTGTTCACTACTCGTGCCCCTACATCGGGTGTAGGTCATGACAGAATAAGCCATCTCCGAACGTTATTGCGCCATTGTGTGGTTTGAATCATCTCGCTGAGCTGAGCGGAACATGTCATTACAATATAAAAGGAGGAGGTCTCATTTGTTCCTCGTCATCCAAGAAGTTGTAAACTCTTTTTAACATTCCAACCTCACTATATTTTGTTCCATTTTTTCTCATTCTCGCCTTAAAAGATCTAGCTAAGTATTTGGGAAATGTTTGCACGGGACTTCCAGGAGGAAGTTCATACACCACACGAAATGAGGTGTAAGCAAAAGTTATAAATCTTGATCCCTCATTTATTAAAATTTTATGATTATTAAAAATCTTGAATAGAGATTGGTATTACCATTTGAAGGAATATGTAAACTAGCTATTTAATACTACTGAATAAATATGTAAATGAGTTTAAACCTTGATGATTTAATAGCTATATTATGCAATATTTTATTATAAGTAAATCCTACACACACACACACACACACACACACACACACACACACACACACACACACACACACACACACATATATATATATATATATATATATATATATATATATATATATATAAGGCTAAAACTTATTAACAAGCAAGCATTTTATTTTCTTAGGCAAACCCAAAGTCTTCTTCTATTCTTTCTAAACAACTAAACCATAGCCCATTTCTTCTTGATAATTAACCAAAGCCAAAGAACTATGTCCCTTTTTCTTACTAATCCAACCTAAGCCCAGTAGAGGGTTGTGACACATGTATTCGTGTCATGATTGCGTGAGCATCCGTCCAATGATTCATGAGCATTTATATCATGATTTTGTGAGCATCCCTATTTTGACATGTGTTTATCCATATCCTAGTTCGTGACTAGCCTTGATTCATGATTTGTGATTACTCGTGTTATTTTTTTCGTGATTGCTCATACTGTTTTCGTGATCCTTGATAGCCCTTTTTGTCTACCTTGATCCGTGATTATCCATTTTTTGTGATTCGTTATTCGATTCGACTGATAGTCTTCATATACTTCACGTACGACGTGCTAGAGTAGTATAATATTTCTTGTTACACATTTACTGTTCCTGCTATGTCTTAATTTTTTTTTGATTTAGTTTACTTGCTTACATGTTTGCTAGTTCATTGTTTCAGTTTTAGTTTATTACTCAATTTTATTACATGATGTATATTTACCTGCTAGATTAGTTTACTTATTGTGTAGTACTCATCATGATAGATTTATACATGTATTATGAATTATCGTAGTTTGTAACAATACTTACTCTGCTCCTAACTGGATATGTTAAAAATATTAGGAATGTTGTGCCCACACTCTAATTTCTGGACGATGTTTAATTGAGACCATTTCTGCATCTTGGACCATGAGATGACACTTGGAGAGATCTAAATTAGTATGGCTATATTTTTTTATGTTCTATTAGTTTCTTTCCTTTAGTTATTGTTCAAATTTGTCTCCGGAATATTTCATGGCTTGTATAAGCAATATTGGATTATAGATTTGTGACTTGGTGATTTTTGTGATATTATATTTAGTTTCCCTTTCCTTATCCGTATCTTCCTTTAGTATTTTATGAATGAGTACATTTGGATATCGGTTGGACTTGTATTGCTTATTGAGGTCTAGACAGTGTCCGTCGATACTATGGCATAGGATGGACGTACCCATGTACTCGTGCCCGATCATTCGGGCATGGGTCATGACATATTTTTATGGTGGCTCATTCAGGCCAAGATTTATAATTAGTGCGATATCGTGGTAGTACTTAGGTTTAGTCGTACTACTACGAGCCTGTGATATAATATGATTGATGGATTATAGGAGATTCTAGGAAGTAGAGTACTCAATCATAAAATATGATTTCTTGAGAGATTTTTAGGATGACCCTTGAGAATCTTACTTTGAACTTGCCTAAATCTATTTTTTCTCACTTGCTTTTGTTTACCCTAACTTGAATACTTGTCGTTGTTAAACCAAATTCTTGTATTAAGATGAGTATTATAGAATATAGAAAGAACAATGAAGTAGAAGTTGATTCTCATAATCATCTTAGATTGAGAATAGAGGGATATTTTAATACATGAATAATGATAAATAATTTGAGATTATATTGCCAATAATAATTTGGACAAGAATACTACATTGGGATTTAAAATATTTGATGAAAAAGGTTTGAGTAGTAAATGGAAGAATAATGTAAGAGTTTGAAGACATAATATGTGATTGCATAACTTAGGCTAAGAATGATTTTTGTAAAATTCTTAAATGATGATTATGATTCATGAGAATTAAGAGGATGATATTATGGACTCGTGGCGTAGAAATAAAAGAAGAATTTTATACAATTTTAAGATGGTAAAAGCCATTGAGAAAATATGTTAATATGTCTTACCATACTTGGGCTAAGTACTTTCTAGATGATGGCTTACTATGAGATATGGTTATTATACGAGAAATGGAATTTCTGAATTATAAAGAAGAATAATGGCGACGTAGGTATTAGAACTGAGGATTAAAATTTTTTTGGTAGTATTGATGACAAAATTAGTAGATTATAAATACTTTGAGATTGTAACTTATTTGGAGGATTTCATAAACTCGATAACATCATATAAGATTAGGATCAAATACTGACACTTGAGATTTTTAAATAGTTATGAAATAAGAATTTATGATTTCCAGCAAGGTGGTTTAAATATTGTGAACGATATTGAAGGATTTTAAAATAAAACAAAGGATTATTTTAAAATTGATATCCTTACAAGCTCATTTTTGATTTCGAGGATAATAGAATTAAAGAGGGATAAATTTTTTTGATACTAGAAGATCCTGACTAATTTATTGGATGGAGTAATTGATATGAGATGTAGTAGAGTTTATATAGATTGGTGAAAAATAATAATAATGATATTGTGGATAGAAATACCATTTGATAAAGATCTTTTGAACGACAAAATCTAATCATCAATTCTTGTTAAGTGATAATTGATAAAGTAGAGTCATAATGAGTATTTGAATACCAAAACAAATGTGAACACTTTAGAGGTTAGAATTTTAGAAATTTGTTGACTATTGATATATGTAAGAAAAGGGCTGGAAAACGATTTCATTATGACCAAGTGAACAAGCGTAGGCTTTCTATTCCTTGTAAACATCTTTTCTTCTTGTCACCTCTGTCCTACTTACATCCATTAACTTGACTTATATGTAGAAACAAATTTCTCTAGATAACATGTAACTTGAATCTTGTTTTCCTTTAGATCTTACTATTCTTCTTACTTTTCGGAATGACTGAGTCACTAGAATAGAGGAATTGGTTATCGCGTGGTAATGATAAGTCTTTAGTCAAGTAATGATACCATAGACGTTGGATTGAATTGATGAAAGAGAAGCAAAGCTAAGAGTAAAAGTAGAATCAAGAGAATAATGATATTATCGAATTTTTGAAATAGTTATAATGTGAAGAATTATAAAATATTTTGGGGATGTACTTTAAGATCGATTAAAGTATTTGATAATGATTGGAGAGTTTGAAACTAACAACTTTAAGGTAAACATTGATTGATCTTGAGCCACACTTTAAATATTGAGGTTACAAATTTTTAAGGGGGATAGAAGTAATTAAAGGATGAAATAGAGTTAAGACATCGACTTGAAGAATTTAAGCTATATGAATTAAAGGTTATCAAATTAGGCGATGATAAAATAAAATGGAACAAATAATTGGTAAGAGTAAAACAATGAATGACTAAGAGCTACTAGAACACAAAATTTTTGAGATTTGAAATACAAAAATTTGAGAACAAAGATTATGAATACAGGATTGAAGTACACCTTGATTGATGGATATGTTGAAGTTAAGATTTTAGTTAGTAACATGAACGATTAAATAGAGGAGATAAAATTTAATCATGACGATGACGATTAAAATTTGAAGTAAAAATAATTTGAAGTATATTTTAAGGTTAAAATGAAGAAGCTGGAAATTGAACCACGGTTAAGGTTATGGGGATATAAAAATCGATTTAGAAATGTTAGAATCTAGTTGAAACAAAGGTTATGAAAATTAAATTTTTTATGGAGGACTGAGTTCAATAATGGATCATGAGATCGAGAAAATTAAAAAGAGTGGGAGTTTAAAATCAATAGATGATATGGTAGGATCGTCCAAAGATCGAGGACATACGAGTATGCAAGAGCTACAAATTTCCCTCATCAATACCAGTTTTCATTATCTTGGGTTACGTATCTATTTTTCTCTTTCAAATCCTATCAACTTGATACTTCTAATTACCTCTGAAATTTCTTTGATCTTTCAATAACCCTTCTGAGTCAAGTGAGTTTATTTCGCTTTCTGACAGAAATTTCGTATATATTCTTCTTCCTAGCCTTACGCAAGATACCGGCTAGTTGAAAAGAATACTAGCGATTTTGACCTAGAAAATTTATTTGATCAACCTGGTACTTGGTTTACACTCTTATGTTACTTGGTAAATTCTTTCCTATAAACTTTTCCTAAACTATCTAACTAGTTATGTTTCCTTCCTGGTTATCTAAAAATCTTTCGGCCGTTGTTATGCTCTTCATAGTACGTAGGTGATGAGAACCTAAAATGTCATATTCTTATTCCTTAATGTATACTCTTTTATGCTCATTTGATGTCTAAAGATACTCATTATTTTTATATTTTGATCTAGGATACAATTGGAGTCACTAAATACAAAATGGAACTAATTATCAATTCTGGACAGTTTTGACACCTTATAGAAAAGTATCATAACTTGCTCATCCGAAGTCCAATTGATCTGATACAAATTGATTCGGAAAGCTAAGTGATAGAGGTACAATTTTGATGTTTTGAATTTTCTTAGATTCTGGATGCATCATAGACCAAATCAGGCTTGAAGTTGAGTCAACTATGCTGTGTACGAAAAGTGGAGCCGAATTAACCATTTTCCTACTTGTTCAAAGATTTTATTTTATTGTTTGGGTTGTTGTAACTTTTAAAGAATTTGTAGAAAGATATATGATCTTCAAACAATTAATTTAGAGTGTATAAAAGGGGTAAAAATTAGGAGAAAATGGAGAATAACACACAACTCTTCTTCCTTTTCTCCAATATTATTTTGAAGTTTTTATGAACGTGCGGAGCTAAAAGTCTTGTTGGTCGAAGGAAACAGAAGCCTTGGAATCAATAAACTCATGAGATCTAAATTATTTTCATATGTTTGATTTATGCTTTGAGTATTGAATATTTTTCTATGCCTACTTTCATGATTGTTTTGTTTAATTACTAGGAGGCCTACTAGTCTATTATCCATTTTGATCTACTGCTAAATTAGACATCAAATCTGTAATTGTTTTATTTTTCTAATTTGTGAAGCAACCAAGATTTAATGAACTGATTCATTTTATTGGATCTTAGGAGAAAAACTTTTGACTAAATTAAATGCAACCGCTTGTGCTTCTGTTGTTTTGCTTCATCGATCTCTTGGTTCTTTAAGAAATTACTTGATTAAATCTCCAGCACTTGTCTTAGATTATTTAGTAATTAAAGCTAATTATATCACTTTTTTCTAATTATCTAAGCCTAAAAGAGATAGAAAATACTTCCAACGGTGAATATTCAAAGTATGAGTTAATTTATGTTTGCATCAATGATCAATTTTAAGATTCCAATGGTGGATGTTGACTGAGACTAACATTTTTTTCTTTGATTGTTTTAATACTTTAATTATTTTTAGCTCTTTTTAATTTTCTTTGATTCAAAACTCTCTTCCCATCCTATTTCACATAGCATAAAGATCAACTAATTACTCTTCGTGGGAACGATCCTTACTCTCACTACTACATATTATTTCAAGAGTAAAGGTTTTATTTTTTGGTGCCTATTACAGCACGCCAAATTTTGGCAACGTTGTCGGGGTATAATTTTAGTTAATTTTTGTGCCTTTTGTGATATTTTCTTATAATTAAATTATTTTTGTTTATTAGCAAAAAAAAGTTCGATAACAGGAAATGGCGGCCAATTCTCAACTATTTGACACTTGGCTAGATCATCCATCTAGGCATGCTGATGAGGTAAATGTTTCTTTCCTAGAACAACAAATTTTTTGTTTAACTTTGCTTGTTCGTCAGATGGTTTTAGGCAACATGAAAACAACAAAGTCTTGTGGGATTTGTCTAGTTGCAGGGCATCCAACCGATATGTGTCCAACTTTTCAAGTGGAGCCCAATAAATAAGTGAATGTGGCATATGGTTTTCCTGGACTACCACAAATAAAGTATGATCCCTATTCAGACACGTACAAACTATGATGGAGAGATCATTCTAATTTCATCTATGAGAGTCCATAATTAAATCAGCTCGCAACTCAAAATTGCCCAAGTTACCAGTAGTACAAACAGCAATACCTACAACCAAGCCAAACTTCTAATTATGGTATGTCTTTAGAAGATATTGTAATGTCTATTGCCATCAATAACTTACAATTTTAACAGGAGACGAGGGCTAGTATTGAAAGTTTGAACAATCAAATGAGCCAAATGACAACTGCAATTAATAGGCTAGAGGCACAAAGCTTAGAGAAATTACCATCTCAAACGATAGAAAATCCAAAAGAAACTCCATGTTCTATCATTTTGAGAAGTGGTAAAGAGGTTGACATTAAAGAAAAAGAAGCACGTGCATCATCAAAAGAAGACGAAGAGAAAAATATCATTGCAGACACGAATCCTAATGACGATGTAGTACCTAATACAAAAGAAGTTTTTAAACTTGATAAAAAAGATGGAGTAAAAGTTGCCATTAGTGAGAATTTTAAGAAAGAACATAAGTTAGCTTTGAGTACTAACTTACATAAAACTGTTGTAGTGTTGAACGATCTTCCAAAAAGACAACAGTCAGGTAACATTCCATATATTTCATTACCAATTTATGACAAAAGACCTTTACCTTCTGTTTTGCAGGCCCGCGTTCTAGAATTAAAACCCTTGCCTAGTTATATCAAGTGTGCATAGAGTATTGCCAACGACAATATTAAACAAAGGCGCTGCTTGGGAGGCAACCCAAGAGAAGTTCTTTTATTCTTGCATTTTATTTTTTGGTTATTTTGTCTTTTCTTTGCATTTAACCATACATTGGGGACAATATCTATTTTAAGTGTGGGGGAGAGATTTAATTTTCTTTAAGCAGTTTGAGTTTGTATTTTCCTATAAAAATAATAATAATAATAATTTTTTAAATAAAAGAATTTTGTTTTTGTTATTTTTAATGATTTTTTGTTGTGTATGTCATGAGTAAGATTCAACTAAATTTGAAAAATTCATAACATGATTGAATAAGTAATTTTTTTCAACTTAGAATTAACTAGTCTAGTTATTTTTATTGAAAATGGTAGTATCTAAATTTGGTAGACAAAAGCCAGTGAGGTTTTGAGCCTTTAGACTGACACATCAGTCTCATTATTCTTTCATGAGAGATATTCTTCTATTGATTTGTTTCTCTAGAACTTTCTTTGATTCTCTTCGAGGTTACATTGACACATGCATGCATGAACATGATTAAGGCCATCTTTGTTATGTGTTACATAAGCCAAATAGCCCACCTTGTAATTAAATTTTTTTTTTTTGTTGAACCCCTTTGAGCTTTATTGCCTTTTTCTTGGTATACCCATATTACAAGATTTTAACCTATAATATTTATACCTTTACCCAAGTCACAAAGCTAGTGGAGCATTGTTGATCATTATGATATGTATGTGTATACGAAGAAATAAGTGTAGGGGTGTCTAAATTTGTGGTTTGATTACAACCAACAAAATGGAACATATTTTCATCCTCATATTTCCTAAGTTCCATTATTGTTAAAAAAAAAGGTAAAAAAAAAGAGAAAAAAAAGAGAAAAAAAGAAAAGAAAAAAAAGGAAAAAAAGGGGTGGAAGTTGTTTTACATTCTTTAAATGCTTTAAAAGCCAAATTGAAGATGTTGCAAAATGGAGTGATTGATTTTACATGTTTTATATTGAGATTGAGTTAATTCATTTTTGCTCCACTAGTTTTGATGGCTTTTGAGCTACACTCCCAAATATATCCCACCTTAATCCTAAGCCATGTTACAACCCATGAAAAGTCTTTATGATTTATGTTATGC
Organism: Iris macrosiphon; assembly: GCA_036927795.1. NCBI lineage: Eukaryota > Viridiplantae > Streptophyta > Magnoliopsida > Asparagales > Iridaceae > Iris > Iris macrosiphon. The sequence goes on from JAYESA010000006.1 coordinate 100,523,067, forward strand.
ATGTGATTCCAGTGGTGGAGAATGAGAAAATATACAAGCTTATGGTAGATCATTTCTTTTGGAATGAATTTGAGTGAAATATATACCTTCAAACATATGCGAGTTTAGTGTTTATTTTCGTGAGGGTCTACCTATTTAGTTTACTCCATTTTAAGTAAAAATACCTACTAAGTAATTAGAACTTGTTTAAGAATATATGTTCATGATATGTTATGAGTTTTGAAGAGCTTAGTTATTTTTTATTTATGACATTGCAACCTTGATTTCTTTTTGGAAAAATAAATTAGAGTTTCGCCCGAGGACGGGCAAAGGTTAAGTGTTGGGGTATTTGATGAGAACATAAAATGTCATATTTTTATTCCTTAATGTATAATCCTTTATGCTCATTTGATGTCTAAAGATACTCATTATTTTTATATTTTGATCTATGATGCAATTGGAGTCACTAAATACAAAATAGAGCTAATTATCAATTCTGGACAATTTTGATACCTTGTAGCAAAATTGTCATAACTTGGTCATACTAAGTCCAATTGAGCTGATCCAAATTGATTCAAAAAGCTAAGTGATAGAGGTACAAATTTTCCATTTTGAGTTTTTTGGGATTCTGGCTGCATCATGGACCAAATTGGACTTAAAATTGAGTCAACTATGTTGTGCACGAAAAGTGGAGCTGAATTAACTATTTTTCTACTTGTTCAAAGATTTTATTTTATTTTATTTTTTAGGTTGTTGTAACTCTTAAGGATTTATGGAAAGATATTGTGATCTTCAAAAAACTAATTTAGAGTGTATAAAAGGGGTAAAATTAGGAGGAAATGGAGAATAACACACAACTCTTCTTCCTCTTCTCCAATATTATTTTGAAGTTTTCATGAGCGTGCGAAGCTAAAAGTCTTGTTGGTCAAAGAAAATAGAAGCCTTGGAATCAATAAACTCGTGAGATCTAAATTATTTTCATATGTTTGATTTATGCTTTGAGTATTAAATATTTTTCTATGCCTACTTTCATGATTGTTTTATTTAATTACTAGGAGGCCTACTAGTCTATTATCCATTTCGATCTACTGCTAAATTAGACATCAAATCCGTAATTGTTTAATTTTTATAATTTGTGAAGCAACCAAGATTTAATGAACTGCTTTATTTCATTAGATCTTAGGAGAAAAACTTTTGACTAAATTAAATGCAACCGCTTGTGCTTGTGTTATTTTGCTTCATCGATCTCTTGGTTCTTTAAGAAATTACTTGATTAAATCTTCAGCGCTTGTCTTGGATTATTTAGTAATTAAAGCTAATTAGATCGCTTGTTTCTAATTATCTAAGCCTAAGAGAGAGAGAGAGAAAATACTTCCAACGGTGAATATTCAAAGTATGAGTTAATTTATTTTTGCATCAATAATCAATTTTAAGATTCCAATAGTGGATGTTGACTGAGACCAACATTTTTTTCCTTTGATTGTTTTAATACTTTAATTATTTTTAGCACTTTTTAATTTGCTTTGATCCAAAACTCTCCCCCCATCCTATTTCACATAGCATAAAGATCAACTAGTTACTCTTCGTGGGAACGATCCTTACTCTCACTACTACATATTATTTCAAGAGTAAATGTTTTATTTTTTGGTGCTTACGATAGCACGCCAGTAGGATTCCTTGCTTCTATTACCTTAAAAAGGTAACGTATAATCTTTTGTTTATCCATTTGTTTATCCTTAACTTTGAGGACAAAATTATTCTAAGGGGGATAAATTTGTAACCCTAATTTTCGGAAATTCCAAATTTTAAGTTTTTATATTATTATTTTTTGAAAATCATTTTGGAAAATAAATTATTTTGGATTTATATTAATGGAATTATAAAAGTTGTTTCGAGTTTCAAAAGATTGGATTTTGAAAATGATTTTCTTTCGAAATTTTTTCATTGAATGAATATAAAAGATGCTGATAATATTTTGAGTTCCAAAAACTAGTTTAAGGAAATATTTTAAAAACAATAAATTATTTTCTTAAAAGAATTTAATTTTTATTAGTAAGGAATATATTTTTTAAACTAATTCTTGGATTGGGATTTATTAATTAGCTTTGAAATCATTTAGTTTTTGAAATAGAATCACCCATTTGGAAAGCTTCTAGAAGGGGTCCCTTTGATCCTCAATGAATATCCATTTTGAGCTTTTACTATGTATCCTTCCTTCTTGCTTGGGGAGCAAGACCCAATTTTCTTTTTAAGGAGAGCCTTCTCCTTTGTGTTCATTCCCAACAAAATTCTAAATTTAAATTTTTATCATCACCAATCCAAAACAAATTTTTCCACCATAATTACCAAACAAACAACAACCATCACCTCTGTATCCAGCCGTGTCGGCCTTGGGTTTGACCCTAATTGTCTTTCCACTATAGTTTAAGCTAATACATTCACTAGTACAATTTTTGTGTCCGTGTCGATACAATCAGCACAACCCACACCTCTGTTTGATATGATACTTCACCATCCCAAGAAACCAAAATACACAGAAGAAGAAACAAAACCCTAAATGTAAACCCCCTCAATTAATTATATAGATGGTCAGGTATGGATTGGAAATTTTTTGGTTTAGCAGCAGATGTTTGAGGTTTAAAGTAGAGTTGCATATGTCTATTATTTATTAATTAAACCCTTGGTGCGCCCTACCATTGCTAAATTATTCGGAATCAGCCCATAAATTCCATCGGATTATTGTATTTCTGACTTGACTCGCCAATTTAGGCACTGGACTTTTTTGTCACACAAAATCAAATCCGTTGTGCCTTAAATTAATCGCACAATTTCCCGCATCCTAAATCCCATAATTTAATTTTGTGTCGGACACCTGTGTCGTTACCCTCAATTTTGAGATACCAACTTAACCCGTTGAGCCGGACCAACTAAAGGGTCCAAGACTGACTCCAAGCCCCCACCATTTTTGACCTTTGCTTCATTTTCAAATTTTGACCCCAAGTGCCCCCATTTAATTTAAAAGCGCAGGACACTTTAATTCTATTTAAATCGGGGATACCAATTTTGACTAATCCTATTTTAATCCCCAACTAAATCCTAATGCCCATTTAATTAAACCTATGCCAAACACACAATACCCCCTCACCATGCAAAACTCCAAACACCTTTTCCCCCATAATTTCCCTATCATTTCATGTGTTTGTATAATTACCCAAACTTAAGGGGCTAAATTGCAAATATTGGGACATGTGGCATAACCTCATTGGCCAAAGCCAAATGGAGAAGCCCTCATTTCGTTGACTAGTCAAAACCCCCCTCCCTTGAATGAAAATCTCCATGAACAATCCTAGCCATTCACTCCAATGGGGAGCATTATCACCACATATTCCTACATCACCTTCCCTATTTAATGTCTTCAATGCACACATCCCAAGCAGGCCCTAATCCCCATATTTGGGAACCCCCCTCTCTCTCTCCTCCCTCCATACACTCATAGCCGAGTGCAATCCTTTCTTCTTCTTCTCTTTTTTTTTCTTCTTCTTCTTCTTCTTCTTCTCTTATTCTTCATCTTCTCACCATGAAACAATAACTGTTCTGGTGGAAATCTTGGCCATGGCAGACCCGGAGCCCATAGGCGAGCTCGTGGATCCCTCCTCCGCGAGTAAGACATCAGTCGAGGAGCTCGACTGCAGGCAATGGAAGAACAGCCACGAGCCAGCCGACTAGATATTTCCACCTGATCTCGGCTGTCCCCGACGACTCCTATGTCCATTGCAGCTTCCCGCGACCCAATTCCGATGAGCTGCTGGCCCGACGTCGTTTCCTCCCCGACCTCTCTGCTCTTCGTCCCAGCCACGCGAGCCGTCCGCAGCCACTCCGACGATAGTGCAGCACCGTACCTCGACTCCGGCCTGTGCAGCCTGCTCTTCGATGACAGTGCAGCCACAGCCTGACTTCACTGCTCCCCATTCTCCACGACTCCGCTGCTCGAGCCTGCACTCCGGCGAGTCCATTCCGGCATCAGACCCCCCCGACTCCATTGCTTAGGCACAGCTCCCCCCATCCGACCTCTATTCCACCACTGCCGATCCTCCACCCTGCTGGCAATCATCTCTCCGACCTCCTCCACCTCAGTCCCCCGACTCCACTGCACTCCGACAGCCACTCCGTCGAGCTTCCGGTCTCCACTACCACCACCATTGCACCATAGCCGATCTTCTCACCACCATTGCATCACCATCACCGCCACCACCTGAGCAACTCCGGCGAGTCCAGTCCGGCCAAGCCCCCTCGATCTCAGACCAACCACCACCACTACCATTGCAACCTCGTCGTCGAGGTATACGACTCCCTCCCCCTCTCTTTGTATTGATTTATTATGTATTTTATAGTTAGGGTTATATGTAGTTAAATATGGTTTTGTGTGCATTAGTTAGGGCTTATGAGCATGGGTTATTGATATATACTTGTGTGTTTTAGTTTGGAAGAGAAGCATTACATATACAGCATATATAGGAATGTTAGCATGGGTTGTGGTTGAATTCACCATTAAAGAATAATGTTAGATCGTGTGTGTATACACAAGAAGATAGAGAACTGTATTAACAGGAGTATATATATTATATCGAGGTCGGAATGGTATAATTATGTGATCCAATGAACAATGGATGTTTATATAGAGGAAACTTGTCCATGTAGTATATAGTGTAAAATGCTCAAGTTAAATATATATTTAGTAAGGATAGTAGGTGAATGTTTGATTGAGGACTAGTGTGTAGTGTAAAACCCCTGATCGGTAATTTGGGGACTGGAAATTAAAGGTGATTAATTTAGAGCAGTACTATGTGATTGGTAACAACGATATTAAACGAAGGAATTATAATCGTTAACTGTGTTTTGAGGATGGTTTGATGATGTAGTACTGATGACTAGATGATTTGATGTATCGTACCGATAGTCAACTGTGGTCAACTCCCCTAGCGTCTTGTCCCTGTGAGTCATAGCTGAGACTGAGCTTAGGTATAGATGTGTGTCACATCCCTGTTTGACGTAGAATAGATTATTGATTTTTGGTTTGTATCTCATCTCTAGGTACTGCGGGACCTGAGGGCTTGGACGTGGCACCGAAATCCCGTCATCAGCAGCCGCACGCAGGCAAGTGTACCTCGCCACCCTGCATTTCAGATTTCAGATATTTGTTGTTTTTTTATGTACATTATGCATGTATTTATGTTGACGTTAGATACTTCACGTCCAGATCACAACCGGATGCTGACGTTCATCGTAACGTCTTAGAATAATTGTTAGATGCTTCGTAGCACCTCGATGTACGTATTTGAGTATATCGATACCCCAGGACACACTCATACACTGTGATCGTGCTAGACTCCTGTATCCTGATATTGACATCATGACCAGAGACTGGGACTGTAAACCCCCTGATTTTTCAAAATTTTAAAAACTGGATTTTTTACAATTTTTTGGAATTTTTGGGAATTTTCTATAATTTAAAAACAGGGTTTTAATTATTCAATAATTTTTAATTGATAATAAACAGTATTAAAATATTATAAAAATAATATTTTTGGGTGTAAAATGAAAAACTGGACTTAGGACAATTTTCTGGGATTTTATTGGACATCAGACCTATTTTTAAGAGCCTAAAAACTATTTTTCTAATTAAATTATTAATTAATTTTATTTATTAATTTTATTTACTGTTTTATTTTTATTTTTTCTTGGGCCCGGCCCGGCCCAGTGGGCCGAGCCCGTAGAGCCCAGCCCAGCCGCTGCTAGCGGGTCGGGCTGGTCCGCCCAGCCTGGATCCGCGCCCGACCCGACCCGCAAACACCCCCATCCCCTTCCCCACGTCCGGGCGCCCGATTCCTCCTGCGACGCCCGGAATCCGCGCCGCCTCCGCCGGGGGAGGCCACGTCCTCCCCTCAGCCCGACTCCCCCGGCCACGAACCCCTCGCCGGCACCCTTTAAATACCCCTCTCCCCCGTTCTCCTCCTCCCCATCTCCCTCAATCCCCCTCGCCGGAACCCTAGTCCCGGCCATCCGCTCCCCACCGTGCTCCGCCCACCGCTGCGACGCCGCCGCCGCACCACCCTACCCAGCCGCCTCCCTCTCCCCTCCCTCGTCCTCTCTTCGTCTTCGACAGCAGCAGACAGCAGCCGCAGCGGCAGACTCCGGCCGCCCCGCGCCTCCCCGCGCCGCCAGCGCCGCGCCGCGCTGCCCCCGGCCGGCCTCCCCCGCCCTGGACCGCCGCCGAGCTCCGGCAGTGGCTTCGGTCTGAAACCCTAACCCTAATTCCTTTCTCCCCCGTGTCCGACACAGGACACGTATCCTGTGTCGTGTCGGACACAATTCGATCCGGTTTCCGAGGACCCCATTCTGGTACGTGTAACTTTTTGCTCGTAGCTCCGTTTTCGATTCCGCAAATTGCGTTGCGAAGCCTGTATGACCCTCTCGGTGTCCGAACAAACCGCTCGGGGCATCGCGTCCTGTGGTGATCGCACACCGCGATCCAAAAACAGGAAAAACTCAGACCCTGTTTCACCCCGGAACCGAGTCCGTCCCGCCAAACGGGACGACTTGGTCGCGTGCGGTCTTCACAGATACGTGCGCCTCGTCGATACGGACGTGTGGGATTTTGCGGAAGCTGATTTGGGTGTGCGTGCACACCGGAATCAACGCGTATCCGCGGACATCGCCCCGTATCCGTCTTTTCTGCAATTCGACCTAACTTTGTGTACACACGTCGGATTGAAGCGAAACTTGCGCCATCGGACTCGTAGCGATACGCTGGTCCTGTGGGTCAAGTTTGGTACGATTCTGAGAACGTTGACGAAATCGCGTGTCGTGGGCCCCATAGGCCCCGCTCGACGGGCGATTTTGTGAACGGCTCATCGGAATTCAATTCTGAAAGTTCCGTTGGGTTCGTATCAGCGTTTCTGACCTGTTGACACTGAGTTTGGTGAATTTGGAGACCGTTGACCCTGACGCATTTTTCGGTGCAAAGCGGGCCCACCGGTGGACCCCGTTTTGGCCTAAAACTGCCGTTTCTGCCCTTGTCTCCAAATTAGACCCAAGGACAGGCGTTTCTAGCTGATTGATATTTTCTGGATCTGATGATGATGTTTGTTTCAGCAACCGGAGTACCGCCTGTAATTCCCGCCGAGGTCAGAACTGCAAACATAGCCGGAACCACAAGCAAGTGTACCTTGCCAAACCCTGCAGCTTGCTATTTATTTCTGGACTTAATTATGCAATATTGGGCAAGTAAAGATTGCCAAATCTCAGTAATTCTTGACATAGTATTTTACTTAATTTCTTGTGGAATTAATTGTAACTTGTTTTAACTGCTTAACCTAGGAAACGGGTGACGTGCTTAGTGTCCGATCATAGTCGGGTGCCAACTCCGTACGCGGTGTTGTGTAACGTCACGTAGACATGGATAACGAGACCCGATAATTCTGGTACTTGTCCTATCAAGTACAACAGAACCCAGGACACTTGACACTATTTCATGAGACAGAGTCTTCCTGAGATATTCGAGGTGATTCTGTATAGGATGCATGGTTATACATAGACTTTACATTCTTAGACATTTGATTCATAGCTATCAGACTTGCTGCATTAGTTATAATCGTGCGTGACATGGACATGAGGCATCATGGACATGAGACGTGGGATTACATTGGGTGGGGAGAGACACACAGACTACAGGCTGATATTATATATAAAATATAGTATATAACATAGTGTAGTTCATAGTTATTGCTGCTACCAGCTCCCCGACACAGAGCTTGTAGTGGCGTCAGCCTGAGTTCTAGTGCTGCTCTCATATTGCATATCACTTAGCTGGATATATAGTTTACCCTGTTGTTTCATTTATTGCTGCATTGCTTATATGTTGGCTCGTATTCTTCTGTACCTTGTTACGTCCCGCTGAGGACCTGGTTTTGTTCACCAGATATAGCAGAGGAGAACTACCCCGAGGTGTACGGTACAGGAGCACTCCTTGGAGCAGAACAGGGAATAGAGGACGAGATAGTGGCCGAGGACTTCTCCTGAGCACCAGCTTCTACTACACAGTATTTCCATTTCCAGCATTTCATTTCCTGTCTTTTCCTTAAATGTAACAGAATATTTCTCGAATTTGTTTCCCGAGACAACCTTATTTGTTATTGCATATTTATTTCTATTGCATTTATTTCCTGGCAATTAATCTGTGTTATTTCTGTGGATGAGATTAGAATACCTGAGACTTGTACTTAGTACTGCTAGATTACAGCTTAAGTATGCCCTGATGGATCCATTAAATTGGGTCGTCCATCGGTGCGTGCTGCTGGCCATTGCTCACGTGCTCAGTCCCTCGTCATTTTGGGACTGGGGCGTGACATGGTTTTTTTGTGGTGGCCCATGCAGGTCTACGACTAAATTGTTCGGTTTCAACTTAGGGACCGAACAGGCCTGCAATAAGATAGGATAAGTTTTTAGGATCTCATCCACTTACTTGAATCGTTTTTGATCTCTATATCGACTTCAAATAATTTACTTGCATCTTGCCTTGATTCCTGTACGCCTCTTACTGGGTATTTTGGATGCAGGAAAATAGACCCACAAGAATGCAACGAGACTCCCGTCGGAACACCCCAAGCTACAGGTGTCACCTATGACGACGAAGTGACACCAGTCGGAGGAGTTCCACCAACTCAATAGAGCCAGCAGGCAGGTCAACCTACCTCCCGATTCCGACGCGATGATATTCCACCTCCGCCGCAGTTCGTCCCACCAACGCCCGTACTCCCACAAGGACAGCCAATTGACGGGCAGCAGATATTCCAAATAATCTACGCGATGATGCAAGCTCAGCAACAAGTCCAACACGAGGCTCAGCGTCGCGAAGCTAACTTCTGGAGGGACAGCATCGTAACTGTACTGGAGCAGGCCAACCTACCAGCCCGACGGCCATCTACAGGCTCTATCACTGACTTCCGCCAACTGAAGCCCCGTACCTTCTCAGGCAAGGAAGAGCCCACAGAAGTTCATGAATGGCTCACCAATATTCGGCATCAACTGGAAGCAGCTGAGCTACCACGGGAACGTTGGATGACTGCCGTCCGAATGCAATTGACGGATAATGCTCATCACTGGTGGCTATCCGAGGAGACACGACTCGGACCAGATCGAGTCACTTGGGAAGAGTTTTCCAGGCTCTTCCAGGAGATGTACATTCCGGCCATCGCACGATCAGAACTTTGGGACAGATTCAACCGCCTCACTCAGGACTCTATGACGGTGGAAGAGTACAACGCGGAATTCATCCGTCTAAGCCGCTTTGCCCCAACCCTGATCCCGACAGAGGAAGAAAAGGCCGAGAAATTCTTCGACGGACTGAACATTGAGCTGCAGAAACTAATTGGGTCCATCGCACCAACATCATACTCGGACGTTCTCGCTGCAGCCCGACGAATGGAACGCGTCACCAGGAGAGAGTCTCGCCTCAAGCGGCCAATCACCTCAGCACCAGACAGATCATCACCGGGAGAATCTGCAAAGAGATCTCACACGCACCAGCCACCGAGGACAGCTTCGCAGACCCTTCCTACCTGTCACTACTGCGGCAAGATGGGCCATGTCGAGAGGGACTGCAGACGCAAGTTGGGATTGTGCCTGATTTACGGCACCAATCAACACATAGCCAAGGACTGTCCTCAGCATCGAGATGGAGCACCAAGGGCAAACCAACCTGCTTTACCGGCACCTAGGCCACCTCTGGCACCTCAAGCAGCACTCTTCCAGCAAGCCCAGCAGCAGCAGAGGAATCTACCACAAGGACGAGGGCAAGCTTATGCGATGACTGTGCAGGACGCTGATGCGAGTAAGTGATTCGTAGTTATCCGCTTTAGTCTTGTGTAGTTCGTGCCCGTTGGTTCGTGACCTCAGCCCCAACCTAGTAAATTACAACCTGTTAATAACAACCTGGTTTTCATAAAGGTTGTAGATCTTTTGTTTTAACTAGATTTTCTGGAAGTGCATAACTTTCATTTTTAGGGAAACGGTATTTCCCTAAGTATCTTGTGATGTGTTTTCAAACGATTCCTGCGACCGTGTCATCTCTGCTGACCGGTTATTCTTTGATTGCGAGGATGCAATCCTCTTAAGGGGGGTAGATTGTAAACCCCCTGATTTTTCAAAATTTTAAAAACTGGATTTTTCATAATTTTCTGGAAATTTTGGGAATTTTCTGTAATTTAAAAACAGGGTTTTAATTATTCAATAATTTTTAATTGATAATAAACAGTATTAAAATATTATAAAAATAATATTTTTGGGTGTAAAATGAAAAACTGGACTTAGGACAATTTTCTGGAATTTTATTGGACATCAGACCTATTTTTAAGAGCCTAAAAACTATTTTTCTAATTAAATTATTAATTAATTTTATTTATTAATTTTATTTACTGTTTTATTTTTATTTTTTTCTTGGGCCCGGCCCGGCCCAGTGGGCCGAGCCCGTAGAGCCCAGCCCAGCCGCTGCTAGCGGGTCGGGCGGGTCCGCCCAGCCCGGATCCGCGCCCGACCCGACCCGCAAACACCCCCATCCCCTTCCCCACGTCCGGGCGCCCGATTCCTCCTGCGACGCCCGGAATCCGCGCCGCCTCCGCCGGGGGAGGCCACGTCCTCCCCTCAGCCCGACTCCCCCGGCCACGAACCCCTCGCCGGCACCCTTTAAATACCCCTCTCCCCCGTTCTCCTCCTCCCCATCTCCCTCAATCCCCCTCGCCGGAACCCTAGTCCCGGCCATCCGCTCCCCACCGTGCTCCGCCCACCGCTGCGACGCCGCCGCCGCACCACCCTACCCAGCCGCCTTCCTCTCCCCTCCCTCGTCCTCTCCTCGTCTTCGACAGCAGCAGACAGCAGCCGCAGCGGCAGACTCCGGCCGCCCCGCGCCTCCCCGCGCCGCCAGCGCCGCGCCGCGCTGCCCCCGGCCGGCCTCCCCCGCCCTGGACCGCCGCCGAGCTCCGGCAGTGGCTTCGGTCTGAAACCCTAACCCTAATTCCTTTCTCCCCCGTGTCCGACACAGGACACGTATCCTGTGTCGTGTCGGACACAATTCGATCCGGTTTCCGAGGACCCCATTCTGGTACGTGTAACTTTTTGCTCGTAGCTCCGTTTTCGATTCCGCAAATTGCGTTACGAAGCCTGTATGACCCTCTCGGTGTCCGGACAAACCGCTCGGGGCATCGCGTCCTGTGGTGATCGCACACCGCGATCCAAAAATAGGAAAAACCCAGACCCTGTTTCACCCCGGAACCGAGTCCGCCCCGCCAAACGGGACGACTTGGTCGCGTGCGGTCTTCACAGATACGTGCGCCTCGTCGATACGGACGTGTGGGATTTCGCGGAAGCTGATTTGGGTGTGCGTGCACACCGGAATCAACGCGTATCCGCGGACATCGCCCTATATCCGTCTTTTCTGCAATTCGACCTAACTTTGTGTACACACGTCGGATTGAAGCAAAACTTGCGCCATCGGACTCGTAGCGATACGCTGGTCCTGTGGGTCAAGTTTGGTTCGATTCTGAGAACGTTGACGAAATCGCGTGTCGTGGGCCCCACAGGCCCCGTTCGACGGGCAATTTTGTGAACGGCTCATCGGAATTCAATTCTGAAAGTTCCGTTGGGTTCGTATCAGCGTTCCTGACCTGTTGACACTGAGTTTGGTGAATTTGGAGACCGTTGACCCTGACGCATTTTTCGGTGCAAAGCGGGCCCACCGGTGGACCCCGTTTTGGCCCGAAACTGCCGTTTCTGCCCTTGTCTCCAAATTAGACCCAAGGACAGGCATTTCTAGCTGATTGATATTTTTTGGATCTGATGATGATGTTTGTTTCAGCAACCGGAGTACCGCCTGTAATTCCCGCCGAGGTCAGAACTGCAAACATAGCCGGAACCACAGGCAAGTGTACCTTGCCAAACCCTGCAGCTTGTTATTTATTTCTGGACTTAATTATGCAATATTGGGCAAGTAAAGATTGCCAAATCTCAGTAATTCTTGACATAGTATTTTACTTAATTTCTTGTGGAATTAATTGTAACTTGTTTTAACTGCTTAACCTAGGAAACGGGTGACGTGCTTAGTGTCCGATCATAGTCGGGTGCCAACTCCGTACGCGGTGTTGTATAACGTCACGTAGACATGGATAACGAGACCCGATAATTCTCGTACTTGTCCTATCAAGTACAACAGAACCCAGGACACTTGACACTATTTCATGAGACAGAGTCTTTCTGAGATATTCGAGGTGATTCTGTATAGGATGCATGGTTATACATAGACTTTACATTCTTAGACATTTGATTCATAGCTATCAGACTTGCTGCATTAGTTATAATCGTGCGTGACATGGACATGAGGCATCGTGGACATGAGACATGGGATTACATTGGGTGGGGAGAGACACACAGACTACTGGCTGATATTATATATAAAATATAGTATATAACATAGTGTAGTTCATAGTTATTGCTGCTACCGGCTCCCCGACACAGAGCTTGTAGTGGCGTCAGCCTGAGTTCTAGTGCTGCTCTCATATTGCATATCACTTAGCTGGATATATAGTTTACCCTGTTGTTTCATTTATTGCTGCATTGCTTATATATTGGCTCGTATTCTTCTGTACCTTGTTACATCCCGCTGAGGACCTGGTTTTGTTCACCAGATATAGCAGAGGAGAACTACCCCGAGGTGTACGGTACAGGAGCACTCCTTGGAGCAGAACAGGGAACAGAGGACGAGATAGTGGCCGAGGACTTCTCCTGAGCACCAGCTTCTACTACACAGTATTTCCATTTCCAGCATTTCATTTCCTGTCTTTTCCTTAAATGTAACAGAATATTTCTCGGATTTGTTTCCCGAGACAACCTTATTTGTTATTGCATATTTATTTCTATTGCATTTATTTCCTGGCAATTAATCTGTGTTATTTCTGTGGATGAGATTAGAATACCTGAGACTTGTACTTAGTACTGCTAGATTACAGCTTAAGTATGCCCTGATGGATCCATTAAATTGGGTCGTTCATCGGTGCGTGCTGCTGGCCATTGCTCACGTGCTCAGTTCCTCATCATTTTGGGACTGGGGCGTGACAGGGACGACCTTAGGGTCGCGTCTGTTGAGTTATTTCTGTGTGTCGAGACTGTAGATAAAGGTTCAGGTTCAGCGCACAATCGTTGACCGCTTGGAAAGGGGAAGACAGTTACTAGACGTTTGGGCTCCTCTGTACGCGCTTATATATTTATGTAGTATCTATGTAGTGATCCTGTATCTAGTGTAGTGGTATCACCCGTGTGACTCTTTGCCCAGAGCTGCGGTACGTCCCATGTGTTTCTGCGTCCGGAGCTACAGTTTTATTTTAGATAGCCCACGCGTCGAACATTGTCTTCAAACTGTGTCACACTTGTTTGGTTATGATAGAGTACCCTGTCGTTGCACTTGTACTTTCTATTTACTTGGCATGTTGTATTTTTGTACCTTGTTACGTCGATTTAAATCATCTTGGTCACCTGACTGTGCCAAGCGAGCCTGCAAATTAGGAATAGATATTATGATTTATTGTTGAATATGATCTCAATCCATAATCGATTTTTAAAAACTCACTTTGTATATGATTATCGCCCTTGGACTTCCAATTTGTAATCGTTCACCTTTCGTCAATATCGTTATCATTGTTTCTCATCCTCTATTATTCGGGAAGGCGAACGCTTGTGCCTAATGGTTCCCTCCAGAAGAAGATCGAAGACTAGACGACAGAAGACAGAATTCGTATAATATTCCCTGAGAAGATTGTTACCCTGACTAGGATAGATTGATAGGTTCTTTTGGATTCTAGAACTAGTGTGGAAGGCTAGCAAGAGAATTGGAACCAGTAGTACCCTATTCGTACTTGTGATAGCAGTGATCTTGGAAGTACGGGGAGCTGAAAGGATTGTTGATCATAACCTAGAATAATTTATGGAAGTGCATAGCCCGATGCTAGGAATTAGTTGTTGTAAATGATAGCGATACCAGGAATGATATTATGGACTAGAGGAGATAAAATTTTAGGCTCTCACTTGGAAGATAATGATCTGATTCCAGGAATTCTAGTATATGCTTGGGTGATACCATTATTGTACTATGTGACTTGGAGAGATGAATAACGAAAAGAAGAAATTTGAGGAATAAAATTTTAGGGAAAACCTTGAGGAGAACAGGAGAGTTTATCTTGAGGTTAAAGTCTATCTTTTGAGGATTGATGTTGAAAATAGAACAGGAGAGTTTATCTTGAGGTTAAAGTCTAGACGATGACATCGTCCTAGCATGAGTTGGTTGAGCCAATACTACGCGACGCTGGATTATCGACGTGGTTGCATTATTTTTAGGCCACCAGATTACCAACGGTTGAGTTTCTTCAGGGAGCCCAGGAGCATGGGGCCCATCTACCTTAGAGGCACACATTGCAGAAGGTGAACCAGTGTACCCCCGTATTATATCAGAGTTTGAGGATGTGGTTCTAGAGAATCTTTCCGGCCTGCTACCTGACAGAGAGATAGAATTTGCTATAGAGTTGACTCCAAGAGTTGAGCCAGTTATGTTCCCTATCTTCAGACTAGCACCGATAGAGTTGGTTGAGTTAAAGGTCCATAGTAAAGGATCTCTTAGAAAAGGATTTCAGTCGGGCTAGTATTTCTCCATGGGGAGTATCCATCTTATTTGTACCGAAGAAGGATGGGACGGTATATTGCATAACGATTACAGGGCATTAAGGGCTGTAACGATAAAGAATAAGTACCCTATGTCGCGCATCGATGATTTATTTGATTAGCTTAGCGGTGCATATGTATTCTCGAAGATTGATCTCAGATCAGGCTATTATCAGATCAAGGTACGGAGAGAGGACATTCCAAAAATAGCTTTTCGGATGAAGTATGGATACTATGAGTTTCTAGTCATGCCGTTTGGTTTAACCAACGCGCCAGCAGTATTTATGAACTTGATAAACAATATTTCTCACCAGTACTTAGATACGTTCATGGTGGTCTTCATCGACGTCTTGTTATATTCCGAGAACCAGGAGAAGCACGAGAGACATCTCAGGATCGTTGGAGACGCTGAGAATTGGGAGGCTGTATGCCAAGCTCAGCAAATATGAGTTATGTTCAGATAGAATAGATAGTCTACGCATCAAGACAGCTGAGAGTTCATGAGAAGAACTATCCGACGCATGATCTAGAGCTAGCTTTAGTGCAATTATCACTGCAGCTAGCTCTATGGTGAGCCTGTTGAGATTTACACAGATCATAAAAGCCTGAAGTATGTCTAGACGTAGAAGGAGCTCAACATGAGACAAAGACGCTGGCTAGAATTTATGACAGATTATAATATCGAGTTGTAGTACCACCCTGGTGGGGCGAATGTAGTAGCATATGCCTTAAGCAAAGCCTATGGCATATTTTTGATGACTCAGCGACAATTGCTAGAGGATATATAGGAGATTAGGAAAGAGATTGTATTGCCAGGCATGGATGGATAGATGGCCAGTCTCGAGGTTCAGTCTACACTGATTGAGAGGATCAGGGCAGCCCTGCCTACAGATACAGGATTTTGACGTCTACGAGAGAGGACGGAGGCCGACATTCAAACGGGACTCAGGATTCATGAAGACGGAACATTGGGGTATGGAGATCGCCTATCCGTTCTGAGTGGCGAGCTACACCAAGAGTTGATGGCCGAGGATCATAGCTCAATTATTCTATTCATCCTGGGGGTACGAAGATGTATCGAGATTTGAGGCAACATTACTGGTAGCATGGGATGAAGAGAGAGATTGCAAGATTCGTGGCAAAATATTTAGTTTGTCAGAAAGTCAAGACTGAACATCAGAGGACTACAGGATTATTGCAGCCGCTTCCCATTCCCGAGTGAAAATGGAAATACATTACCATGGACTTCGTCACAGGATTCCCGCGGAGCCCTAGTAGGAAGGATGGAGTTTAGGTTATCATGGACATGCTCACCAAGTCTGCACATTTCTTGCCCTTCAGAGTTGGGCAGTCCACGGAGATATTAGCTGACATGTATATGAGGCAGATAGTAAGACTATATGGAGTGCCTGTCAGCATCATATCAGATCGTGATTCCAGATTCATGTCGCATTTTTGGCAGAGTATGCATGAGAGCCTAGGAACTCATCTAAAGTTCAATACTGCATATCAACTACAGGCTGATGGTCAGTCAGAGCGCACGATACAAATATTAGAGGATATGCTGAGAGCATGCATGATTAATTTTGGAGGATCTTGGGAGGACCACGTACACTTGGTGGAATTCTCCTACAATAACAGCTACCAGGCTAGCATACAAATGGCACCTTATGAGGCACTGTACGGCAGGAAATACAGGTCACCAGTTTGTTGGAGTGACCTGGGAGAGCGTCAGATACTTGGTCTAGAGTTGGTGACACAGACAATGGAGAAGGTCAAGCAGATTCAGAGCCACCTGTATGCAGCACAGGACAGGCAGAAACATTGGGCAGACGCGTACCGTAGGCCGTTGGAGTTCAAGGAGGGTGACCATGTATTTTTGAGGATATCGCCTACTCGTGGTACCATCAGATTCGGAGGCAGAGGCAAGCTAAGTCCGAGGTACATCGGGCCTTTTGACATCTTGGAACGAGTTGGCGAAGTGGCTTACCGTCTTGCATTGCCTCCATCATTAGAGGGAGTGCATGACGTATTTCACGTATCGTAATTGAGGAGATATGTCGCAGACCCTAGCCACGTGCTTGATCATTCGGAGATTACAGTCGGGCCCAGTCTATCTTACGTAGAGCAACCAGTTGAGATCCTCGATCACTTCGAGAAGACTTTGGGAGGGCAGACTATTCGACTGGTCAGAGTTGCATGGAAGCATCATTCGCCAGGCGAGTCTACTTGGGAGCACGAGGATTCTATTCGACAGTGGTTCCCGTATTTATTTGAGGAGCAAGGTACGAATTTATGTACGATATTTGATTACTAGCTTATTTTTAATTTCTCCTAGCTATTATCGTGCTTTACTTTTTATTTCGGGGACGAAAGTTTTCTAAGTTGGGAAGAATATAAACCCCCTAAATTAATTTTATAGATGGTCAGGTATGGATTGAAATTTTTTTGGTTTAGCAGCAGATGTTTGAGGTTTAGAGTAGAGTTGCATGTCTGTTATTTATTAATTAAACCCTTGGTGCGCCCTACCATTGCTAAATTATTCGGAGCCCAATATCAGCCCATAAATTCCATCAAATTATTTTACTTCTGACTTGACTCGCCAATTTAGGCACTGGACTTTTCCGTCACACAAAATCAAATCCGTTGTGCCTTAAATTAATCGCACAATTTCCCGTATCCTAAATCCCATGATTTAATTTCGTGTCGGACACCTGTGTCTTTACCCTTAATTTTGAGATACCAACTTAACCCGTTGAGCCGGACCAACTAAAGGGTCCAAGACTGACTCCAAGCCCCCACCATTTTTGATCTTTGCTTCATTTCCAAATTTTGACCCCAAGTGCCCCCATTTAATTTAAAAGAGCGGGACACTTTAATTCTATTTAAGCGACACCAATTTTGACTAATCCTATTTAATCCCCAACTAAATCCCAATGCCCATTTAATTAAACCCATGCCAAACACACAACACCCCCTCACCATGCAAAACTCCAAACACCTTTTCCTCCATAATTTTCCCATCATTTCATGTGTTTGTCCAATTACCCAAACTTAAGGGGCTAAATTGCAAATGTTGGGACATGTGGCATAACCTCATTGGCCAAAGCCAAATGGAGAAGCACTTATTTCGTTGACTAGTCAAAACCCCCCTCCCTTGAATGAAAATCTCCATGAACAATCCTGGCCATTCACTCCAATGGGAACCATCATCACCACACATTCCTACATCACCTTCCCTATTTAATGTCTCTTCAATACACACATCCCAAGCAGGCCCTAATCCCCACATTTGGGAACCCCCCCTCTCTCCTTCCTCCATACACTCACAGCCGAGTGCAATCCTTTCTTCTTCTTCTCTTCTTCTTTATCTTCTCACCATGAAACCATAAATGTTCTGGTTAAAATCTCGGCCATGGCAGACCCGGAGCCCATAGGCGAGCTCGTGGATCCCTCCTCCGCGAGTAAGATATCAGTCGAGGAGCTTGACTGCAGGCAATGGAAGAACAGCCATGAGCCGGCCGACTGGATATTTCTACCTGATCTCGGCTGTCCCCGACGACTCCTATGGCCATTGCAGCTTCCCGCGACCCAATTTCGATGAGCCGCTGGCCCGACGTCGTTTCCCCCCGACTTCGCTGCTCTCCGACCCAGCCACGCGAGCCTCTCGCAGCCACTCCGACGACAGTGCAGCGCTGTACCCTAACTCCGGCCTGTGCAGCCTGCTCTTTGATGACAGTGTACCCGCAGCCCTGACTTCACTGCTCCCCATTCTCTACGACTCCGCCGCTCGAGCCAGCACTCCGGCGAGTCCAGTCCGGCTTTAGACCTCCCCCCCGACTCCACTTCTTAGGCACAGCTCCCCCCATCTGACCTCTACTCCACCACTATCGATCCTCCACCCGGCTGGCAATCATCTCTCCGACCTCCTCCACCTCAGTCCCCGACTCCACTGTACTCCGACAGCCACTTCGTCGAGCTTCCGGTCTCCACCACCACCACCACCATTCCACCATAGCCGATCTCCTCACCACCATTACATCACCATCACCGCCACCACCTGAGCAACTCTGGCGAGTCCAGTCCGGCCAAGCCCCCTCGATCTCAGACCAACCACCACCACCACCATTGCAACCTCGTCGTCGAGGTATATGACTCCCTCCCCCTCTCTTTGTATTTATTTATTATGTGTTTTATAGTTAGGGTTATATGTAGTTAAATATGGTTTTATGTGCATTAGTTAGGGCTTATGAGCATGGGTTATTGATATATACTTGTGTGTTTTAGTTTGGAAGAGAAGCATTACATATACAGCATATATAGGAATGTTAGCATGGTTGTGGTTGAATTCACCATTAAAGAATAATGTTAGATCGTGTGTGTACACACAAGAAGATAGAGAACTGTATTAACAGGAGTGTGTATATTATATCGAGGTCAGAATGGTATGATTATGTGATCCAATGAACAATGGATGTTTATGTAGAGAAAACTTGTCCATGTAGTATGTAGTGTAAAATACTCAAGTTAAATATATATTTAGTAAGGATAGTAGGTGAATGTTTGATTGAGGACTAGTGTGTAGTGTAAAACCCCTGATCGGTAATTTGGGGACTGAAAATTAAAGGTGATTAATTTAGAGCAGTACTATGTGATTGGTAAAAACGATATTAAACGAAGGAATTATAATCGTTAACTGTGTTTTGAGGATGGTTTGATGATATGGTACTGATGACTAGATGATTTTACGTATCGTACCGATAGTCAACTGTGGTCAACTCCCCTAGCGTCTTGTCCCTGTGAGTCATAGCTGAGACTGAGCTTAGGTATAGATGTGTGTCGCATCCCTGTTTGACGTAGACTAGATTATTGATTTTTGGTTTGTATCTCATCTCTAGGTACTATGGGACCTGAGGGCTTGGACGTGGTACCGAAACCCTGTCATCAGTAGCCGCACGCAGGCAAGTGTACCTTGCCACCCTGCATTTCAGATTTCAGATATTTGTTATTTTTTATGTACATTGTGCATGTATTTATGTTGACGTTCGATACTTCACGTCCGGATCACAACCGGATGCTGACGTTCGTCGTAACGTCTTAGAATAATTGTTAGATGCTTCATAGTACCTCGATGTACGTACTTGAGTATATCGACACCCCAGGACACACTCATACACTGTGATCATGCTAGACTCCTGTATCCTGATACTGACATCATGACCAGAGACTGGGACGACCTTAGGATCGCGTCTGTTGAGTTATTTCTGTGTGTCGAGATTGTAGATAGAGGTTCAGGTTTAGCGTACAATCGTTGACCGCTTGGAAAGGGAAGAAAGTTACTAGACGTTTGGGCTCCTCTGCACGCGCCTATATATTTATGTAGTATATATGTAGTAATCCTGTATCTAGTGTAGTGGTATCACCCGTGTGACTCTTTGCCCGGAGCTGCGGTACGTCCCGTGTATTTCCGTGTCCGGTGCTACGGTTTTATTTTTGATAGCCCACGCATCGAACATTGTCTTCAAACTGTGTCATACTTGTTTGGTTATGATAGAGTACCCTGTCATTGTACTTGTACTTTCTGTTTACTTGGCATGTTGTATTTATGTACCTTGTTACGTCCCTCTGAGGACCTGGTCCCCTGCCAGTTTTGCAGCATAGATGATTACGGAGAATTTGGAGTCGCTGATGGAGCTGCATGTCTTGCGGGCACTGTACCAGGTACTCATATCATTTCTACCAGCATTATGGTTACTTATTACATATTGATTATTCATCTGCTGTTGTAGCCTAGTTTTTCTAGACTCATCTCTTCTCGAGTCTATTCAAGTTTGTGTGTTATTGGACGGCCGACTTTAGCACATGTAGCTCTTTCTTGTATATTTTTGTTCATTATGGATTGAGACATAGAGGTTTACATTTATGGATATTTAGATAGTGCCCTTTATATTATACAGCTTATACGTATTCGAGTCAGACTAGAGTCTGGTCGAATGCGTAGCTGGCGTGTCACTTATTCCTGGTCCTATGTATTTTGGGACTGGGGCATGACACTAAACCTACCTAACCTCTGCCTCTGCCCCCGTGCGTCCACTAGAGCTCTGCCTAGAGCTGTGCACCAGACTTCACCTCCCCAATCTCGTCTACGCCAGTTCCCAACGTGATCTACCACCTCTGGTCGCCTTGATCACGCCTCACCTTTGCCGCCGCTCGATCCGACACAGATATGCTTCTCCATTGTCGACTAGGAATCCTTCGATCTGCTCAGGCGTGTCTCGCCGTGACCAGATCCGGTTCCCGACTATCTTGAGCTGATAAGTTTCGGAGCTCCAACGCCTCATCAATTTCCTCGCCACCTCCAATACCGCCCATTGGATCTTTTCACTAGATCTATCGCGCCCCCGCCCGAAGCCGTCATAGTCCTGCAGCCTTTTCGCAGCTGTTGAGAACCCAGCTCACCACCCTAATGATGGCAGACCAAATCCGCCGTCTCCCTGCAGCTTCGGGTCTGGTGATCCTGATCGGATCCACCAATGTTCACCGTTATTCCCGACGTCACCGCCCTTGGATCTTCTCGTGCCTCACCGTGGTTGTTTGCTTCCGATGTCGCGTGGATCTCGACACCGACCGACGTCACCCGACCGTTCCCTCAGCCTGAGCTGCACCTGCAAACCCACTGTAAGCTGTCTCTCCCCCCTCTCAATCTCTCTCTCCCTCTTATTCTTTACTTTCTTCTCCTCATCCATCTTTCTTTCTCATCTGACTTTCTTTCTTTCTTTAATTCTTTTATTTCTTTTGTTGTTAATAGCATAATAAGTTATATAAATATATATTAGTTTTATATGTAATTAGTTTTGATATATAAATTATGTATTAGTTAATTGATGGTATATTATTTTTGATAAAAGTAATTAGATTAATGAGAGTTTGGAAATTTGATATATTAATATAATATACTTAGTGTTAATAAAGTTTTAATAAGGAATTTGCATATTGCTAATAGAACAAATTACTGGGTTTAAACAAAATAGTTTTTGAATATAAATAGGCTTTGTTATATAAAATTGGCTTTGGGCTAATTGATGTTGGGTATAACAAAATAGGCTTTCCATATAAGTATTTTTCAAATAATTTTATATGTGAATACCTATAAGCAATTTTCTAATAGACTTTGAGATAGAAATACCTATAGATTTTCTAGATATACTTTTAAACATAATTTCATAATGTACAAGTAGTTTCTTAAAATGGGTTTATAAATCTATAAATATATTAAAATGGGCTTTTATAAATAATCAACCAATCCTTTGTTATAGCTGAACTTGTTTATTACTAAGCTTAGCTAATTTATGCATTTTTGTCTCTGTGCAGGTAGTTGCGGACCATGTATCTCTATCTTGAACTTCGTATCGAATCTCAATTCTGGACTTCTATATATTGTTTTTAGCTAGTTAGACTGCTCTGGACTCATTGAGACCGACTGTTACATCATTCAGGATCATCTAGAGTAGTAGGGCATTTTTATATTTCTGTGTCGACACGTTCGTGTTGTGCACGTCGACTTCAACAAATCTAAGGCAAGTACATTACAACTATGAATTTATCCTTACATTATAAATATTATTATGTATGTACAATTTTATTTCTTACTATTATTTTGACACTATAGTTTATGCACATAGACGGGTTGTATTAATTCATGCTTGAGCGGTTTTGCCGTAATTCAAGATTGAGTTATATACGTATCATGACTAGTGATTATCCGAGTTTTGATGCTGAGCATTCGGGTTATGATGCATGAGTCCAGGTTGTGACACGTGGATTCATGTCATGATTGCATGAGCATTCATGTCATTATTCGTGAGTATCCGTGTCTTGATTTCATGAGCATCCCTATTGTGACATGTGTTTATCCATATTGTGGGTCATGAATGGCCGTGATTCATGATTCGTGATTACTTGTGTTATTTTTTTGTTATCTGTAATATCTCATGTTATTTATCGTGGTCCGTGATAGCTTGTGCTATTTTTGTGATAGCCCGTGTTATCTACCGTGATCCATGATTATATGTTTTTCTTGATTTATTATTCGATTCGATTGATAGCCGTCGTATACTTCACGTACGACGTGCCGGAGTAGTGTAATATTTTTGGTTATACGTTTACTGTTCGTGCCATGTCTTAATTTTTGTGATTTAGTTTACTTGCTTACATGTTTGCTAGTCCATGTTTTCAGTTTTAGTTTATTACTCAGTTTTATTACATGATATACATTTACCTGCTAGATTAGTTTACTTATTGTGCAGTACTTATCATGATATATTTATATATGTATTTTGTATTTTCATAGTTTGTAACCGTACTTGCTCCGTTCCTGACTGGATATGTTAAAAATATTAGAAATATTGTACCGACACTCTTGGACTTCTGGATAATGTTTAGTTGAGACCGTTTCTACATCTTGGACCATGAGGTGACACTTGGAGAGATATAGATTAGCATGACTCTATTTTATTTTCTTCCATTAGTTTCTTTCCATTAATTATTTACCAGATTTGTCTCCGGAACATTTCATGGCTTGAATAAGCAATATTGGATTATAGATTTGTAACTTGGTAATTTTCATGATACTATATTTAGTTTCTCTTTCCTTATCCGTATATTTCTTTAGTATTTTGTGATTGAGGACATTTGGATATCGGTTGAACTTGTATTGCTTATTGAGGTATAGACATCGTTCTACCGTCGATATTGCAGCATAGGATGGAGTACTCACGTACTCATGTCCGATCATCCATGTGCGGGTCGTGACACATTTTTATGGTGGCCCATGCAGGCCATGCTTCATAATTATTACGATATCATGATAGGTTTAGTCGTACTACTGTGATCTTGGGTTATAATATGATTGATGGATTATAGGAGATTCTAGGAAGTTTAACGCTTATATGAAATTTAGCGAGCCTAATATCAATTCCTTTTTCCCTAATCCCAGCCTAAGAATTTCATCCTCTTTATTTCTACTAAGCTTAGCCATTATTCCAAACTTAAAACTAAGCCCAACATGAGACGTCGACCCAATCCTATTTTTTAATATTTTCTAACCTATTTTCCAAGCCCGGTGAGCTAAGCCAATTTCTATATCATCTTTTCCGTTGTAACCATCTTTGCTGCAACTGTGTTGTGTAGAGAACGGCTTTGGAGCTGAAGCCGGACGATGACCTCTTCCATTTGTCGACAACCTTCCCTTCTACTTTATATTTTTTCTCCTTCATACGTTATTATTGAGTCAATGTCCTTTACCACCCTCCTTATAT
Organism: Iris macrosiphon; assembly: GCA_036927795.1. NCBI lineage: Eukaryota > Viridiplantae > Streptophyta > Magnoliopsida > Asparagales > Iridaceae > Iris > Iris macrosiphon. The sequence continues at coordinate 100,547,120 of JAYESA010000006.1, forward strand.
TCTTCATCTTCTTCTTCTTCTTCTTCTTCTTCTTCTTCTTCTTCTTCTTCTTCTTCTTTATTTTTAACTCATCCCGGCTTGCTTCGGCCCGTTACCCTGTCCACCCTCTCCCTTAGTCTCCAATTACCTTCTATCGAGCTCCAGTTTGGCACCTTCGATCCCCCTGACTCGAACCACCCTCTCCATTCTGATCTTTTGACTCCACTTACCGAGCACTCCATACCCGCTCTGTCTATCCATTGTTACACCACCATCAGCTAGTATCACCCCGCGGCTATGCAACCAACGTGCCATACTTTCTAACTTCGAGTGCAAACTGGAGTTTATTCTCACTGACATCGATGTTACTCTTGAACTTAGCCTTCCACGGAGCTCCCCGTTCCTAAAAACCCCCAGCTGTTCCCCCCAGTGCAAAGTCTCCACCATCTTTTTTCTTCCCCGAACCCAAAGCTCCTTCTCGCCTTACTTCTTTACCCCTATCACCACTACCATCTCTCTCTCTACAGTGTCTCTCCCCACATCCATGTGCCTACTCCATCTCGACCACCGTGGATCCCAATACCAGACTAAAAAATTGTCCCCCATCACTCAGACTTTCCTCTGACCACCTTACCTAATATTATACCTCCACCTATCCTATATTCCACGATCGATCACCTATCCTCCCTGACAGCCCTAGTCAACCGCCATTCGCACCAACTTCCCGTCACCGGCTTGTCGCCCCAACCAATTACTGAACCACTGTCACCACATCATACCTCTGCCTTGTCGTGAGATCTACCATCCACCTCCACCACCATCAACAACCGCAACCATCCCCCCTCCGTGATGCCGAGTGCTGTCCAACCTTCACTGCTTCCTTTCTCGACCATGTCAATGGTTGCGATGGACCGAGACATCAGTCTCCCTCACCACGAGTGGAATCGAGGACTAAGACTCGGCTCAAGACTCACGAGCTGTATGGAAAACTCCCTCGACCAAAAAGTTTCCTCACAAACTCAGTAACCCTAAAGTTTTAAATGTAAGTGAATTTATCCTTATACCCTCTTATATTGCTTATATTTGTTATATAAATTTGTTTTTATATAAATATATTTTATTATGTATGCGTGTGTATATATTACCCTTCTTGTACGAGACTCTATTTACGAGAAATATATGGGATGAAAAAAGCGTGGTCCATTCTCTCTCTACTTTCCATATAGAGAACAACAACAACATCTCTTTACATTCACTTCATCTTCCTTTTCTTATTTTATTCTTCTTCTAATTTTTTTATTCTTCTTCTTGTTCTTCATCTATCTTTTTCTTATTAGCTTCTTAGGTTTTTCTTTTACAATCATAGAGAGAGAGGGCTTACGAGAAGCTTGCAGACCTGTAGAGAACATCGTGGCACGACAAGGCTTGGCTTCTCGCGGGTCTCGGTTTGGACTAGGTTGGTCTGCACAAAGCTGGTTGAGACTTGAGATACGTCAACAGTGGTTTCTAGAGAGTGGGGGTCTACTACACGGCTTACCTAGGAGGCCGATTAGGCTGGGTCACGACGGTGGGGCACGCATACAACATTGGCAAAGTCCACATCAAGGTTTTGTACAAGACTCTATTTATGGGTAATCTACGAAAGAAGGCTAGGAAAGAGCTGTTAGGGTTATATATATTAAAAGCATCACTTTTGTATTAAATATATATTTTTGTTTTTTAGTAAAAATTATATGGGCAAATATTTGTATATTGTAATTGTTATAATGTTAATGCAAGTGTCTGATATTCTATATTGTAGATAATATGGTGTGTGATGTCACAAAAAATATTATATTATCAGTTTTCTGTGGAATATATAAATAGTTCACAATCTAAATGGATTTGGACAAACCATTAGTAAGATTGTAGTGTAGTCTAACTTGACTATAGGTTTATACTAGTACACTTTGTGTGTAATGAACAAAACCACTTGAGCTTGTTCTCTTTGTACTTACTACAAAAGAGAACAAACACCTATGTTATTATAGATGCTTGTGCCCTTAATCCAGATATTATAACAGACATGTATATGCACTGTGTATTACTTTGACTAATAAAAGAGAGAGATTTATTATGGGTCAACAACCTCTATGAATTGGGTAATGACATTGTGTGTATGATAGACTGTTGATTATAAAAGGAATCCATGTCACGATATGTCGGGTTGATGATGTCCCCTTAAGAAGCTCATAAGGATTGTCATGTAAACCCTGTAGGTAGATTATATTCGACATGTGTCACGACCCGCATCCGATGTAGGGATGCAAATTGGGAACAACGTCCAGCCTACGTCGCAGAATCGACGGTAGAACACTGTTTGGGTAATCTATCTAGCAATATAATAAGCCACCAACAATATTAATATACTCAATCACAGATCTAAGATAAAAATTAGCACGATATGATAAAGAATAGAATAGTCACATAAAAATCATGAGTCAAATAATAACATCAATGAGTCTGAAGAAATACTAAACAATAAGCTGGAGACAAATCTAGTACAAAGAATACTAAGAAGCTACAAGTCCCGGGTCATCTGTCTTAGTCGGGATGAGTCCCTCCTGAGCCAGGGTCTTTGACTCTAAGTCCACAACATCCTGAGGTCCGTAATGTGTAGGAAACCACTCCTCAGTGTCATTTGGAAAAAATATATCCAGTCAGGAATAAAGAAGAGTACATCTCTAACAACAGTTCGAATCAATGATATAAACTATGTAACAGTAAATAGATATAAAATATACAAGATGCAACAATAGATATAAGAGAGATACAATAAAAGAAATATTAGAATAAATACAAGAATAAATAATATAACAATGAACAAGAATACTAATGACTAAGTGTGTGAGTACAAGCTTTAACATGTGATCGGCTTGGGAACTTGCACAAGAGTAAAAGGCCTGGTTAATCATACATGCAGTGTATGATCAACACTCACAAGGAACAAGACATGCACAAGGTGGGTATGATCATCTATCTACACTAAAATACTCCCCACCCCTGACTGGTATAGGGGATCCAATCATGGTACGCTATGGCACAAAATTCTCCAAGAAGATAGCGACTATCCCCGAGAATCAGTGTCTGTACATGTACAAGATAATCAATAAAACAAGGCTTGCACAAGATACACCATATACCAAGGAATAACATCTTAAGACGAGATCCGGATATACCAATCCGTGTAACCATTATGTCAAGAAATCATGGATATCTACACTAGATACAATGAACATAGAGGATATCATAAATAAGAAACTATCAGAGAATGTACTCGCCTGAAGTCCGGTGAATAGTCTCACAGATGTTTGATACGGTGCCTCGAAGACCTAGATGTGGAATATAAGATCAATACAAGGTTTTGAAATAAAAATAAGTTAAACTAGTCAACATCTAGGTCAAAGAGCCATTTTTAAGTCAAAATATTCAAACTAGGTCAACTCTAAGTCCAATAAGTCAAAATTTGTCAAACTACCTATTTCTTGGTTGCATGAATCTATCTTAATGATGTTGGATTGATAAACTATGAAATTAGGTCATACAAGCTAAATCTAGGATACTAAGACACCGTATCTCAGGATACGCAAACAAAAGATAGAAAATAGTATATATATACATATCCAAACAATATTATATATACCAATCCTCACTACAAATGCTAAATGGATACCTTGGCTTTGAACCAATGTGGTATCGCACTACTAAACCCCCATCTTGATACCCAAACCCAATACCTTGAGTATCCTCAATATCTTGGCATTTACCTTGATATCTCAAGGTAAATATAATTCTAATATATATAGTAGCTACCCAATCTAATAACTAACATATATATATAGTTATTAACTAAACTAGGTACTAAATAATGAGGTAGTTCAATAACTAGTTAACTAATCATAGTAACTAGCTTACTACTAAGAGCTAACATTAATACTAACAAGTGTATCACTAACAAATTACCCAAATCTAACTATTTCTAACTGTTAGATATACTAGTTACCATCTAATATACATTCAATACAAGAATACCTATACTACATATACCAACTAACCTTACTAATATATATACATATATACATATCTCTAACTATTAGCTAAGTATTAATTGCTAAACATTAAAACTAGCTAACTGTACTGCTGTTACTGCTGCTTATGTAAGCCGCTGCTGTTACTGCTTATGCAAGCTGCTGCTGCTTATGCAAGCACTGCTTCTGCTACTTCAGCAAGCCACTGTTGCTACTGCTTATGCAAGCGCTGCTGTTGCTTCTGCAAGCTGCTGCTGCTGCCGCTTCTGCTTTATCAAGTCGAGCTCCTTCCCCCTCATGCATACACACACAACAACACTCATATATATATACACCATTATATATATATATATATATATATATATATATATATATATATATATATATATATATATATATATATACACCCCTATGGATATGTACATATACCTATGCACTACTAGATATAGTATCACATATATATATATATATATATACATAGCCTTACATATACATATGCCTATATATATATATATATATATATATATATATATATATATATATATATATATATATATATATATAAACTATTGAATATATATATTTATGTATCTACTTGTATTATTCTTGTGATTATATATAAATATATAATATATATATTCAATAGTTTATATATATATATATATATATATATATATATATATATATAACTACATATGCCACACATAGCTAAGAATAATAGAATTTGAATCTAGAAATAAAATACAACAATCATGTGGAGTGTATCGCACCCGTATCCTACTAGATCTATGATATGCTTGCGATACGAGTCCACCACACAACCAAACATACTTCGAAGGACACGAGCAAGTCTAATATATTATTTATGAATAATACGAAGAGTCAAACACCTATTTACGTGTCCGTGTCAAAATATGACATGCACAAAGCCCCGTGTCGGAGAAAAAATACCCAAATCAACACGTATCACCAAATTATTGGGATACGACTTATATGTACCCAATTGTGGACATGACACTAGCCACAAACACACAAACACATGCCAAGTTGATCTATAGGACCAATTGACAAACACAACAAGTGTCAATCTCAGAATTTTTCCAAAATTGACACAAAAGCACCATAACTTTCTCAATAGACCTCCTATGAACTCAATTCCAATTCCTATTGTCACGACTCGCACCCGATGTAGGGATGTAAGTCGGGAATAATACCCAGCCTATACCATAGAATTGGTGGTAGAACGTTGTTTGGGTAATCAATCTAGCAATATAATGAGCCACCAACAATACCAATATACTCAATGACAGATCTAAGATGTAAATAAGCACGAATATGATAAAGAATTGAATAGTCACCTATAACTCATGAGTCTAAAATAATAACATCAATGAGTCTAAAAAATACTAAATAATAAGCTGGAGACAAATCCAAAATAAAGAATACTAAGAAGCTACAAGTCCCGGATCATCTATCTCAATCGGGATAAGTCCTTGCAGAGCCAGGGTCTCTGTCTCTAAACCGTCAACATCCTGAGGTCCGTAATGTGTAGGGTACCACTCCTCTGTATCATCTAAAAAAAATATATCTAGTCTGGAAAGGAGCAGAGTATATCACTAATAGCAGTTCTAATCAATGATAAAAACTATGTAACAGTAAATAGATGTGAATATACAAGATGCAACAATAGATACAAAAGATATAAAATAGAGAAATACTAAAATAAATATAATAATGAACAATATGACAATGAAAAGAATACTAATGACTAAGTGTGTGAGTACTAGCTTTAACATGTGATCGGCTTGGGAACTTGCACAAGAGTAAATGGACTGGTTAATCATACGTGCAGTGTATGATCAACACTCACAAGGAACAAGACATGCACAAGGAGGGTATGATCACATATCTACACTAAAATACTCTCCACCCTCGACTGGTATAGGAGATCCAACCATGGTACGCTATGGAACGAGATTCCCCAAGAAGATAGCTAGTTTTCTCGAGAATCAGTGTCTGTACATGTATAAGATAATCAATGAAACAAGGCTTGCACATGATACACCATATACCAAGGAATAACATCTCATGACGAGATCCGGATATACCAATCCGTGTAACCATTGTTTCAAGAAAATAAGGATATATACACTAGATACAATGAACATAGAGGATATCATAAATGAGAAACAATCAGAGAATGTACTCGCCTAAAGTCCAATAAATAGTCTCACAGATGTCTGATATGGTGCCTCGAAGATCGAGATATGGAATATAACATCAATACAAGATTTTGGAAAAAAAATAAGTTAACTAGTCAACATCTAAGTCAAAGAGCCATTTATAAGTCAAAACAGTCAAACTATATCAACTCTAAGTCAAACTGGTCAAACTTGGTCAAACTATCTATATCTAGGTTGCATGAGTCTATCTCAATGGTGTGGTCTCATACAATATGAATCTAGGTCATACAAGCTAAATCTTAGGATACTAGAATACCGTATCTCAGGATACGCAAACAATAGATAAATATCATATATGCATATCAAACAACATTAAATATATAAAATTCTAATTATAAATATTAAATAGATACTTTGGTTTTGAAGCAACTGGGTATCGCACAACTAAACCTCAATCTTGATACCCAAATCTAATACCTTGGGTATCACCAAATACCTTGATACTTACCTTGGTATCTCAAGGTAATTGCCAAGACTTCATATATATATACTAACTATCCATTAATAACTACTGCTAACAACTAACTATTACAAATATAGTATACTAAAGCATCATTACCAATTAGGAATTATATATATACACTAATACCATATATAAATATATATATATATATATATATATATATATTATTTATAAATAATACCTAATATATATATAACCATAAACCTGTCACCAAAATTGCTGCTGCCGTCGCTGAAGCTGCTGTCGCTGAAGCTGCTATCGCTGAAGCCTTTGATGTTTCTGCTGCGGTGACTAAAGCTGCTGTTGCTGAAGCCGCTGCTGCTGTTGTTGTATGTTGCTGCTATTGCTATTGCTGCTCCTGTCGCTAATTCTGCTGCTGCTAATATATATACTTATTATATATATATATATAACTACAGCTATATATATACACTCCTCTATATACATATATACATATCCACAATAATATATATAGTAATATATATAGTAATATATATAGTAATATATATAGTAATATATATATATATATATATATATATATATATATATATATATATATATATATATATGTGTGTGTGTGTGTGTGTGTGTGTGTGTGTGTGTGTGTATATATATATATATATTTATACATAACATACAAATATACAAATAACATATATATACACATAACATATACATATATTCACTACTATATATATATACTACTATAATTAATAGCTATTACATATGTAGAAGAATAGCTATATATATATATATATATATATATATATATATAGAGAGAGAGAGAGAGAGAGAGAGAGAGAGAGAGAGAGAGAGAGAGAGAGAGATAAAATCGATATATGACACACTAACACATAAATATATATATATATATATTTATGTGTTAGTGTGTCATATATCAATTTTACCTATATATATATATATATATATATATATATATATATATATATATGTAAAATAGATATATGAAACAATGGAAAAGTAGATCTAGAAATAAATTGCACAAACATATGGAGTGTATCACACCCGTATCCCACTAGATCTAGGATACGATTGCGACACGAGTCTACCACACATCCAAACATACCCCGAAGGACACGAGAAAGTCTAATATATTATTTATGAACAATACAAAGATTCAAACATAAATCTACGTGTCCGTGTTAAAATATGACATGCGCAAAGTCCCGTGTCGGAGAAAAACCCCAAAATCAACACGTATCAACAAATTATTGGGATACGACCTACACGTACCTAATTGTGGATATGACACTAGTCCCAAAACATAAGCACATGCCAAATTGATCTATATGACCAATTGACACACACAACAAGTGTCAATCTCGGAATTGCCCCAAAATTGACACAAAAAGCACCATAACTTTCTCAACATGCCTCCTATGAATACAAAACTAAATCCTATGGGTAGTCTATACATACTGGTTAATTTCTCATGGTTAATTCTTCGATTTAGAATCTAAATTAAGGGGAAAAACTGAATTGTACCTATTAGGAGATTGATTCCTAATGCAACCTCCAAATATGATAAAATTAGCCTTCAACTTGTAGATCCTTGCTCCTCTTTGTAGATTCCTGCTTCCTCCTTCTAGATCCTTGCTCTACAAGTCTCCAATGGTGATTTGGAAAAGAATTAGGATAAAATTTGGTAGGAAAAATGATGTGGAATGAAGAAATTTGGTTGAGGGAAATTTTAGATCTAGATTTCAAATAAAAAAGGAGAGAGAAACTTTTTACCTCTTCTTTAATAGGCCGCCCCCCCTTTACCCCTTCCTCAAGTCACTATGTAATGTCAATTATACCCCTTGGGGCCTCTCATGAAGAAATAATTAAGGAGAGAAGCTTCTAGTCTAATAGTTTAATTAATTTAATCATCCTCCTAATCAATGGGCTTTCTAAATGGGCTCAATTCTAATAATTAATACATGTTGGTTCATGAGTCTAAACTAAACTAGTTAGGTCCACTAACACAAGTCTAAAATAAATAAATAACATCTAACAATAGTTAAATAATATAACAAATAATTATTTATCAAGTACAATATTTAATTAATTATAAAATTACTTAAATACCCTTTCATAGAAAATATGGTAGTGACAAGTCTACCCCCCCTTAAAATAATTTTGTCCTCAAAATTCAAAGACGAAAACTATCCCCAAAAAATAATAGAACATAATATTTAAAATATCAGAACTTAACTATGAAATAACATACCTTAAGGCACAAATAAATATTGATAACGCTCTCGCATTTCATCCTCTCTTTCCCAGGTAGACTCTCGCAGAGAGTGATGCCTCCATACGACGCATACCAAAGTAATAGGCTGGTTCCTCAATACCTTCTCTCTTCGATCCAGAATCTCAACTGGCTGCTCTGGATAGCTAAGAGTAGGGCCCACCTCTATCTCTGAGTGATCCAACATGTGACTAGGATATGTCACGTACCGTCTCAATTGTGAAACATGAAATACGTTGTGCACTTCCTCTAGTGCAAGTGGCAAGTCTAGTCTATAAGCAACTGCATCGACCCTTTCTAGAATAGTGAAAGGTCCGATGAATCACAGACTAAGCTTCCCGCCTCCACCGAAGCAAATCGTGCCTCGTGTCGGAGAAATCCTCAAAAACACCAAACCACCCACCTAGAATAAAACACAACCTTAAGAACTTAATCTATAACAAACAACCAATAATAAGCACAAAACAAAAATCTAAAACTATACCTCAAACTCCAAAGGTCTCCGGTGGCTATCGGCCAAATGTCGTTGTCTGTCCTGCACCACTCGAAATATCTGGCCCAAGCAAAACTCTCTCTCCAACATCATCCCATGACAAGGGAGTATGACATCTCTGACCGTACAGAGCTTCAAAATATGACATCTCTATACTAGCCTGGTAGCTGTTGTTGTAAGCAAACTCTACCAAATGGAGATGGTCCTCCCAAGAACCCCCAAAATCTAGTACACAAGTGTGCAACATATCCTCGAGAGTCTGAATAGTCCTCTCTAACTGCCCATCTGTCTGGGGATGATATGCAGTACTGAACTTGAGATGAGTGCCCAAACTCGCTTGCAAACTCCTTCAGAAATAAGAAGTGAAATGACTATCCCGATCTGAGACTATGCTGATGGGAACTCCATGTATCCTGATGATCTGCCTCATATACATCTCTGCCAGCTTCTCCGTAGACAAACCCACCTTGAAAGACAAAAAGTGGGCCGACTTGGTCAATCTATCAACGATGACCCAAATTGTGTCTTTCCTCCTGGAGATCGTGGAAGTCCGGACACAAAATCTATAGTAATGTGCTTTCACTTTCACTCTGAAATGGGTAATGGCTGAAGTAAACCTCCAGGACTCTGTCTCTCGGCTTTCACCAGCTGACACACTAAGCATTTGGATACAAACTGTAAACCCCCTCACCCAAAATAGGTATTTTGTGTATATTTTATATTATTATATTTATTATAGATTATTTTAAATATTAAATTTCTTTAGAGTATTCTCTTAGTTAATTAGAAAATAAATTTCTTGATAGATTTACTTATATAAATATTTATTTAGAATTATTTTTAGGCTATTTTAGATTTTTGGAGATTTTTCTAGAATTTTTAGGTAATTAAAACATAGGAAACGTAAATATCTAGGACTTCTATAATTTAGTATGAGATCATACTTGCATGTTGTTCCTACTAAATATTTATTTAGGTTAAAATATTTAATTATATTTTTCTATAATTTATTTAGAATTTAAAAAAAAATTATTTAGATTTTTGAAATTAATTAGGATTTATTTGGTTATATATAGTCTTAATATTAGATAGATGCTAATTTAGTGTTAACAGATATTAATAAGATTATATATAAATTAATTGTATTATCTTTAATTCTATTTAAGATTATAAATTATTGAGATAAACTTAAACTCTATTTTTAAATTAATTCAAATCCTTAGCCTACTAGGAAAGCAACTTCATGCATATCATATCCTTATTTAAACTGATCTTATTCATATCCAAATTAGCCAATCCTAGTTGTATTCAATTAAGTAGTCTCCACAATTATAAATACCTCATCCTTCATATTTTTCTTCCCCAAATTCACCTCTTTTTCGTCCAAAAAGAGTCAAAATTCTTCTTAAATTCAGCCTTATTTTCTAGTATGTTATGACGACTTCAAAAGACGATATCTCCTAGCTCCAGACACCAAATGCGCTCTAGTTTTTTTGTTAGAACCATATCAAGGTTAGTTTTCTAAATATATAATTTATTTTAATAATTTATGAATCTATTTTTCCAAAAAATTCTAAAAGTGCCAGTTGTCCGAAATCAGACGTATTTTCGTATTTTTGAGATTTCGGGAGATCTCGAACTCGGAATTATGAGCCGTTTGAAGTTTCAAAAATATGATATGATAAAATTTCATAAAATTATTTTTAAAGAATTTAATATGTAAGTTTAATCTACTGTAAAATTTGTGCAACGTAGACGTAAATAGAAAACCACCAAAAACTGTCATCTGTGCTCCCTTATGGCCATAACTCTTTACTAACTTGTGATTTTATAAAACCGTCGATTCTAGTATTCTTGTAGCATTTAAATATATAGGATTCTATACACAAATCTAGGATTTGAGTCGGTTAACTTTTTGGTCAACGGATTGCCTCGATTTGCGTACCACGGATCACAAATCCTTAAAATTGACTTTCTTTGGACCAAAATTAGAGCTTAACAATAAAATCAGATTATAATAAGAATAAAATAATATTTTAGATTATTTTATTCAAAATTAAAATAGATTAAAATGGAGGAACCTATTCACCCACTTTTGTAACCTAACTTGTTTAATTTATGTGACGGGTAGATCGGACGACACCTTAAGTTGGGACTTCATTCTTTTTCAGATCAGGCAAGTATGCCTTGCCAAATTATTTACAGTACTTTGCATGCTATTTATATTTTTGTATATTCATTGCATGTGTAGTTTCGTTCAGTCATTACTATATATTAGATATGTTGACACACACTTGACACCTAGTATCATAAGAGGACAACCATTAGGCGTATGGACTATAACCACTCTGGTAAACCAAAGTATCTAGCTCGCACTACGGTAGTGTGTCGCACAAGTCGCTACCCCCGCGGTATGTCTATTTCTGATGTCCCCTGACGTGTGTGTGAGTTGTGAGATTTAGATCCAGTAGCCTACTCTTGCCCATACGTCAAAAAGTTATCCTCATTTGCATTCATATAGATTATCTTATATAGTGTACTTATATATTTTCAAACATTATGCATGTTTACTGTATTCAATTGGCTTGCTTCTATGTATTTTATTACGTCCCTCTGAGGACCTGGTCCCTTGCCAGGTATAGACGACCATGAGTATCCGCAGGAGTACGGACCCAGACCTGACGCTTTACTTTCTACCGAGGAGATCTTATCCATTGAGCATCATTGATTACCTCTAGTGATGGATCATTTAGCTGACACTCTTATACCATCACCCTATTTTATATTGGTGATTCTACTCTTCACTCTTATTTTAGTTTTGATATAGTCATTGGTAGTGGATTTGTCTCCACCCGACTATCATTATTGGATTATTTAGACTCTTTATTATAGTATAGTTATTTCCTTTCTGTGACTTGTTGTGTGGATGAGATTAGTATTTTTGTGACTTGTAATAGTATATATACCACATGTGAGTTTTATTTATATTACAGCGTACGTGTGTGTTATGGTATCCATATATTGGAGTTGCCATATACATACGGCTGACATGCTTACATGTTCCTAGTCCTTTGTATTTTGGGACTGGGGCATGACATATTTTTGTAGTGGCCCATGCAGGTCAAGAGCATATTTTATCGATTACGTTACTGTACCGAGAAAGCCTAAAATTAGGACTAGAGTATAGAATCTCATCCACAATTGACTAGGACTCATTTTCCTTCTAATCTATTCTATCTAAATAATCGCATCCTGTTTAATTCCTGTGCTTCCCTAATAGTTCCTTGAGTATAGCCTTCCCCTAGAACATAGGAACCCTTATTGTTAGAATAATAATTAGGGTAACACACCTTCTGAGAATACAACTAGAGTATTAACACATTACTAAGTTTAGAATTTCTAGTGAACCCTAGCATTCCTTATCTATAGATTGGTTGACCATTACCCCTTGATGTATTTATGAAGACTTGAGAGTAGTATAGGCACTACTAGAGTTAATTAGAAATTTAACCATATTGTTTGACCCTAGTATTGAGGGACCACTAGAAATCCAAGGTTGAATATTAGGACAAAACCTAGCTTTTATAGTGGGATAGTATTATAGAACTATACATTTAGATTCTTGTCTAGATATTAGCAGACAGTACACTAGGAAGCCAAGAGGAATAAAATAATATTTTCCTAGATCATACCCTAAACACAGAGGTTAGCAAACCACCTTCCCCTTAGACAACCATGATATTATCTAGAGCATTTCTATTTAAATTCAAATCTTGTTCCTCTGAAAACTTAGTGCTCTCTATTTGTAAGACGACTAAATATGTTCTTCTTTTCTTTCAACTCGTGCCACCTAACCCTTCCATTCTTAATATTAATCATTTTGTTCTATGAGCACTATGATTAAGACTTAAGATGACCATTACCTTTATAATGCAATAGGATACCCTAATAAGTACCAAGACCCTTTCTCGTAAACCTTAATAGGAGTTTATACTTTATCCTTAAGGCGGTACAATATTAGTTAATTCTTTTAAGTTGGGTAGTATGCCTCACGATATGGTATCACATAGTCCTCTTGACACACTAACGTAGTGTAACTGAATGACACAAACTATAGACTTGCATAAGAAGATAGTATTTATTCAGATAGTAGAACTTAGAGGCTCATACCCCTACTTAGTCGACTAACAACTTAGACAAGAAGTTAGTATGACAACTGTAGAGACTGTAGAGTCTTACCTTCTTTGTGGACTTGAATTATTTTGTACCTTCTTTCATCATAATCCAGCGTATTTATATTTTCTAAACTACCTTGACTTATGCTGCTATTATAGCCTAGTTTTGCAAGCTTACTCTTCTATCGAGCTTGATCATGATGTATGTATTATTGGGTATACACACTAATACATTATCAAAAATCAAAATTAGTATATTATGGTCTGATCAACCATAGTGCGCTTGGTTCGCCCCTCGCATGACTACTTATGTGGATTAAGATAAAATTGACTTAGCTTCTTAGACTAATGTACTTGCCCTCTAGACATGTCTGAGCGTATCGTGTCAGTTACATAACTATACTAATACGAGCATACGAATAAAAAATTACCAAATAGGATTTTAATCCACAACTGCCTTGACATTTCCCATTTGAATTCTTTAAATACCTTGATCCCCATACTTCTATCCTATTACCTCCCTATTGAACTCTTTATCATTGTTTTCCGTCTTCCCTTATTCCGGAAAGACGATACCTCGTGCTTGGTATAAGTTTGATACACAGAGAGTACTAGATATATCCCATAGGCAAATCACATGACTTGGTGACTCTCTTTTATAATTGATTAAGGACATATCATAGGTAATATGTTTGGTGTTAAAACTTTGAGGATTGAATAACATGATTAAATAATTTGAGAAATATTTCCTTAGATGTATAGCCTTAGGGGATAGATGGGTAAATTCTAAGTTGGGTAGAAACTGCATTGTTAACTTGAGGTAAATTCTTTAGATTGTGATCAAGTAAGATTGGATAAAGAGAAATCATGCCTTATTTTTAATTTCGAGGACAAAATTTTTGTAAGTTGGGTCACTACTAGAAAAAGCGGGATTAGCGACGTATTTTAGCGACTATAAGTAAAAACTTCGCTAAATTAGTGACTCCATAAAAAACGTCACTAGACGTAGCTAAATGGCGACATTTAGCGACTTTTATTAAGATTTAAAAGATTAGTCGCTATAAGTTCAATTAAGGTCGCTAAATGTCGCTAATATATCTGATTTAGCGACATTTAGCGTCGTAATTAGCGACATATATATAAAAAATATTTAGCAATGTGTTTAGCGACGTCTTTGACGTCGCTAAATTTTATTTTAGCGACATTTTTATTTGACGTCGCTAAATGTCACTAAATTTTGGTTAATTAGGGCTCAGTTTTCTTTTCCCCCATCTATCGAAAATTTCAAAAGTTTTCGATTTCCCCCGCCCCCCCCTCTCCGGCGACCGGCTCTCCACGGCTGCGGCTTCTCCGGCACCCTCCTCCTCCTCCTCGAGCTCTAGGTAATCTCTCTCTCTCTCTCTCATGTGACACTGACACAACACAAACTTGACAAACACGACACACGCACACATTCACGACACACGCACACAGACATTGACAGACACACACGACACATACACACAGACGCAGACATACACACACACTCACACAGACACTAACACTGACACTGACACAGGCACGACACACACACACTGACACACACACTGACACACACACAATATTCTATCTTTACTATGGATGTTTCTTCCTAGTTTGCCTTGTGCAGAGGAGCATTGCACTTGTTTGCACTGAGCATCCATGTCTCTCTCCCCCCACAGGCCTTGCTACTATGTCCTCCATATTTTACTTACTATGATGATCCCCCTCTGCCTCTATAAGAAGTAGAGACCCTTCGTGATGTACAGTTACTTTAGTACCTTGTAAATTTCCTACAGTACAGCCTAGCTTTATTGAATTGCAAGAATTATCTGCTTCAGGGATCTGGATCCTGATTTAATTATCAGGTTCTTCAGGGGATCAAGGAGAAGAAACCATTGGAGTTTGCACAGTTCCTACTTTAGAAATGGGTGCAGCAGGAATTAGTTGTGGAATTCAAGAATTATTCTAGATTTTGCTTATGATTCCTCAATTCCTGAATTCTCCGATCTAGATGGTGCCTCTGTATATTTATAGAACAATGCAGCAGGAATTAGTTGTGGAAATTCTAGATTTAGCTTATGATTCCTCAATTCCTGAATTCTCCTATCTAGATGATGCCTCTGTATTAATAGAACAACTATATTAATAACTATTAAATACAACAACTATATTGATAACTAGTTGCTCTAGATGAGCTTTGGGTCTGGGCTTCGAGGGATGCACTATGTAGCAAAAGACGCCATTGGTAACTCTTGTAAGCCAAGGCTTAACATAAGATCTAATCCATTTTATGTCTGTGTGTGTGGGCCTAGACTTCGAGGGATGCACTATGTAGCAAAAGAGGCCATTGGCAACTCTTGTAAGCCTAGGCTTAACATAAGATCTAATCCATTTTTATGTGTGTGTGTGTGTCTGTTTGCTTCCAACTCACAACTTACTAGGATACTATGAGCCATATATCTATACTACTTTATAAAAAGAAAACTGAGACTTCACAGTGGATTTTTTTTCCCAAAAAAGTTCTTACTAATTAAAATTGTTCATTCAATTTAATATTGGAAGTTAAGTTATTACGCATAGAAAAAATATTAAAAAACTAAGAGACTTGGCCTCTTTTCAAGTAGTAAAAAAATTATTGTTTGCTTTTACCAATAGTATAAAATATTAAAAAACTAAGAGACTTGGCCTCTTTTCAGTTGTTTTGAATATTGCTTATTTTAGACTTTGATAAATGAAAGTATGTATTATATCAGTTATGATTTTTATAGTACGGTTAAGTTATGTAGTTAGGTGATAAACCACTGTATGTAATGATTTATATGATACATACTGTCATTTTTGCAGAAGTATCTTGAAATGGATATGAATTACTATCTGCGTCATCGTTCGTGGATGTATAACCGTCATCCTGATGACATATGCGGTGTGCGGGATGAATTCATTGAGGGTGTACAGCAGTTCCTGCAGTTCGCCAAGGCGTTCCCTCAGTACATGGACGGTACCAAAATTAAGTGTCCGTGTGTGAGATGTCACAACAGGAAATATCATCCAGAAGTGGAAGTTACATATCATTTATACTCGAAGGGCTTCACGCCGAATTACTATCAGTGGACCACGCACGGAGAACTTGTATCTCTAGCATCGAAGTCGGAGCCCTATATGGAGCCGTATATGGATGTCCACGACCACGATGCTTACGACAACGGGTTGGTGAACATGGTTTATGATACGGCGGGGCCTAGTTTCAATCCGGACAATTATGATGCGACAGAACCTAGTTTTAATTCGGACAATTATGATGCAGCTGAGGAGGTACCGAATGCCGATGCTGTAAAGTTCATGGAGTTGCTAGAGAATGCAAGGACTCCACTATATCCTGGTTGTGAGGATCATTCACCGTTGGAGGTGGTTACAAGATTATTGAGCATCAAGTCTGATTTTAACATGCCGCAAGAATGCTATAATCGACTGCTCGATTTGATTATAGAGATCTTGCCCGAGGGTGCAAAGTTGCCTAAAGACTTCTATCGATCTAAGAGGATGGTGAGATCGCTTTGGATGGGATACGAGAAAATCGATACATGTTGCAATGGGTGCATGTTGTACTACAAAGACGACAAGGATGAAGATGTGTGCAGATTCTGTAGTGCTAATCGCTACAAGACCACTGTTAGAGGAAAGTCTGTCGGTGTAAGGAAGCCTACCGATTCGATGCACTACTTGCCTTCGATGCCGCGGTTGCAGCGGTTGTTTATGGTTAAGGAGACTGCAGAAAACATGAGTTGGCACAGGCGAAAACAGATCAAAGGAGTATTGGATCATCCATCCGAGAGAGAAGTATGGAAGCACTTTGATCGAGAGTATCCATATTTTGTCGAGGAAGCGCGTAATATCATATTGGGGCTCTTCTCTGACGGTTTTACCCTATTCGAACTTTCGGGCTCCCAATATTCGTGTTGGCCTATGATCGTCACTCCGTACAATCTACTGCCTTGGATGTATATGAAGACTCCGTATATGTTCCTAACCGTTATTATCCTAGGTCCAAACAATCCGAAGAGGAACATTGATGTGTATTTATAGCCTTTGATAGATGAGTTGAATCAGTTGTGGGAAGTAGGTGCCAACACGTACGATGTTTCTAGAAAGCAGAATTTTCAGATGAGGGCAGCACTTATGTGGACCATCAACGACTTTCCGGCCTATGGAATGTTATCAGGATGGAGCACCCATGGTCGTCTCTTATGTCCGTATTTCATGGACCATACTCAGGCTTTCCGTTTGAAACACGGAGGCAAACCATGCTTCTTCGATTGTCATCGATAATTTTTGCCGAAGGATCATCCGTACCGGAGGAACCAGAATGCTTTTCGTACGAGAGTTGTGGAGAAGGCCAATCCACCGCCAAGGTTGCCCGGATGTACGATATGGGAAGAGGTAAAATATTTACTAAGTGCTATCGAATAGCCTGCTAAGGGTACAAGTGTGACGGATTTGGTCGCACCCATAACTGGACGAAGAGGAGTATATTTTGGGATCTGCCATATTGGAGCACCAATTTGATCAGACATAACCTTGATGTCATGCATATCGAGAAGAATGTGTTTGATAACATAATTAATACTGTAATGGAGGTAAAGGGGAAGACGAAAGATAATCCGAAGGCCAGGTTGACTTAGAAGAAATATGTAGACGTCCTGCATTACATTTGATAGAGGAGGGGAATGGAAAGTTAAAGCAACCTAAGTCAGTTTTCTTACTGGAGAAAGAGGATAAAGGTAGACTTTGTAGGTGGATTCAGGGTCTAAAGTTTTCAGACGGGTACGTGTCAAACTTGAGAAGATGCGTCGACCTCAAGGAGAACAAACTGGTGGGTATGAAGAGCCACGATTGTCACGTATTCATGGAAAGGTTAATTCCGATTGTATTTCGAGAATTCTTACCGCAGGTCGTTTGGGACCCATTGACAGAGCTGAGTATATTCTTCAGAGATCTTTGTTGTACTAAGTTGCTCGTCGACCGTCTAGAAAAGCAAGAGAAGGACATTGCGGTAATACTATGTAAGCTTGAGAAGGTGTTTCCTCCTGTATTCTTCGACTCTATGGAGCATTTGCCAATTCATCTTTCCTATGAGGCACGTGTTGGTGGTCCTGTCGGTTATCGGTGGATGTACCCCTTCGAGCGGCATCTGAATCACCTAAAGAGAAAGGTAAAAACAAGGCACGGGTTGAAGGCTCTATTTGTGAAGCTTATGTTCTCGAGGAGATTATAAACTTTTGCTTGACGTATTTCAAACCGCATGTTGCTACTAATAGGACGAAAGCTCCAAGAAACGACAATGCATATCAGGAATCTAATGATGCAATACTCAAAGTATTCAATGCGTCCGAAAAGCCTTCGTGAAAAATGAAGAAGAGATATTTGAATGACGATGAGCTAAGGGCTGCTCAATTGTATATATTACTCAATTGCGACGAGGATGAAGTGGAGAAGCTAGAGGGGTAAGTAATTAATACGTCTACGTTTACATCATCTCAATGTAATAGTATAAGATACTATTATACTACTAATCAGCAGTTGCTTCATTGTTTTTCAGCACATATAATAATGAGTTGAGGTCGGTTAGACCCTACATAACAGACGAAGAAGTAGAACAAGATATGAGATACCATTTTCCTTCTTGGTTGAGCGCATATGTAAGATGCTTGGTAATTACTTTTTATTTCTGTACTTGCAAAACAAATAACTTACTATCGCTACTTTGGTATTTAGGTCGATCGTCTAATAACACCCGAGACTGAATCTATTAGAACTCTAGCCAAGGGACAAATTACTTCCGTAAAAATATGGCCAAGTTTATGTGTGAATGGGTTCAGGTTCAAGTCAACAAATGCTCCTATCAGAGACAGCTTTCTGGATCTTGATTCCACGAAAAATAGTTGTTTGTGTATCAAATCTTCGAACTACAAAGACGTCAATCCGGGCAATGATTTTTTTGGCATCTTATGAGAGATTGTGGAGTTAACATATAATTATGGCACAGAACCTGCTAATATCGTGCTATTCAGGTGTGAATCGTTTGATCCGATTCAAAATCAAGGTTGGAAAATTGACAAGCATGGCCTTGTGGATATAAACTACAAGCGTAGATATCAAGGCTACGAACCATTTATCCTATCAAGTCAGGCTCAGCTCGTGTACTTCATAACTTATCCTAGACGGGGGACAGCGAGGTCGGATTGGTGGGCAGTATGCAAGACTAAAGCTAGAAATACCTTTGACATTGACGAAATAGCTTATCAGGAGGACGATCTACCTCTTGTAACAAATATTGTAGATGTGGACTCAACCGAAGTTACTCATTACACGAGTAATAATGTAGAAGATGTAGAATTATCCGAAGAGGAAGACGAAGTAGATGAAAGTGAAGACGAGGAAGAGGAAGAGGAGGACGAGGAAGGCGAACAAGATGAATTTTCTGAAGATGATTGAAAATAAAATATATTGCATGTAGAATGTAACTATATTTTGACTGTAGAATGTAGATCAAGGTTGGAAAATTGACGAAGTAGAATGTAACTATATTTTGACTGTAAAATATATTCTATTAACGAATATATATATATATTATATTTTGACTGTAGAATGCTTTGAGATATGCATCACATTTCGATTGTAGAATATACTATATATTTATGTTTCTCTATATTCATCATATATTGTAATCAGATATGACAAGACGACGCAGAGGATTCGGCAGGTCCTGAGGTAGACAGAGTGCTCCTCCGGTACTGCCTACTGTGGGTTCCGGATCATCGTCGCCCAGTACTCCAGTATATCGATCACTCACATCTTCGACTGTTGGGATGAGTAGTTCCAAGTGTGATAGTACACCCTCGTCCAGCGTTCCTCCTGCTGACGGAACCATGGGGACAGATGAGCATGTCGAGGAGGTCGTGCCCACGTTGTCCCAGCATCAGCAAGATCCTCCATGCGCACCTCCGGAGGAGACGAGGACAGAGATTTGGGCCGACGGTACAAAGTAAGTCAATTAGATGGTTTAGTATAATATATATTGTGTATTTCTTTATTCATCGTATATTGACTTTTTCAGTATTCTAAATTATTATCTCTGTATAGATATCGTCCATCGTCGGTTCAGAGACGCCTGGGCCAATTTCTGAGGAACAACTACGGTGGCCCTTGGATCAACTACTCTGAGGCTCCGGAGGAGAGGAAGGCATTCTGGTTTGCGCACTTCCAGGTAAAAGTATATTAAATAAATCCTCTAATTTATGCATATTATATAACTTATCCGTGATGCTTACTTACTAAATTATTTATTGTAGCAAACGTATTTTTATCCTCCGTACCGGGCCGAGTTGATCGAGCGGCTCTTTCCTACCGTTGCCGCCAAGCTTATCCGAGATGCTCTGGATGACCAGAAGGCTCGTGATCGTGCTGGAAAACCGATCCAAGGTTGGATCACGCCTGAGCAGTGGACTACGATGAGGGCTAGATTCGACGATCCGAGCTACAAGGAAAGGTCTGAGAAGGCCAAGGCGGCTAGGCGGAATGCTGCCAAGTGGTGTGGTGGCTCGATTCCGAAGACGAAATATTTTCGTCGTTTGGTATATTTTTTCTTTTAAAATATATTATTTTAATGTAAGTACCATAAAATGGTACATAGAAAAAATGTTTAAGTTTAGTAATAAATAATATATTTTTAACAGGTACAGAGGGGTGAGGATGCAAATATGGTGACCGTATTCTTGGCCACCAATCGCAAGGACGGAAATCTCAATGATGAGAGGGCCTCGCAGACCTATGTAAGTATTACTTTACTTTGTGTTAATTTTAATATAACTTAGGCAATTATCGAGTTTCCAAACCTTTCTAGGCCAAGTATCTTAGGGTGCGTGAGTGGGCGACTGCTAGTGCACATACACCTGGAGAGGCTGGTACTTCGTCGCAGCCCGCTCCAGCTCCATCGGTGGACGACCTGTGGGTGACTGCAGCTGGTGGTCTCCAGAGGGGTACGTACTACGGTACGGGCTCCTATGGCGCCCTAGTTATGACGCAGTCATCTAGGGCCTCCCCGACAGTTGTGCATTCCACACAGCCCTCGCAGTCGCAGCCCTCGCAGTCGTCGGCCAGAGTCCAAAAGGTCGTTGAGCGTCAGATTGCGTCTCTCCGTGACGAGTTGCTGCGAAGGATGGAAGAGCAGCCCCGGTCCCAGCCGCAGGCGCATGATCCGATGCTCATCGCACGATTCGATATGCTCGACCGCAGCATGACGGAGCTCCGAGATTTGACAAATGATATTAGAGCCTCCAATGACCGCAACATCATGGAGCTGCAAGCGTCACAGCTATCAATGGGCGAGAGGCTGACGATGATGCAGGATTCAATGGTTCATAGCAGTACGAGGCTGTTATCTACCATGGATTCTTATAACCAGCGACTCGCAGACTTGGAGCGGGCACGGCCTCCTGGTGCGCCTACATCGACACAGACTCCACCGACGTCACTGCCTTCTCCATCGACATTGGTGTCGATTCCACGGGACGAGTATGAGCAGTTTTTATCCTTCAAGCGTGCCGGTGGTCAGCCTCCTGCAGATCCGCAGTAGTATACTTAGTTACTGGATATTTATATTTTTATTATTATTTAGGATGCGATTGTATGGATATAAATTTGCCATATTCTTTACGTTTACGATAAGATTTCCTGGATGCTTTCTTTTCTTCAAATTTTATTATATTATTCATATTTTGGTTTACAACTGATGACTGATACTTGGCCTGTATTTACCCAGTGCACTAGAATTTCCCCCTTGGTGCTGCTACTGTGTTCTTTATTCAATTATTTCTACTACCAACATATACCTGATAATGAACCCAAGGGGGTTGGTAAACCCAGAAATGCAATTCAGTAATATTTTTTTATTTTTTTCAAAAATTAGCGACGTCTAGCGACGTTCATTTACGTCGCTAAATACGTCGCTAATTAGCGATGCTGTTACAAGTCGCTAAATACGTCGCTAATGATGTCGCTAAAATCGTCGCTGTATGTCGCAAACTGCTGACATGGCAGTATTGCCAGGTCATTAAAGACGTCGGTGTAACGTCGCTATATAAGTCGCTAATTAGCGAGGTTTAGCGACTTTAATAAACGTCGCTATTTAATGACGCGGCATCGCTAAACGTCGATAAATTTAGCGACACATTGAAGTCGCTAAAAAATGTTGGCATAGCGACGTTTAGCGACGTGTTTTGTTTTAGCGACTTGGTTTTTTTCGACTGCTTTAAAACGTCGCTAAACCAACTTAGCAACGTTTTTTGGTTATTTAGCGACGTTTTTAGACGTTGCTAATTTGACTTTTTCTGGTAGTGGGTAGATTGTAAACCCCCTCACCCAAAATAGGTATTTTGTGTATATTTTATATTATTATATTTATTATAGATTATTTTAAATATTAAATTTCTTTAGAGTATTCTCTTAGTTAATTAGAAAATAAATTTCTTGATATATTTACTTATATAAATATTTATTTAGAATCATTTTTAGGATATTTTAGATTTTTGGAGATTTTTCTAGAATTTTTAGGTAATTAAAACAGAGAAAACATAAATTTGTAGGACTACTATAATTTACTATGAGACCATACTTGCATGTTGTTCCTACCAAATATTTATTTTAGGTTAAAATATTTAATTATATTTTTCTGTAATTTATTTAGAATTTAAAAATAAATTTATTTAGATTTTTGAAATTAATTAAGATTTATTTGGTTATATATAGTCTTAATATTAGATAGATGCTAATTTAGTGTTAATAGATATTAATAAGATTATATATAAATTATTTGTATTATCTTTAATTCTATTTAAGATTATAAATTATTGAGATAAACTTAAACTCTATTTTTAAATTAATTCAAATCCTGAGCCTACTAGGAAAGCAACTTCATGCATATCCTATCCTTATTTAAACTGATCATATTCATATCCAAATTAGCCAATCCTAGTCGTATTCAATTAAGTAGTCTCCACCAATATAAATACCTTATCCTTCATATTTTTCTTTCCTAAATTCACCTCTTTTTCGTCCAAAAAGAGTTAAAATTCTTCATAAATTCAGCCTTATTTTCTAGTATGTTATGACGACTTAAAATACGATATCTCCTAGATCCGGACTCCAAATGCGCTAAAGTTTTTTTTGTTAGAACCATATCAAGATTAGTTTTCTGAATATAAAATTATTTTAATAATTTATGAACCTATTTTGCAAAAAATTCTAAAAGTGCCACTTGTCCGAAATCAGACGTGTTTTCGTATTTTTGAGATTTCAGGAGATCCCGAACTCGGAATTACAAGCCGTTTAAAGCTTCAAAAATCTTATATGATGAAATTTCATAAAATTATTTTTACAGAATTTAATATACAAGTTTAATCTACTGTAAAATTTGTGCAACGTAGACGTAAATAGGAAACCACCGAAAACTGTCATCTGTGCGCCCTTGTGGCCATAACTCTTTACTGACTTGTGATTTTATGAAACCGTCGATTCCAGTGTTCTTTTAGCATTGAAATATATATGATTCCATACACAAATCCAGAATTTAAGTCAGTTGACTTTTTGGTCAACGGATTGCCTCGATTTGCGTGCCACAGATCACAAATCCTTAAAGTTGACTTTCTTTGGACCAAAATTAGAGCTTAACAATAAAATCAGATTATAATAAGATTAAAATACTATTTTAGATTATTTTATTCAGAATTAAAATAGATTAAAATGGAGAAACCTATTCACCCACTTTTGTAACCTAACTTATTTAATTTATGTGACGGGTAGATCGGACGACGCCTTAAGTTGGAACTTCATTCTTTTTCAGATCACGCAAGTATACCTTAACAAATTATTTACAGTACTTTGCATGCTATTTATATTTCTGTATATTCATTGTATGTGCAGAAAATTTACTGTACCGATAAAAAAATTATAAGAATTAAATACACCGATATAAGTTTGACAAATTTAAAAAGGACGATACGAATCGCCATCTGAGTTGGCGAAAAATTGAAAAACTGAATTTTCGCCAACCCAGTTGGCGAAAATCCGAACATATATAAAAAAAAAACTTTCGCCAACTCCGTTGGTAAAATCCGGAAAATTTAAAAAAAAAAAATTTTAAAAAATTTATTTTTAAAAAAAATTAAAAAAAATTTTTTTTTTAAAAAAAAAATATCAAAATTTCGCCAACTTGGTTGGCGAAATAAAAAAAATTTAATAAAAAAATATTTTGAAAATATTAAAAAATATTTTAAAAAATGAAAAAAATATTTTTTTTTGGTTTTTTTTTTAGGGTTTATTTATTTTGGTTTTATTTTTGGTTTTTTGGGTTATTTTTTAGGGGTTTATCTGTTTTGGTTTTTTTTTCTTTGTGGTTTTTTTGTTTTGTTTTATTTATAGGTATGTTAATAGTACTCACTTTGTCATAGATATGTTAATAGTAACTCTGTCATAGTAACGTTCATATTTTAACGGCTAAATTTTGACAACGGCTATATTTTTACAACGTTTAAATTTTTTACATTTAGCCGTTGTAAAATTTTTAAACGTTGTAAAAATTTAGCCGTTGTATGATGCAGATAGATGAGGACATTTTTTACATTTAGCCGTTGTAAAAAATTAAAACGTTGTAAAAATATAGCCGTTGTCAAAATTTAGCCGTTAAAATATGAACGTTACTATGACAGAGTTACTATTAACATATCTATGACAAAGTGAGTACTATTAACATACCTATAAATAAAACCAAACAAAAAAAACCATAAAGAAAAAAAAACCAAAACAGATAAACCCCTAAAAAAATAACCCAAAAAACCAAAAATAAAACCAAAATAAATAAACCCTAAAAAAAAACCAAAAAAAAAAACATTTTTTTTCATTTTTTTTTCATTTTTTTTCATTTTTTTAATATTTTTTTATTAAATTTTTTTTATTTCGCCAACCAAGTTGGCGAAATATTGATTTTTTTTTAAAATAAATTTTTTTTAAATTTTTTTTTAAAAAAAAAATTAAAATTTTTTTTTTTCCGGATTTCGCCCACGGAGTTGGCGAAAGTTTGTTTTTTTTTTTTTAATATATGTTCGAATTTTCGCCAACTGGGTTGGCGAAAATTCAGTTTTTTAATTTTTTGCCAACTCAGATGGCGATTCGTATCGTCCTTTTTAAATTTGTCAAACTTATATCGGTGTATTTAATTCTTATAATTTTTTATCGGTACAGTAAATTTTCTGTTGTATGTGTAGTTTTGTTCAGTCATTACTATATATTAGATATGTTGACACACACTTAACACCTAGTATCATGAGAGGACAACCATTAGGCGTATGGGCTATAACCACTCTGGTAAATCGTAGTATCTAACTCGCACTACGGTAGTGTGTCACGCTGGTCGCTACCCCCGCGATATATCAATTTCTGGAGTCTCGCTGGTCGCTACCTCCATGGAATATCGATTTCTGATGTCCCCTGACGTGTGTACGAGTTGTGAGATTTAGATCGACTAGCCTACCCTTGCCCATACGTCGAAAAGTTGTCCTTATTTGCATTCATATAGATTATCTTATACAGTGTACTTATTTATTTTCAAATATTATGCATGTTTACTGTATTCAATTGGCTTGTTTCTATGTATCTTGTTACGTCCCTCTGAGGACCTGGACCCTTCCAGGTATAGACGACCATGAGTATCCGCAGGAGTACGGACCTGGACCTGACGCTTTACTTTCTACCGAGGAGACCTTACCCACTGAGCATCATTGATTACCTCTAGCGATGGATCCTTTAGCTGATACTCTTATACCATCACCCTATTTTATATTGGTGATTCTACTCTTCACTCTCATTTTAGTTTTGATATAGTCATTGGTAGTGGATTTGTCTCCATCCGACTATCATTATTGGATTATTTAGACTTTTTATTCTAGTATAGTTATTTCCTTTTTGTGACTTGTTGTGTGGATGAGATTAGTATTTTTGTGACTTGTGATAGTATATATACCACATGTGAGTTTTATTCATATTACAGTGTACGTGTGTATTATGGTATCCATATATTGGAGTTGCCATATACATACGGCTGACATGCTTACGTGTTCCTAGTCATTCGTATTTTGGGACTGGGGCATGACACAAACTGTGCCACTTCCCTCTTCATGCCATACCACCACACACTCTCTCGCATATCTTGATACATCTTGTTGGCACCAGGATATATGAAATACTGTGAGCGATGTGCTTCCTGCAACACCTTCTCACACAGCTCCCTACTAGGCACACACAACCTAACTCTATGCCGCAAAGAATCATCCTCAGCAATGATGAAATCATCCTCCAATTTTGCTCTCACCTGAGCTCTAATGCTCCTCAGAGATACATCCTCATACTGTGCTGCCTTGATCCTGTGCATCAAATCTAAGTGTATTTGCAATCCCCACTTCTGCATAGCCAAACCAGGAAGTACCACCTCAATGTTCAAGCTCTCCAAGTCCTCCAACAAATATCGATCCTGCGTCAAGAACATAGCTACCGGATACCTGCTCAACGTATCGGCAACTACATTAGCTTTACCAGGATGATACTACAAAGATATATCAAAATTCTTCATCAGTTCCAACCACCAATGCTGCCTCATGTTCAACTCCTTCTGCGTGAAAACGTACTTCAAGCTCTTGTGGTCTGTGAAGATCTCCATACGCTCTCTGTACAAATAGTATTTCCACAACTTCATGGTGAAGATGACTGCTGCCAACTCCAAATCATGGGTTGGATAGTTCTTTTTATGAGGACGCAATTGCCTGGATGCATAGGCAATCATTTTCTTATTCTGCTGAAGAACACAATCCAAACCTTTCCCCGATGCATCACTATAAATAGTAAAACCTCCAGACACTGATGGCAACGTCAAAATAGGAGCAGACGTCAACCTCTTCTTTAATTTCTCAAAAGCAACCTGGCAATCCTCCGTCTAAACAAACTCTACATCCTTCTTGGTGAGTCTGGTCATCAGCTCGGCAATCCTCAAAAATTTTTGCCCAAACTTCCTGTAGTAGCCTCCCAATCCCAAGAAACTCCTGATCTCTGCTACCGAACTCGGGGTCTTCCAAGACTCCACTGCTGCGATCTTCTTCGAATCCACTGAAATACCATCACCAGTCACAACATGCCCTAAGAACTCTACCTTGTCTAGGAAGAACTCACACTTGGACAACTTTCTATACAGCTTCTCCTTCCTCAGCACCTCCAACACAATCCATAAATGCTCCTCGTGCTCCTCCGGTGTCTTCGAGTATATGAGTATGTCGTCGATGAACACCACCACGAACTTGTTAAGGTACTAATGGAATACCTTGTTCATCAAGTTTATAAATATCGTCGGGGCATTAGTCAACCCAAACGACATCATCATAAACTCGTACTGACCATACCAAGTTCGAAAAGTAGTCTTCGGTATGTCCTCCGACTTCACTTTCACCTGGTGGTAGCTTAATCTCAAGTCTATCTTAGAAAACACCTTAGCCCCACTCAACTGATCGAACAAGTCATCAATCCATGGCAAATGGTACTTATTCTTGATAGTGAGATTATTCAATGCTTGTAATCAATGCACATACACACCGATCCATCCTTCTTTGGTACAAACAATACCGGGGCTCCCCATGGTGAAGAACTCGATATGATAAATCCCTTATCCTGTAATTCGTCTACCCGCTTCTTTCGCTCGACCAGCTCGCTGTTGTTTACTCTATAGACAGGCTGCAAAATTGGTTCTGCACCTAGCACCAAGTCTATAGAGAATTCAATATCTTGATCTGGCGACAATCCTGGCAATTTCTCAGGAAACACATCCAAAAACTTTGCTATCAACGGATGCGGCAACTCCTTGTCTTCCATCATAGCTCCACAAATAATGCCTTCTTCCTTCTCTGCAGCTCCTCTCGTAAACTCGAACTCTGGCTCTCCTAGCGAACCAAACAAAACTCTATCTCCTCTACAATCTATACTAGCACTGTGTCTACTCAACTAATCCATCCCGAGTACAATATTGTAGCTCGAAAGTGGCATTACAAGTAGACACGCACTCAAATCCTGACCTCCTAGAGTAACTCTCCGATCCTTGCAAATATCATTAACCAGGATAATGCCTCCTTCGATCATGATCTTGCGAGTCCTAGGCAAAGACTCAGCTACCAAACCATGCTTCAGAGCAAAAAAAAACAGATACAAAACTATGGGAAGTACTACTATCAAACAAGGCTAAATCTGGAATATAATCAATATGGCACATGATGTAAGACACTCAAGGAAAGACAATTTAAAAGATCAAGTTTCAATATCAAGGAAGAATATTTGAATGAATCAAAAGAGGTTTTCCTAGGTGTAATTGAGTATTCTCAGCCTATAGCCTATATCCTATATCCTAAAACAGGCTCGTAATAGCACTCAATTCAGAGCACCACTACGAATCGTACTAATTATGACCTCGAAGAGACCTACATGGGCTACCACTAAAAATATGTCATGACCCACACCCGATGTAGGGATGCTAGTCGGGAACAATGCCCAGCCTACGCCACAGAATCGATGGTAGAACGCTGTTTGGGTAGTCTATCTAGCAATATAATGAGCCACCAATAATATCAATATACTCAATCACAGATCTAAGATAAAAATAAGAACGAATATAATAAAGAATAGAATATTCCCCTACAACTTATGAGTCTAAAATAATAACATCAATGAGTCTGAAGAAATACTAAACAATAAGCTGGAGACAAATCCAGTACAAAGAATACTAAGAAGCTACAAGTCCTGGGTCATCTGTCACCGTCGGGATAAGTCCCTCCTGAGCCAGGGTCTCTGTCTCTAAACCCACAACATCCTGAGGTCCGTAATGTGTAGGGTACCACTCCTCAGTGTCATTTAGGAAAAATATATCCAGTCTGGAAAGAAGCAGAGTACATCTCTAACATCAGTTCTAATCAATGATAAAAACTATGTAACGATAAATATATGTGAATATACAAGATGAAACAATAGATACACGAGATATACAATAGAGAAATACTAGAATAAATACAATAATGAACAATATGACAATGAACAAAAATACTAATGACTAAGTGTATGAGTACTAGCTTTAACATGTGATCGGCTTGGGAACTTTCATAAGAGTAAATGGCCTGGTTAACATAGGTGCGGTATATGATCAACACTCACAAGGAACAAAACATGTACAAGGAGGGTATGATCACATATCTATACTAAAATACTCCATACCCCCGACTGGTATAGGAGATCCAACCATGGTACGCTATGGCACGAGATTCCCCAAGAAGATAGCTAGTCTTCCCGAGAATCAGTGTCTGTACATGTACTAGATAATCAATAAAACAAGGCTTGCATAAGATACACCATATACCAAGGAATAATATCTCATGATGAAATTCAGATATTCCAATCCGTGTAACCATCGTATCAAAAAAATAAGAATATCTACACTAGATACAATGAACATAGAGGATATCATAAATAAGAAACTATCAGAGAATGTACTCTCTTGAAGTCCAATGAATAGTCTTACAGATATATGATATAGTGCCTCGAAGACCTAGATATGGAATATAACATCAATACAAGATTTCGGAAAGAAAATAAGTTAACTAGTCAACATCTAAGTCAAAGAGCCATTTATAAGTCAAAATAGTCAAACTAGGTCAACTCTAAGTCAAATTGGTCAAACTTGCTCAAACTACCTATATCTAGGTTGCAAGAGTCTATCTCAATTATGTTGGGCTCATACACTATGAATCTAGGTCATACAAGCTAAATTATAGGATACTAGGATACCGTATCTCAGGATACGCAAATAATAGATAAATATCACATATGCATATCAAATAATATAAAATATATAAAATCCTAATTATAAATATTAAATGGATACTTTGGTTTTGAACCAACTGGGTATCGCACAACTAGACCTTAAGCTTGATACCCAAATCCAATACCTTGGGTATCCCCAAATACCTTGATACTTACCTTAGTATCTCAAGGTAATTGCCAAGACTTTATATACCGTGTCTTTCCCTCTTGGAGATCGTGGAAGTCCTGACACAAAATCTATAGTAATGTGCTCCCACTTCCACTCTGAAATGGATAATGGATGAAGTAAACCTCCTGGCCTCTGCCTTTTGGCTTTTACTTGTTGGCACACTAAGCATCTGGATACAAACTGTGCTACTTCCCTCTTTATGCCATACCACCACACACACTCTCGCATATCCCGATACATTTTGTTGGCACCTGGATGTATGGAATACTGTGAGCGATACGCTTCTTGCAATACCTTCTTATGCAGCTTCCCACTAGGCACACACAACCTAACTCCATGCCGCAAAGAACCATCCTCAGCAATGGTAAAGTCATCCTCCAATCCTATTTTCACCTGAGCTCTGATGGTCCTCAGAGATACATGCTCATACTGTGCTTCCTTGATCCTGTCCATCAAATCTGAGTGTATCTGTAATCCCCACTTCTGCATAGCCAAACTAGGAAGTACCACCTCAATATTCAAGTTCTCCAAGTCCTCCAACAAATATCGATCCTAAGTTTAAATTCATAAATACCGTTAGGGCATTAGTCAACCCAAACGACATCACCATAAACTTATACTGGCCATATCGAGTTCTAAAAGTAGTCTTCGGTATGTCCTCCGGCTTCACTTTCACTTGGTGGTAGCCTGATCTCAAGTCTATCTTTGAAAATACCTTGGCACCACTCAACTGATCGAACAAATCATCAATCCATGGCAAAGGGTACTAATTCTTAATAGTGAGATTATTCAATGCCCTGTAATCAATGCACATGCATACTGATCCATTATTCTTCGGTACAAACAATACCGGGGCTCCCCAAGGTAAAAAACTTAATCTGATAAACCCCTTATCCTATAATTCGTCCACCTACTTCTTCAACTCGACCAACTCGCTGTTGTTTACTCTATAGACATGCTGCAAAATTGGTTCTGCACCTGGCACCAAGTCTATAGAGAATTCAATATCTCGATCTGGCGATAATCCTGACAATTCCTCCGAAAACACATCCAAGAACTCTACTATCAACGGATGTAACAACTCCTTGTCTTTCATAATAGCTCCACAAATAATGCCTTCTCCCTGCTCTGCAGCTCCCCTAGCAAACTCGAACTCTGGCTCTCCTGATTGATAAAACAAAACTCTACCTCCTCTATAATCTATACTAGCACGGTGCCTACTCAACCAATCCATCCCGAATACAATATCGTAGCTCGAAAGTGATATTATATGTAGACACGCACTCAACTCCCAGCCTCCCAGAGTAACTCTCCGATCCTTGTAAATATTATTAACCAGGATAATGCCTCCCTCGGTCATGATCTTATAAGTCCTAAGCAAAGACTCAGCTACCAAACTATGCTTCAGAGCAAAAAAAAACATATACAAAACTATGGAAAGCACCACTATCAAACAAAGCTAAAGCTGGAATGGAATCAAGAAGAACAAAACCTGTGATGACATCTCCGGTGGGCTCGTCCTCCTCGACGGTCATAGCAAACGCTCATCCCTGATGCTGATGCTAGACATAACACTGTTGCTGGGTTGAAAGCGGTTCCTTCGGCTGTACTACAGGTGGTCTCGCTTGTGCCCTCTGAGCTGAAGCTTCTCCCTTAACTGCACGACGAGGATTGGAAGGACACTACTTCAGCTAACGCCCTTCAGTACCATAATACAAACAAACTCCCAACCTCTTCCTATAAACTTCCCAGATGTGGTCAGGCTTCTTGCAGAAGTGGCAGAAAGCTTGCTGTAACTATCTCTGCTGCTGTGGGGCCTGGTAAAACAGTGCCCTACCTGGAGTCTGGTGCTGCTGCGGCTGCTGGAAAGGCCTGAACTAGAAATGAGGACACTTGGTAGATACTACACTGCTGTTGGCCCCCAGAAAAGAACTACGATCTCTTTTGGGCTTCAAACCCAACTCCCGCTCAACCTTGTGTGCCTCCGCAAGTATCTCCGAGTATGTCTCATAAAAAGACGGAATGAGTATCTTCACTTCCCAGTTTAGACCCTCACGGAAATGAATAGCCCGAACCTCTGGCTCCCTAACAAATACTCTGCAAATTGGCTCAACCTGCCAAACTCTGCAGCGTACTCCTCTACAGACATGCTATCCTGAACTAGGCTCTCAAACTTCCTTCCCAAGTCTAGCCTGTCTGCCCGAGCAAAGAACTTCTTCTTGAAGAGGTCCTTGAATACCTCCTAAGGCTGTCTTGCGTCAACCAGAAATGGCTAATTCCTGTACCAAGTACGGGCAACATCGAACAGTTGAAGTCCTACCGCCTCAACCTTCAGATCCTCGAAAAAATGGGACACCCTCATAAGATGCTCAATGTCCTCGAGCTAATCATCAGCATAGATGATGCCCTCCGTCCCCTTGAAGACCCTAGGCTCCAGCTTCTTGAAGTCCTGAATGTTGCCTGGCCGAAGCTGAGCAACCTGAGGAGTAACCTGTTGCTGGACCGAAACTCCTCTCTCTACTACTGCACGAGCAAGCTGATGAGCACTCTCGATGCCCTATTGCAAAATATCGGTCTATCTCTAATGTGCCTCAGACTGAGCCTTCTGTGCCTCCATCATCTCGCAAAATAGTGTGAACATCTGTGTCGCATCTGCTGGCAAGAAAGGTGGAGGTGGACGTCCCTCAGATACAGCTGGCACAGTCCTCTGAGTAGGTGGTGGACCTCCAAAAGTAGCTGACACTCCAATTACCAGAGAAGTGACTGGTGCAGGCCCTCTGGACATCGCAGACCTCTCAGAAGCTGCTCTCCTCTACTGCGATCTAGCCTTAGGCGGCATCCTGAGATAAAACGAAAGAAAGAATCAATATGGCACATGATGTAAGACACTCAAGAAAGGACAGTTTAAAGATCAAATATCAAGGAAGAATAGTTGAATGAATCATTTTCCTAGATGTGATTGAGTATTCTCAGCCTATAGCCTACAGCCTATATCCTGAAACAGGCTCATAATAACACTCAATTCAGAGACCCACTACGAATTGCACTAATTGTGACCTTGAGGACCTGTATGGGCCACCACTAAAAATGTGTCATGACCCACACACAATGTAGGAATGCAAGTAGGGAATAATGCCCAGCCTACGCCAAAGAATCGACGATAGAACGCTGTTTGGGTAATATATCTAGCAATATAATGAGCCACTAACAATATCAATATACTCAATCACAGATCTAAGATAAAAATGAGCACGAATATAATAAAGAATAGAATAGTTATATATAACTCATGAGTCAAATAATAACATCAATGAGTCTGAAAAAATACTAAACAATAAGTTGGAGACAAATCTAGTACAAAGAATACTAAGAAGCTACAAGTCCCGGGTCATCTGTCTTAGTCGGGATGAGACCCTCCTGTGCCAGGGTCTTTGACTCTAAGTCTACAATATCCTGAGGTCCGTAATGTATAGGATACCACTCCTCAGTGTCATATGAAAAAAAATATATTCAGTCATGAACAGAGAAGAGTACATCTCTAATAACAGTTCTAATCAATGATATAAACTATATAATAGAAAATAGATATAAAATATACAAGATGCAACAATAGATATAAGAGAGATACAATAAGAGAAATACTGGAATAAATACAAGAATAAATAATATGACAATGAACAAGAATACTAATGACTAAGTATGTGAGTACAAGCTTTAACTATCATCGGCTTGGAAACTTGCACAAGAGTAAAAGGCCTAGTTAATCATACGTGCAGTGTATGATCAAAACTCATAAGGAACAAGACATGCACAAGAAGGGTATGATTATATATCTACACTAAAATACTCTCCACTCCCGACTGGTATAGGGAATCCAACCATGGTACGCTATGGCACGGGATTCTCCAGGAAGATAGAGACTCTTCCCGAGAATCAGTGTCTGTACATGTACAAGACAATCAATAAAACAAGGCTTGCACAAGATACACCATATACCAAGGAATAACATCTTATGACGAGATCTGGATATACCAATCCGTGTAACCATCGTGTCAAAAAATCACGGATATCTACACTAGATACAATAAACATAGAGGATATCATAAATGAGAAACTATTAGAGAATGTACTCGCCTGAAGTCCGGTGAATAGTCTCACAGATGTCTGATACGGTGCCTCAAAGACCTAGATATGAAATATAATATCAATACAAGATTTCGAAATGAAAATAAGTTAAACTAGTCAATATCTAGGTCAAAGAGCCATTTCTAAGTCAAAATATTCAAACTAGGTTAACTCTAAGTTAAATCGATCAAACTTGGTCAAACTACCTTTTTTAGGTTGTATGAGTATCTCAATGATGTTGTTTCATAAACTATGAAACTAGGTCATACAAGCTATATCTAGGATACTAAGATACCGTATCTCAAGATACATAAACAAAAGATAGAAAATATTATATATATACATATCCAAACAATACTATATATATACTAATCCTCACTACAAATGCTAAATGGATACCTTGGCTTTGAACCAATGCGGTATCACACTACTAAACCCCCATCTTGATACCCAAATCCAATACCTTGAGTATCCTCAATACCTAGGCATTTACCTTGGTATCTCAAGGTAAATGTAATTTTAATATATATAGTAGCAACCCAATCTAATAACTAACATATATATATATAGTTATTAACTAAACTAGGTACTAAATAATGAGATAGTTCAATAACTAGTTAACTAATCATAGTAACTAGCTTACTGTACTGCATATACCAACTAACCTTACTAGTAACTAACTATTAGATATACTAGTTACCATCTAAAATACATTCAATACAAGAATACATATACTACATATACCAACTAACCTTACTTTTAGCTAACTATTAATTATTAAACATTAAAATTAGCTAACTGTACTGCTTTTAGCTGCTGCTGTTACTGCTACTTATGCAAGCCGCTGCTGTTGCTATTGCAGCTTCTGTAAGCTGCTGCTGCTTCAGCAAGCCACTGCAGCTACTGCTTATGCAAGCGCTGCTGCTGCTTCTACAGCTTCTGCTCTGCAGCTACTGCTGCCGTTTCTGCTTCAACAAGTCAAGCTCCTTCCCCCTCTTGCACACACACAACAACACACACATATATATATACACCAATATATATATATATATATATATATATATATATATATATATATATATATATATATATACACACACACACACACTTATGGATATGTACATATACCTATGCACTACTAGATATAGTATCCCATATATATATATATATATATATATATATATATATATATATACTTTTAAATATATACATATAGATAACATATGAGAACACACACACCAATATACATATATCAATATATATATATATATAGTTTTTATATATATATCTATATACATACATAATACTTACACATATACATATAACTACATATGCCACACATAGCTAAGAATAATGGAATTTGAATCTATAAATGAAATGCAATAACCATGTGGAGTGTATCACAACCGTATCACACCGGATCTATGATACTCTTGCGACACGAGTCCACCACACAACCAAACGTACCCTAAAGGACACGAGCAAGTCTAATATATTATTTATGAATAATACGAAGTGTCAAACACCTATCGAAGTGTCCGTGTCAAAATATGACATGCACAAAGTCCCGTGTCGGAGAAAAAACTCCCAAATCAACACGTATCACCAAATTATTGGGATATGACCTATACATACCCAATTGTGGATACGATACTAGCCACAAATACACAAACACATACCAAGTTGATCTATAGGACCAATTGACAAACACAACAAGTGTCAATCTCGGAATTCCTCCAAAATTGACACAAAGCACCATAACTTTCTTAATAGGCCTCCTATGAACTCAATTCCAATTCCTATGGGTAGCCTATGTATATTGGTTTGTTTCTCATGGTTAATTCTCAGAATTAGAACTTAAATGAAGGGGAAAAATAAATTATACCTATTGGGAGATGGATTTCTAATACAACCTCCAAATGTGTTAAAATTAGCCTCCAACTTGTAGATCCTTGCTCCTCTTAATAGATCTTTGTTTCCTCCTTCTAGATTCTTGCTCTACTAGCCTCTAATAATAATTTGGGAAGGAATTAGGATAAAATTTGATAGAAAAATGATGTAGGAATGAGAGAATTTGGTTGAGAAAAAAAATCTAGATCTAGATTTGAAATAAAAAGAGGAGAGAGAAACTTTCCCCCTCTTGATGTAGGCTGCCCCCCTTGCCCCTTCCTCAAGCTACTATATAATATTCATTATATCCCTTGGGGCCTCTCATGAAGAAATAATTAAGGAGGGAAGGTTCTAGTCTAATAGTTTAATTAAACTAATCATCCTTCTAATGAATTGGCTTCAAGTTGGGCTCAATTCTAACAGTTAATACATGTTGGTTCATGAGTCTAAACTAAACTAGTTAGGTCTACTAACACATGTCAAAAATAATAAACTAACATCTAACAATAAATAAATAATAATTATTTAACATGCACAATATTTAATTAATTATAAAATTACTAAAATACCCTTTCCTAGAAAATATGGTAGTGACAACATGACAAATAAAGTTGAGTAATACCACTTAAGGATAAAATATGTCATTCAATATTATTGTCAGTAACTTACTTTGATCGACGGACATTCGATATTTAATTAGCATGGGGAGCGAATAAGCATTTAATAAGAAGGAGCCCATAAATATAAGTGCAACAATAGCTCTTTAGTGGACCAAGCTATTATTAGTGGGCCTGGGTTGTATGTTCAGGATAAACATGGGATATCCAAATCCGTTAGAAGATCTAGCCCTAATTTCTTCTCATGGTCCTTGCCATATCATATATATATCCTCTATTCTTTGACCGCCATATATCAGAAAAGAGCAGCTTTCTTTAAATTTATTTTTTACGTAAGAAGAGAAAGAGTGGTCAGTCAAGGAGAAAAAAAAGTTAGGAGATCACCGTCCATACGATGTCCAATCTGAGGAAGGAATACGTGTAAAAGATCTTGGGGTCGCTGACTGATCAAGGTTGCTGAGAACCTTCATCTTCTTCTCTTTACTTCAGGTATAATCCGTGTTTTCACCTTTGAAAGGTTAGATCATGTCTTAAATATGTTAATCTTGTATCGATCGATATGCAGACCAATCCACAGTCCTGGGGATCCCTAGTTCCATCAAGAGTGTGGTCCAATATCTCTTCACTTCCCATATAGAGAAGGTCCATTATCTCTCAACTTCCCATATAGAGAACAACAACATGTTAAATAACCCGTACCCTTAGATTTTTGTGAATTTTCTTGAAACTCAACATGTCCCCTTAGCTTTATAATCACCTCTGTTTCTCTAATAACTATTTATTTTCTTAGACGACCATAATGTCTAAACCAACATGAGGGCCAGCAAGAAGAGATCAATAAGCCAGCATGGTCTAGGACTAGTTCTTTATTTTGCCTTTTGTTATAGACCTCTAGAGCTAGAAAAAGTTGGGTTGGTTTTGTTTGTTATTGGCACAAAAAAAGATGCAGTTATGATGTATTTAGACTGATTAAATTTTTTGTGAAGGAACCGTTTAATTTCAAGCTGATGTATTTTATACTATTACTAGTTAAACTTTTGTTTGGTTTTTAATTCTTAAATTCCTATTGACTTTGGAGATGCAGTACGATCTGGACTATTCAAATCATAGGTATGAGTATACAAATTTTAGTATTACACTTTCATTGTAAGCCTCGTAATGTTCTTATGGTGAATATTGAAGCCAAAACCT
Organism: Iris macrosiphon; assembly: GCA_036927795.1. Lineage (NCBI taxonomy): Eukaryota > Viridiplantae > Streptophyta > Magnoliopsida > Asparagales > Iridaceae > Iris > Iris macrosiphon. Next base: position 100,585,763 of record JAYESA010000006.1, read on the forward strand.
AAGTTATGTTTTGCTACCATGTTAAATGTCTCTGCACATTTTGTCATTTTGTTTTTTTTATAAAGAACCTTGAAACAATTTGAGACATCTGATACTGGGGATAAAGATAGGTCACTAGTTGATAGAAGTAAATCACTTTTAACAAGTTATAAGTATATGATTGATTAAACTAGTGGTCAGCGGGGAAATATACCCACTTTCCGGCTAGGTGGCTAGAGATCTTAGGATTGATTAAACAAATAAGTGTTTTATTGCCTAAAACCAGGACAAAAACATAAAAGTTTACACAAAAAATCTTGTCCAAACGATGAAACAAAACACCCAAAAGACCCAAAATAGCTAAACATAAAATGCCTTCGTCATCTAACCCGGATGTAACCCTGCAAAAGTGATTTGGCTGGTGTTTTGGAACAGAAAGAGGAAGAGGATCTAAGGTTCATGATCTTCTTTGAAGTGACTCTAATAGGGTTCTTCGATCTCCTGGATTTGCTAACCTTCTTAGAGCTCGTAACCCCATCTCCGTCATTAGCGTCCTCAGTATCCATCAAGTTTAGAGTTATCCTGATGCAAAGAGACAACCTCAACAATAAATAATCATTGCCTCCCGGTAGATGGGCGATAGCTCTAGGCTCCTCAGCTTGGTCGGCAACAACCGCCAAAAATAGGCCAACCAAACCCAAAGAGTCCAAAGCCGTCTCCATGAGGGGTTCGACTACTGGAGAAGAGGGGGAAAATAAGGAAGGCGTGGCCTCTGAGCAAGGGGAGTAAGGGGCATGGTTAGAGTCCTTAGAGGTGGGCTAGGTATCAGCATGGTATGGGGGTTCCCCGCTAGGAGGGCCAGGGAGCAACGAGAATTGGGAGGAATGAGTCTGGTCACAGCCAGCTTCTAGCAGCAAGGAGCATAAAGCTGATGGGGCATGGGTGGATCCGCGAGGGCCAGGCTTGTTTGCAATGAAAAATCTATACAAAACTTTTGTGTTACACTTACATGGATACTTACCCAATACCTTATCCTTACCTTTATATCATAATATTTACCCTTACCTATTGGTATACCATATACCTTGATACTAAGATACCCATAGCCCAATCCCTAAGACACTTTCTAAAACTTGACACTAGGATACACACTTATTATCCTAAACTCAATACTCTAAATACCATAATACTTTTCCATTATCCTACCTTACACATGACACTCATGTACACTATACTCTTGTATCATGTGATACCCATTCATCACTCTATGATACTTATTCCATACTAGATACTTGTTATAGATATCACTCACATACTCATTTGTACACAACCCTCACACCTAAACACTCAATTGAACACAACCTTGACATATACTCACTTCCTACACCCATAGTTTCCAAAACACATATATCCTCACTACACATTGGTATCCTTTGCACTAGCACTTACACTTTACTCACATACCTAAGACAGTCCTCACTCCCACACTCAATAACCTCATCCCTACTGCCACCCTTGCAGCTTGCTGCTGCTACTAAGCATGTTGTTTTGGACAACAAGTCATCGCATACTATTATCTAGATCCCTCCCCCAAAGACTGCTATTACTGCTGCAACTGCATGCTGTTGCTGCTGTATCACCTACTATTACTGCAGGTCCAGAAGAGACCCCAACCTAGCTTCTACTGTGCTCCTGAAGCCATTGCACAGTTCTATATTTGGTGCACACATGCCACATCCCCTTAGTTTATTTCTCCCTTAAACCAAAATATGAACACAAAGGCACACACATTAACCTACCTCACAACCAAAGACACATCCCCTTGGTATCAATGATATACTATGCACAACTTAATCCAAATCTATTTATACTAAATCCCTACATGGTAACATTCCCATGATACCATGGTACACAAATCCACATCCTCTATGATACCAACACTAACTCTCCATGATACCAAATAAAATAACACCAAATAAAATCACTAATTCTATATTACACTCCCAATGAAAAATATATATAGCAGTTGACATGAAACATAGAAATTAGATTGATCTAATAGTAATATATATATAATTGACACAAAGAGACACAATACACATGAATTACCAAATCTAGCCATGTTTATCATGATGTATCATGGCACAAATACTAGGTATCCAATTTTGGACACTAGCACACAAGCATAACCCAAATTGGACACACAATTTTCTTTGGGAACACAACACAAATACTTGGTGGACACAAATTCGTAATTCTACTAAATTAACCACAAAAATACATGGATCTTCTAGGAATTAGATATCTACCATATAATTCACCACATAGAGGGATCTAACTAATGGTGGGTTCTATGGGTTTAAAATAGGTTTCTGCCATAAAGATAGGAGAAAAAAAGAGAATCACCTATTGGAAGTGAGTTCCCAATGAAGATCCATAAATTTGGACACAAAGAGGATAAAGTAGACACGATCCTCCTAGCTAGAGTTTTTCTCTAAGCTCCTCTTGTGATCCAAGTCTATAGCTCTCCATTTGAAAGGGAATTGGGATAAAATTGAATGGTTGGAAGTAAAAATTGGTTTGTAATTGGATGTGGCTTTGTGGAGAAGAAGACTTGAGGAAGAAGAAGAAGAATTAAAGGGAAATAAAATAAAATTGAGTGGAGTATAGTGGCCGGCCTTGTAAGTGGTGGTTGGGTTATTGGTTATTTACTAATTTGCCCTATTTTCACTCTAATTTGAAATTTGAAACCAATAAAAAAAGAATCTTTTGGTTATGTAGGAAATCTAATTATTTATGGATGTCATATAGCTAACTAAATAGAATATTCTATCCATGACTAATGAATAATATTTAATTCTAAACTAACCACTAATTTAACATAACTAATATGATTAGCAACTAAAAGTAAATTGACAAAAATATCACTAGTCCTAATTTTAGGTGGTTACAAATCTACCCCTCTTAAAATAATTTTGTCCTAGAAATTAAAAGACAGAACAAGCACAAAAGAAAATAAAGATACGTCACGGCTCAAAAAGATAAGGGTATCACTCGCGCATCTCATCTTTCCTAGATTCATCGAAGAGTGATGCCTCCAAGCGACACAAACATAGAGAATCGTCCAATTATGCAGCACCTTCTTTCTGCGATACATAATCTCCACAGGCTGCTTCGGATAACTGAGACTTGGTCCCACCTCAATCTTTGAGTGGTCCAATACATAGCTAGGGTCTGCCACATATTGTCTCAGCTAGGACATGTAGAACACGTTGTGTACTCCCTCCAATGTAGATGGTAAGTCTAGTCGGTAGGCTACAACAACGACCTTATCAAGAATTTTGAAAGGTCCGATGAACCTTGGACTAAGCTTCCTACCTCCACTGAAGCGAATCCTGCCCCGTATTAGAGAAATCCTCAGGAACACCAAATCGCCAACCTAAAATCTAAGTAGAATTTTAATACACAATCTATAAGCACAAACAACCACAAATACAAGAAAAATTTATACCTCAAACTCTAGCGGTCTCCGGTGGCTATCGGTCCAATGCCTTTGTCTGTCCTACGCCACACGAAGTCTCTCTGATCTTCTTTACATTCTCCACAACATCTACTACCATCTCCAGTCCCAAAAAAGCTTTCTCACCCACGTTGTCCCAAGATAGTAGAGTACGACATCTTAGACCGTACAAAACCTCAAAAGAAGACATCTCTATACTGGCCTGGCAGCTGTTGTTGTATGCAAACTCAACCAAATAAAGATGATCCTCCTATGAGCCATCAAAATCTAAAAACACAAGTATGGAGCATATCCTCGAGCATTTGAATAGTCCCCTCTGACTGTATATCCGTCTAAGGGTGGTAAGCAGTGGTAAACTTGAGTTGAGTACCCAAGCTAGCCTGCAAAATCCTCTAGAAATAAGATATAAATCTATTATTCTGATCTGAGACTATACTCACTGGAATCTCATACAACTTGATGATCTGTCTCACGTATAATTCATCGAGCTTCTCCGTAGACAAACCCACTTTAAAAGGCAAAAAGTGGGCCAATTTTGTTATCATATCAATGATGACCCAAATTGTGTCTTTCTCTCCCGGAGTGCATGGAAGTCCGAAAACAAAATCCATAGTGTTATCTTCTAATTTCCACTCTGAAATATGTAGTGGCTAAAGCAACCCTCATGGTCTCTGCCTCTCTGCCTTGACCTGCTGACATACCAAGCATTTAGAAACAAAGTATGCCATCTCTCGCTTTATACCATACCACCATACGTGATCTCTTAGATCCTTGTACATCTTATTAGTTCTAGGATATATAAAATATGGAAAATAATGCACTTCTTGTATAATCTCTTACCACATATCAATACTCGACACACATAATCTAGCTCCTTGCCTCAATGAACCATCCTCGGCAATGGTAAAATTATCTAGCAATCCGGCCTGCACCTGAGCTTTGATAGTCTACAAACTTATATCCTGATACTGTGTCTCCTTGATCTTATTAATCCAGACTGAATCTTCATGCCCATTATCTGTATCTCAACCCAAGAAACTATAACCTTGATTCCTAAACTCTCCAAATCTACTAACTGAAGGACCGTAAGGCAACTTTAGAAGGGGCTGAATAGAGTACAGCGGAATAATCTATCTAATTTAAAATTAAGCAGAGTGAAGGCAGTTAACTACTAACAGTTAAAAATAAGACAGTAAAGTAAAGTAGTAAGAATAAAAGAGAGAAAATGCAAACACCGAGATTTTATCCTGGTTTTCCTCTAAGAGGACTAGTCCAGGCCCGAGAACTCTTGCTCGGAGTTGTATCCACTATAATCAACAATAGTGAATCACAAGCTTTGATTCGTAGGCTTGCTAACTTCTTACAACCACGAGTTTTGATTCGAAGGCTCGTAACTTTATACACGTGCATTTGATATGAAGGGCATGCAGACTTCACACAGAAGAAGAGAAGAAACTAATAGAGCCAAGCTCTTTACAACTCTTGTAGACTTCTAAACATAGATCACACTTAGAACTTAGAAGGCTAGAGAGTTGATCTTGGAGATAAGAAAGTTTAGGCTCTGAGGGTTTACTCACTATAGGATAGAAAGATTGATAATGGTTGAGTGAGTAAGAATGTTGGAGGCCACAAAATCAAGGATATAACAACTGGATGATTTTATACCAAAGTGGTAACCGAGTTCGGTCCGAGTACGGCATGAATTCGGCTCGAGTTTGGTTGATAAGTAAGGTAGGCTTTATGAATGAATGTGGACTAATTTTATGGTTGGGTTTGAGGTTTATTTAAGTGGACTTGGGTTATGCCAGTGCGACTCGATGTACAAAAGTCCTGGACTCAAATAAAATATCAAATTACATATAAAAACCAAGAGCACTGATGACGCCAAACTTCTGAAACATCTGCTGACTTGAAAATACTTTTTTCCTTGATGGTAGTTGTCCAAAGATAACCAGATCTAGGAATCTGAATATCTTATAGACTTCTAGTGGAACCCCCAGGTACGAGGCTCCGGATAAGTCGTAGGAGGTTGGACAAAATCTTCTAGTATAACGCCATCTTTGGCTCATCATTATTTTATCATTGCATATGTCCATGCTAATTTTTGCTTATTACTTTCTGCAAGTACATGTTAAATGAACAAGGAAATATACAGAAAAAAATATTGCATATCTGGACAATGCTGAGTTTAAGTAGAATATACTTGATACCTGCTCAAGGCATCAACAATTATGTTGGCCTTTCCTGGATGATATTGTAAAGAAATATCAAAGTGCTTTATCAGTTTTAACCATCTACGTGCATTATATTCAGCTCATTCTGTGTGAAAATGTACTTCAAGCTCCTGTGGTCAGTGAATATTTCTATTTGCTCTCCGTACAGATAATGTTTCCATAACTTCAGGGGGAAGATCACCGATGCCAACTCTAAGACATGGGTTTGGGTTGGGTAATTCTTCTCATGTGGCCATAACTATCAGGAAGCGTACACCACCACCTTCTTATTCTACTATAGAACACATCCTAAACCCTTCCCTGAAGCATCACTATAAATAGAAAATCTAACTGATCCCATTGTCAATGTCAAGATAAAAGCTGTAGTCAACCTTTTCTTTAGCTCATCAAATACAGTTTGGCAGTCTTTAATCCACACAAACTCTACATCCTTCTTGGTGAGTCTAGTCATTGGTTTTGTAATTTGAGAGAAATCCTTTACAAACTTCCTGTAATATTATGCTAATCCCAAGAAAATTTTGATTACTGCAACTGAATCGGAGTAGGCCAAGACTCTACTAACGCAATCTTCTTTGGATCCACCGATATCTTATCTCTAGTCACAACATGCCCGAGAAACTCCACCTTGTCCATAAAAAACATACTACTGGCCCAATATTTAAGTTAAGTTTTTGAATATGGCTAATCGATTAAGTTTAACATTATGATAATCGATCAATCACTATAGTAACTTCTACTTAAACTCGACATTGTCTATGCATTAATGCTTTAATATTTCTTCTTTATATTTATTTATTCGTCTAACATGTACTTGCAGAAAGTAATAAGCAAGACCAGCATGGACATATGCAACGAAGAAAAGATGATGAGCCAAAGATGGCATTATACTAGAAGATTTCTCTGAAATACCTACGACATCTTCGGAGCCTCGCACTCGGGGGTTCCACTGTCATCAAGAAAAAATGCGTCTTCAAGTCAGCGGACGTTTCAGAAGTTTGGCATCATCAAGTCTTCTTGATATTTAATGAGTCTAGGACTTATGTACATTGAGTCACATTGGCAACTAGTAGTACTCAAGTCCACTAACATTAGCCTACCCATAACCCTACTCAAATCAAACCTAAACTAGACCATACTAAAACATAGAACATTCTGGAAATATGCCTACCGAACTCGGGCCAAACTCGGTCTCTGACCAAACTCGGTATGCCATAAACAGAAATTTGGCTAGCTGTTAAATCCCTAATTTTGTGGTTCCAACATTCAAAATTTTAAATATCTGTAGACGAAATTCTAGCTGAATTCTTTCACAGAATAACTTATAAATAGACGTAGATTTCTCCATTCTTACTCACTCATCTCTTCTCAATCTTCCTATCCATTAGTAAGCTATAATCAGAGCTTTAACCTTCTCCATCTCTAAGATCAACTCTCCAGCCTTCTAGTGCCAATTGCGATCTTGGATAGAAGTATGTCAGAGTTGTAAAAGCTTGGTCTCTCAAGTTTCCTGTTCAGTCGTGAAGTCAACACGCCTTCATATCAAAGCTTGTGGTTGTAAGAAGTCAGGAAAACTTCAGATCAAAGCTTGGGATTCACTATTGGTGAATATAGTAGATACAACTCCGAGCAAGAGTTCGCGGGACTAGACTACCCTCCACAAGAGATACCAGTATATATCGCAGTATTTGTGTTTATTTTCTCATAACTTTACTGCTTTACATATATACTTTATATATATATATATATATATATATATATATATATATATATATATATATAGTTTGTAGCTGCCTTTACTTCACATTAATTTTTAATTGTATAGATTATTCTGCTGCACTCTATTCATCCCCCTCTAGAGTTGCCTTACGGTCCTACACTTATATTTTGAATATTTTCCATAAAGCTTCTCCTTCTTGAGAGTCTCCAACACAATCCTTAGGTGCTCCTCATGCTCCTTTGCCGTCTTCAAATATATGAGTATGTCATCGATGAATACCACCACAAATATGTCAAGGTATTGATGGAATACCTTGTTTATAAAGTTTATGAATACCACGGGGCATTAGTCAACCTAAACGAGATCACCATAAACTCATACTGGCCATATCTATTCCAGAATGCAGTCTTCGGGACATCCTCCTTCTTCACCTTCATCTGATGGTAGCCAGACCTCATGTCAATCTTCGAAAATACCTTCGTGCTGCTCAACTAATTGATGAGATCATCTATCCTTGACAACGAGTATTTATTCTTAATTACCCAAATGGGAGGGCCCGTTCATTGTGGAGTCTGTATTCACTAACGGTGCCAACCAGCTATCGAAACATAATGAAGACTTCTTAATGATGCCTATCAACGAAAAGTTTCTTAAAAAGTACTATCTCTGAACTAGACTTGTACTCCCTCTATTCCCAGCAGGACAACTAAGGTGTACAGTATTTACAATCCTCGTTGTTCATCCCCAAAAATTATTCTTTTCTCTACAAATACAATAAAAGTTATTATCTGTATTCAGGAGTCCTGGATATGCAACATATAATGGATCCTCAAAAGCTCCCCAGTGGAGTAACCCTCAAGTCTACATACACTCTTAAGTAGACCATTCAAAAGTCAGTTCATGTTTTTTGGCATTAGTTTACGTCCATATAACCTCTGAATTAGTGGCCTAACTATTTCTCTAGTAGGCTTTGCCATGTCCATATTACCTCTGAGCAAACTTTGCTATTTGACTATCGACTATCACGTCCATAATATCTCTTATATCGGACGTCATTTAAACTTATCATCGGTATTTGACCCTAAGTACACTAGTGGTGCTAAGTACACAAAACCGATCATGTCAACATCACCTTTGATAGGGCTTGTCTCGAATCTATTACTTGCACACAAGTACGCAAGAGATAATAGGTGCACCAAAGATCCTTCAGTGGGATGTCCTCAAAATCTACGGTATTATACCGTGTCCATATTACCTCTGATAGCGTTATTTGGTTCAACTTATTATCTGTACCAAGTTCTAAGTATGCAATAGAAAATAAGTCTACAAAATTCTCTTAAAATCTATAAAGATACAACCATTCAAACCATAGAAAGAAAACGAATCTCTTCTTCATTAGAAGAAAGAAAAAGCAACAGTACTGTCACTACCATATTTCTAGAGTAGGGACTTTTTGGTCATTTATCATATTTATATTATTATGTTAATAATTGCATGATAGGTAATATAAACATTATATTATATTTATTAATAATATGGGTTAGTGGACTAGACTTGGTGTAACCATGGACCTTGCTTAGACTTGACATTTAACCCAACTAGACTAATCCCTATGCTATTAATTAGCATCTAGTGAAATCCCTCACTTAAGACTAATCCCTCATCAAATAGCTCTTCATGACAAGCCATGGAGGGCAAAAGAGACATTATGCATTACCAAACCCTAACCCTACTCTATGGCCAGCCCTATAAAGCAAGAAGGAGCCTCCCTCAAAGCCACTCATCATTCATGAAGAAACCCTAGAAATAGCCCCCAAGAAAACCCTTCTTTTCCTCTACAAATTTTATATTTCTAAGCCTTAAATCCTTCATTCTTCCTTCATTAAAAGAGACCTAGAAGTTTGAGCACAAGGAGTCTTGGAGAAGAAGAAGCTACATTGGGAATCCATCTCCCAATAGGTAAAAATCTAAAAACTATTATTTAATTCCTATTTTAATCATTTATTTGGCCATTAGGAGCCCATACATTAATTTAGGAATGACTATTAAGGGAGAGCATGAGTCTCTTTTAGTTTCATGATGATTCTCTATGATGTCATAGGTGTATTTGGGGGTTTTGTGATCCAAGGATGTATTTTTCTCTAATTTTTATATCCCAAATCATATATATATATATATATATATGTATATTTATATGGTATACATATATGTTTAATTATATATTAGGGGTTTATGCATGTAGATTTATAGTGTATTATGAGTATTCTAGATTTTACATATTATGTGCTTGTTGAAATATTTAATAGGAAATATACCTATTTATATGGTCTAATTCTTATGAATTATATATATATATATATATATATATATATATATATATATATATATATATATATATATATATATATATATATATATATATATATATATATATATATATATATTCGTAGAGATATTCGTGTGGGATGTTCATGTGCAGTCGTGACGCTGTGGCGTGTATCAATTATTGATACATGGAGGGATGTGTTTATGATAGTTACCTGTGCACTGAACATTCAGTTATGAGTAAGCAGTGAGTTTATTTAGTGTATCAGAGGTTGCTGTGTAAGCATGCAGTGATACAATCACTACCAGCAGTAGGAATTTTCTCGGTGCACTTGCAAATGAAGCAAGTAAGCACAGCATATTCAGAGTGAGGTCTGTGCAATCCAAAAGAGTGGACTGCAGAGCTCTGTAGTATGTACTAAAGCACACAAAACTTAAATGGTTGGGAACTTGCTGCACTAGGCAGCAACTCGAGTGAAGGAGAACCTACAGTGCAGGAAGTGTGTGGCATGTTCAGACCTGGGAAGTTACCAAGTATTTAGATCTGCAATCAATGCTGATCAGTGTCTATGTGTGTTAAGATGTCCCATTTCAATGAGTAATAAGAAGTTTAGAAAGTGGATGTGTTATGAGGAGTGTGGTGTTAATCCATGGGTGTGTCTATAAGTGTGGTCATGGGTTACCGTTAGGTGTGAGTGTGTGTATTCAATTAGAAGAGTGTGTACCCAAGTTAGGGTATGTATTGCTGGCATATGTGGGTGAAGGGGTAGTGACACAGAGGTGTGTTGTAGTGGATTTCGAAATAGAGGGGAGGTGGTGCATTTGCATTCTGAGGACAGTATCAGTGACAGTAGCAGTATCAGTTGTAACAACAACTGGAATTGGAGACTCAGGGTAAAGGGGTGTTGATCATATGTTCTGGAATATCAATGGGAGAAAGGATACTCGAGGGAAAATGTAGTAGCAAGGAAGTAAGTGAGCTTTGATACATGGCACCAAGGAAGTATCAAGGGTAGATTATAGGCCAGTGATAAGTAAAGGTATAAACAAAGTTGAGAGAGAGCAGTTTTAGTATCAGTTAAGTCAAGGTTTAGTATAATAACTAGAGTAGCTAAGGTAAGTTATATATTATAAATATTTGAATTAAGGTGTAGGTAATGGTTTATTTGGTTTACTTGATTAGTATGTAGATAGTTAGTTAGGCATACTTGTTATGTGATAGATAGTTAGAGATGGGTATTAATATATATAATAGCTATTAGTATCCCTGTACTAATAGGTATATCCTAACAGTTAGCTATATTAACTATATGTTAGCATAGAGATTAATATATAAGTAATTATATATTTATGTATTAGCTATATTTGATAATGATTGAATTACCTCGGGATACCAAGGTATTAGGTTTGAGTATCGAGATAGGTAGTGTGATACGCATTGGTGCAAGGCCAAGGTATCCTAGTGTTAGACTCTTGCAACCTAGAATTAGTCGATTTGACCTAGAATGGCATCAATTAAATTTATTTTTGTTTATGAACCTTGTATTGATGCAACATACCATATATAGGTTGGTGTGACACCAACTTGGACATCGATCCTCATACCTTGCTCAGGACCACAGGCGAGTACATTCTCTGATAGTTTTTGTTATGTTAATTATTTCTATGATTCTAGTTATAGTGTATGCTTAATTCTGATACTGTGGATACACGAGCTAGTATCATAGATACCTGTCACGAGGAGTCATGATTGGAATCCATCGTGCTAGCTGGGGAAGGGAAAATATTAGCAAGATTATGTGATCATGCCCCACTTTACATGCATCATAGCTCATCCCATATATCAAGTAGGGTATAGCCTGATAATTTACATGCCTCATAGCCTGTTATATATGATTAGCCTAACTATTGCTCGCAACATAGCTAACCAGATGGTTAGCCTGACCTAACATGTATCATAGCCAATCATATATAACAAGCCTAATCTAGTCCTAAGCCGATCACATAGTAAACTGATATTTTATAGCCTATTTAGTGCTTGTGCTTCGCTCCAATCCTTACTGGATAATATTTTTCAGAGGAACTTGAGGACTTCTGTCCTACTCACTATGGACCATGAGTTGAGGGAGACTATATACCGGAGATTCTAGAGGAGTCACTCTCCTTAGATGAGAAACCACTCGCTGTCGTTTAGACAGCTTTTTGGTCTAGATATCTCTGTATTTATTTGTTCTAAACTTGAGACATGGATTGTATTATTGTTGAGACTATTTATATTGGGATAGCTAGACTCTAGATTATTGTAGTATTTAGATTGTTGTGCTTGACTTATGCCGGTACTTCCTTATCTTTTATATCTTATTGTGCCATCTACTTCCTATAGTTATTGTGATTGAGTACATTATGAATTGTTGATTAGTGCTTTATTTATTGTCCTCCTTATGGAGTTGAGATCATTGACAAGTTATCTTGTGAGTTATGTTTAGTAGTATTGAGACCTAGACAACGTTCTACCGCCGATGCTGCGGCATAGGCTGGACGTACCCACGGCTCATGCCCAAATTCTGGGTGCATATCATAACACATTTTAGTGGTAGCCCATTCTGGTCTGTATTCACAATTAGAGCGATATCTTAGTAGTGCTCACTTAGAGTATTTCTACAAGCCTGCTTTAGGAAATAGGATTTAGGATGAGAGTATGCTCAATCATAACTAGGAAATTTCTAATTTTATAATGCTATTCTGAAAATTTGTTTCCTTTAAATTTTACTGTCCTTCCTTGACGATATCGTATCTGTTGCCTTAATTGATTCTTTTCGGGCTGTCTTCAGGACGCCACCAAATACTAGGTCATTAAAATTGGGACCTACAGCTTCAGAGAGGTTTGCCACCTCTCTACCTGATGGACAGACAACTGGAGTTTCTCCTACCTCTCCTGTTCATGTGAGAGTATCTGCAGTTTTTGGGGGTCCTCCTCCCCCATATGTCCAGAGGGTTGCCCCGGCTGTTACGGAGCAACTTCTTCCACCACCGACTCTGTTTCCCGGTGGTATGCCCGTTGACGGGGCACAGATGTTCGCACTGATCTAGGGCATAGTAGATGCCCAGAGGACATCGGTAGAGGCTCAACAAGTTCAGGCTGAGGATCAGAGGGTACAGGCAGAGGCGTACCAAGCACAGACCGAGCTGATGAGAGAGAGCATGGAGAATGCTCATCAGGTGGCTCTCCAGGCTGTGGAGAGAGATGTACAGCAGTAGCAGCACCCTAGCCAGCAGCACCAGAGGCTAGGTACTATAATGGACTTCAAGAGGATGATGCCTCGGGAGTTCAAGGTCATCGAGGGGATACTCTACGCCGATGACTGGCTGGAGGATATACAGAAGAACTTGCGCTAGGTGCAGATTTCGTTGAGCTTGCAGATCGAGGCCGCTGGCAGTCAGATGTTTGTTATCGCGCTAACATGGTATCGTACGGAGTCGAGACTTACTATTAGAGGACTTACTTGGAAGTATTTCAAAGAGCTTTTCAAGGAAAAGTTCTTCCCCGATGTAGACCTTGGAGCCTTGGAGAGTCAGTTACATGACTTGGTCCAATGGAACATGTCGGTCGATGAGTACGCCACAGAGTTTTGCCGTTTGAGTCATTTTGCACCATCGATGATTTAGGACCCAGGAGATCAAGCCCAGAAGTTTCGGAAGGGGCCGATGAGAGAGATCAAGTCTCGCACTTCTGGATATTGCACTTCTACCTTCGAGGGCTTTCTGATGGATGCCCAGATATCCTAAGATGACTTGGACCTCAGGCCCAAGAGAGAACGCAACACTTCTGGAGGAGCGAGTGGTAGCGCAGGATCGGCCAAGCGTCCCCACTTTCAGCAGCAACAGAGGTCGTATCAGCATCAACAACACCAGGCACCAGCTCGAGGACACATTCAGCAGCAGCAGCCTCAGAGGCAGACTCTGTCCGCTGTCCAGTGTGCGTACTGCAGAAGGCAGGATACACGAAGGACATCTGCAGGAAGATGCTGTGTATGTGTTTTTTGTCACGACCCGCACCCGGTTTAGGGGCACGAGAGCGTGGGTACGTCCAGCCTACGCCGCAGCATCGGCGGTAGAACGCTGTCTAGGTCAAGTACTATCTAACAGTCTCACGCTAGTATCCAACTCCATAAGGAGATTCGGATAATACTATAAAAATATTCACAACATACTCAATCACAACTACAGCACGATAGGAAATGAAGAAACGAAGAATACAACACAAGTCAAATGACACCATAAACATACCTGCAATCAGTAACATCCAATCTCCAAGTGTCAGAGACAAGTCCACTAAGGTCACAGTCTGGAAAAATATTTTCCAGTCAGGAAGGAGCAAAGTACATCTCTAAATAGCAGTTCTATATAAATGACATAAACTATGTAGCAGTTCTAGATGGAAACATACCAGATGCATGTATAAGTACGAGAATGTACAATGAGAGAAATACTGGAAATACTGTAAGTAAATACAGGAAAAGAAACATTATGTCCATGAGCAAGAACCTATGACTAAGTGTGTGAGTACTAGCTTTAACATGTGATCGGCTTGGGAACATGATCAGGCTGGTTACATGTGATTAGCTATGGTTCATATAAAGTCAGGCTAACCGTTGGTTAGCTATGGTTCATATAAAGTCAGGCTAACCGTTGGTTAGCTATGGTGCATGTAGAGATCAGGCTAATCACACGTAACAGCTATGGTTCATATAAGTGGTCAGGCCGCACCCGACGTGAGATGTGGGGTGAGCTATGGTGCATATAAAGTTGGGTATGATCACATATCTACACTAAAGTACTCCCCAAACCCCCGACTGGTATAGTAGATCCAATCATGGTACGCTATGGCACAGAATTCCCTAGGAAGGTAGCAAATCTCCCCGGGAATCAGTGTCTGTACATGCACAAGATAACAAGGAAAACAAGTCTTGTACAAGCTACACCATGAATAAGGAATAACATCTCATGACGAGATCCGTGTATACCAATCCGTGTAACCAATGTGTCGAGAACATGGATATTTACACTAGATACAGTGAACATAGGAGATATCATAAATTAAAAACTAATCAGAGAATGTACTTGCCTTGGGTCCTTAGCTGGTAAAACCAATGTCCTGTCCCAGAGTATCGTCTGGAGGAACCAACAGTCCTAAAATATATCAAATACAACATTTACATCAGGTGCTACACTAACACATCACAAATACATGAACTCAGGGGCTCTATCAGGTATGGCACTAGTCAACTAGGGTCACCTAGTAATTTACCAATTAATCATATTATCAATAAATAATTTAATACATATACATATAATTATTCCAAAGTATACAAAATAGGTTTAACTGTATGTACATAAGTGGAAATATATTTTATTTATGTGAAAAATTATACATCACTCATACCCATAGACTAGTATACATGTACCAAATACATATTAACTTATATTATATATATACATACCAAAATAATACTATACTATATACAGGTAATATACCAAATTATGTTTTACAAGTACATATATCTCAATACAGTTTTTATATATATGTGTATACTATATATATATATACCAAAAATATGTTTATACATGTTTATATATATAGGTACACATATTTATACCAAAATACGGTTATATATACATATATACTAATATACATTTATTTATATTTAAATACTGTAACATATATTAATACTTAGTATACCAATAAACGTATATAATATATATATAAGTGTCTATTAGTAATTTACAAAAATACGTATTTGTGTATATACACTAGTAGGTGTATATACATATATACTTTTTATACCAAAATACATATTTGTATATATATCAATCAAAATCCTTATACATAATACATAACTAATTTACACATAATAAATAACTAATTTCATACATAAAGAACAATAAAACTAATTATATTTATTTGCTAAACTAATTACATGAAATACTAAAACTAATTTATACACATAATAAATAACTAGATTATAAACAATAAAACTTATATATATATATATATATATATATATATATTACCAAACTTATTATAGGAATTTATTAACTAATTATATGCAATTAACAACTAATTAATAAAATAAACTAATTATATGAAATAAACTAATTCATATAAAATAACTAATTATATATATACTAAACTAATGTTGAAATTTAATAAACTAATTGTTTAATAATTTAACTACTGATTAATTAATAATTACTGATTGATGAATTAATTAACTGATAAAACTAACTGATTAAGATTAATTAACTGATTAATCAGACTAATTAACTAATCTAATTTTACTAACTAATCTAATATATATTAAACTGATTTTATAATTTAATTAAAAAGAAAAATAATTAACCAATCTAAATAACTAATTATTTAATTAATTATTAATTATATAATTAACTATTAATTATATAATCAATTAATCAACTTAAACTAATATATTAACTATATTAATTACTGATTACTTTCATTCACAGAACTAAAAAAGAAAAAGGGAAAGGGGAGAAGAGGCTCACGATGGGCTCCTCCGGTCGTCGGCGCGGGCTCGCCGAGGCGGTGGCGGTCTGCATCGACGGTGGTCAGCGGCGTGGGGCTCGACGTCGGGGAGACGCGGCGCTCGGGTCTGCAGCGGCGGTGGTCGACACCGAGGGGCGGCGGCGTGGAGCTCGAGGCGGCTGCGCCCGGTCGAAGGTCGGCGAGGTCGAGGCGGATCCGAGGCGGCGGTGGCAGCGGCTCCAGATCCGAGGCGGTCGGCGTCTTCCTCGGCGGATCTGGGCGGCGTCCGGCTTCAGCGGCCACGGCTAGGTTCTTCTCGGCGGAGGCGGCTTCGGCGGCTTGATTCAGCGGATCTGGGCGGCGTCCGGCGGAGGCTACCGGAGTTACTCCGGCGTCGGCTCCAGTGGTGGCGGCTTCGAGTCTAGGGTTAGGGCTGGTCGGTTCTGTGCATCGGGGTCGTGTCCGGGGCTGGACACGGCAGTCTGGTGTCTGTGGGGGAAACGTGTCCGGGTCTGCCGGACACGGGGATGCTGTTGTACAGTGGAGGAGGTGGATGTGTCCGGTGTGTCGGACACGGAAAAAATCTGTTTGTAACGTTGTAACCGGACACAGAAAATGAATGGATACGGTGGGACACCCGGGGTCGGACCCGAGGCCATCACGGCTGACACGGTGATGCTGGACACACGGACACGATTACACAAAATGATGGTGGCTGTGGCTTTGAGGGAATTTGTGGAGGCTAGCCAATGAATTGAAGATTAGGGTTTCTAGGGAAATGTGAGAATGAGAACCTAAATAGGGAGAGATAGTGTGGGATAAAGGGTTGCGGGTTGGCCCAATGACGAATGGCCCAGAATTAATTAAACGGGTTTTACATGTGGGAAAAATGAGGGTGCAAAGGGGAGACAGTAAACTGGTAAATTCAAATAGAAAAGAAATTTAAGAAAATGTTTTTAAGAGGCTTTCAAAGGCTGACTGATTAAATTAGCTACGAATTAACTTCATTTTGCAAAACCCTAGAAAATATGTAATTTGTTTATTTACTATTCCAAAATGGATATGAAATTTTATTATGAAAACAACTAGTCCTATAATAATTTCATCAATAACTAATTTTATTATTGCAAACCAATAAACATTTGAAACTAGAAAATATATTATTATTTATTTATTTATTTTGTAATATATCGACATTTAGAAAAATGATTTTTATAAAAGATTTTTTTTTTTTTTTTAAATTACATTCTACAATCAAACATCGTTCAAAATAAAATAAAAATTTTAAGGAGAATTATTTTATAAACTCGATATTTTAAAATAAATAAAAATCTAATTATTTTGGAAATTGGAAATCGGAGGTTACAAATCTATCCACCTTAGAAAAATTTCGTCCTCGAAATTTTAGGGATGACTAGGATAGAAAAAATTTGTTGTTCAAAATGATGAATATATCATTGAAGAAAATATTTCTATAAGGAAAAATATTTACCAAACAGAAGAAAACATGAAAAGAAAATATGGTTTAAGACAGGAATATCTTGAAGGAATCATGGCTCGGCCTTGAATCCTCTAGAAAGTTTAGGTTTTGGGAAGTAGACATGATCACAAAACAGATAATTGGAATAATGCACGTTACCTTTTCAAAGTAACTCAACCAAGGAAGACCCAGTATAAAGAATGATATAGACATGAAAGTTATAGCTAATTCGAAAGATACGGTCGACAATTTGATTGAAGAAACTCAAATACATCCCTCAGAATGTAATCAAGAGGCATCTAATCGCCTTCTTAATTTCTAGGAAAAAATAGTCTTTACCACCATCTGAAAATAATCCTTTCTTTCTCCTCGTTCATTTTACTTTTCTCAATCTTGTGATTCATCATTAACTAATATCTATAAAAGTTTAAATTCCACAAACTTTATTAGATTAGATCTTCGAATTTTTGAATCAAAAGCCTTATCATCAAATTCGAGTTTGTTTATCTTAACATCAACTATACCCTGATTATTTTCTTCGATTTCAAATGTTACTGTCATGGTCAAGATTTTAATTTAAATCACAACCTCAATATACCATGATCTTACCTTACGACCTTCAATTATATGATCCCATAATCAATTATATTATAATCTTCTTTACCATGAGCTTCATTTCATTCCATATTTCTTTATCCATATGTATAGTGTTTCCAAATTTTGAACTAATATATTTTTTTTCATCCTCTGAATTTATTATCCCAATGTAAACTTTTTTTTTTTTTTTTACTACTCAAATCCTCAATATTTTTAATTGAATTCCAGTCGTATCATAATCTCCTCAAATTTTGAGTAAATAACTAAATACAAAATTTACTATCCAATCCTTTTAATTGAGATCCAATCAATGCATATTTATAAAACTTAAAAATCTGCATCCCAAAATTTAACTTTAACACTCATCAATCATCTAGCTCAAATTCAATCGATTCTTATTCCAATCTAACTCCTCATCCCAAGAATTTAATTTGACACTATTCCATTTACAATTTTATTTCCTGCTTTTCTTTTTCCTCAAATACTCAACGATGCGATGCTTCCAGTATCTTCAATAAAATTTCTATCTTGCAATCAAATAGATAAAATGATAATCTCTAAGATTTCTCAAATTTTTTAATAATCAATTCAATCATATCAAGACCTCCTTAAATTTTATAAATCCTCAATTTTGGCTCTGTAAATTTCTAAATTCTCCCTTTAAGTAAATGTTTGTCCTCGAATTTCAATCATACCTCGATTTTCATAAAATCAATGATCCATCAACTCCGTTATAACAACCCTTAAATTCTTTATTTAATTTAATGCTCATCCACAATTTAATCCTCTTGTCTCTTTTTGTCAGTCATAACCTCGTCATAGATCTTTGCTATGGTCAAAACCCAATGATCATAGTTTAAGAAAACTCTACCTACAGCCATGCAATTTAAGAAAATATAGGTCATGTGTCTTGTCATGGTATTTCAGTCTCTGTTAAGGTGTACCACTAGCTAAGTTCTAACAAGAAAATCACGAATATAAACCACGTTACTAGGGAATCAATCAATCAAAAGACGAAAAAGAACATTAGGAAGGAAGAAGGATCATGTTAACATATTGCTTGTAGTGTCTGCTATCTCTAACAAACACTTAACTCTAGCATACTAACAAATTCCTATTCATGTACACTGGTACCCATATCAACTAATCATATATTAATATTCATATCTCTCATCTACCAAAAATTAATCCTCAAAAATAATCGTCAAGGTTTAACTTCCCGATCATCTTGAAATAAAATGCATATACCTCCTCAAAATTAGATACTTCACATTGAAATAAAATTTAATCACTTCTAAAATCTTGGTAGCCTTAACTATGTTTAGTGAATCAAATTTAAATCCTCAATATTTTAACAACATAAAATCTCAACTCCTTAAAAATTCTGAAAATTAAAAATTCATTTCCACCATTTAATTTATAACTCCTCAATGTACATATTAGTGCTCACGGTCTCTGATACTCAAGGTGCACTCAATGCATCTAGTGTCTATAATTGTGTACTAAATTGTACTGTCCGAATCACTTGCACTATTACCTCTAATGATCAAAGTTACCATCAACTGTGTTTTCTTTCATGATTTCAATTTATGTCAATTGGTATATCATCTAATTATCAACACACAGAGTGCTTACTGTTATTAACGTCATCTTTGACTAATCCTCGATATAGAATCATTAGCACTCTTGGTATTATATCACTAGCTGCATTAATGGATTATCTCATCAAGCTCATTAGACTCATGATCACCTGTATCCTCTATAACACTCATGTTTCTTTACTCTCATGGGTATGTGTATGGTTCCTCATCTCGATGGTTGTATATGTATTTCCTTCAATCCTTTAAAGCCTATTAAACTAATCCGTGATACGTTTCACAACTTCCATTACTAATCCTGATATTTCTCTACTTATGACATCTCATTAAACCCTTTATACATATACATTTCTTTACCTTTAACATTTCCGATATCAACCATCAAATTGGACATCATGCTCCATAAATCCTTAACACAATTCCCGGATACTTAATCGTTTACATAGATCACTCAGTTACATAATCATGATTATCCAGGACGGGTAATTGGCTCTGATACTAACTCTGAGAACTATCACTGATACTCTATACTCTCCTTAACTCTCAATCTCTAATGACACTACTCCTAGAATCATTGGTACAAGGTACTATGCTAAGGGCTAACTCTAGATTAAAGCCTACTGCCTACATGCCCAACTAAGAAACTCTTACAAATCACTAGCAACACAGTCAATACTAATACAAGACACAAACAAAATTACAAGCCACTAATTATCATACTTAACAAGAAATCCTCAAGGAATAGGAGCTCAAAGACTGAATTGAGGACAGAAGGTATCTTTACTGCTAGTAAAGAAAGAAGCGGTGGAACAAAGTCCTGGAATAACAGAAATAGATAAGTCTTGAGATGATATTTTAAGAACCAATTTAGGATACAACCTGATAATCATACACGTCTGTCTGAAATCATGACACTCAGAATCCTCGCCACGCCAGTAAGCATAGATGCGATAAACGATAGGTTTCGTAACTAAGGTATGCACTCTATAATCATGTCGTCTAGAATCTTCGCCACGCCAACCGGTATGGCTGCGAAAGACTCTAAACTTCATAACTATAGTATGTACATCCAAGTCAGGTTCCTACGTTCTCGTCACCATAGCTAATATGGCTGCGATAAATTCTAGGTTCCACAACCAAAGTAGACGTTTTACCTTCCTCACTGTCCTCATCAATATATGTCATCAGATGATACCATAAATCCTAGTCCGTAAAAATTCATCTCAATTTGAAATTAACTCAACAACGATACCAAGAATTTAATTTAATAACTGCTCAACAAGAATCAAGTTCAGTAACAACAAGCGAGAGCGGACGGAAACAAGGAAAGATTTAAATTGAAAATAAGATTCTCATGGGGTCATCCCAGGAAATCTTTCAAGAATTTGTGATTGAGTATCCTCTCTCATCCTAGTATCCTATGTCCTATATTCTACAGTAGGCACGTAGTAGTACAACTATAACGTCGCACCACCACGACATCGCACAACTTGCGTAGTCTGACCTGCATGGGCCACCACTAAAAACGTGTCACGACCCGCACCCGGTTTAGGGGCACGAGAGCGTGGGTACGTCCAGCCTACGCCGCAGCATCGGCGGTAGAACGCTGTCTAGGTCAAGTACTATCTAACAGTCTCACGCTAGTATCCAACTCCATAAGGAGATTCGGATAATACTATAAAAATATTCACAACATACTCAATCACAACTACAGCACGATAGGAAATGAAGAAACGAAGAATACAACACAAGTCAAATGACACCATAAACATACCTGCAATCAGTAACATCCAATCTCCAAGTGTCAGAGACAAGTCCACTAAGGTCACAGTCTGGAAAAATATTTTCCAGTCAGGAAGGAGCAAAGTACATCTCTAAATAGCAGTTCTATATAAATGACATAAACTATGTAGCAGTTCTAGATGGAAACATACCAGATGCATGTATAAGTACGAGAATGTACAATGAGAGAAATACTGGAAATACTGTAAGTAAATGCAGGAAAAGAAACATTATGTCCATGAGCAAGAACCTATGACTAAGTGTGTGAGTACTAGCTTTAACATGTGATCGGCTTGGGAACATGATCAGGCTGGTTACATGTGATTAGCTATGGTTCATATAAAGTCAGGCTAACCGTTGGTTAGCTATGGTTCATATAAAGTCAGGCTAACCGTTGGTTAGCTATGGTGCATGTAGAGATCAGGCTAATCACACGTAACAGCTATGGTTCATATAAGTGGTCAGGCCGCACCCGACGTGAGATGTGGGGTGAGCTATGGTGCATATAAAGTTGGGTATGATCACATATCTACACTAAAGTACTCCCCAAACCCCCGACTGGTATAGTAGATCCAATCATGGTACGCTATGGCACAGAATTCCCTAGGAAGGTAGCAAATCTCCCCGGGAATCAGTGTCTGTACATGCACAAGATAACAAGGAAAACAAGTCTTGTACAAGCTACACCATGAATAAGGAATAACATCTCATGACGAGATCCGTGTATACCAATCCGTGTAACCAATGTGTCGAGAACATGGATATTTACACTAGATACAGTGAACATAGGAGATATCATAAATTAGAAACTAATCAGAGAATGTACTTGCCTTGGGTCCTTAGCTGGTAAAACCAATGTCCTGTCCCAGAGTATCGTCTGGAGGAACCAACAGTCCTAAAATATATCAAATACAACATTTACATCAGGTGCTACACTAACACATCACAAATACATGAACTCAGGGGCTCTATCAGGTATGGCACTAGTCAACTAGGGTCACCTAGTAATTTACCAATTAATCATATTATCAATAAATAATTTAATACATATACATATAATTATTCCAAAGTATACAAAATAGGTTTAACTGTATGTACATAAGTGGAAATATATTTTATTTATGTGAAAAATTATACATCACTCATACCCATAGACTAGTATACATGTACCAAATACATATTAACTTATATTATATATATACATACCAAAATAATACTATACTATATACAGGTAATATACCAAATTATGTTTTACAAGTACATATATCTCAATACAGTTTTTATATATATGTGTATACTATATATATATATACCAAAAATATGTTTATACATGTTTATATATATAGGTACACATATTTATACCAAAATACAGTTATATATACATATATACTAATATACATTTATTTATATTTAAATACTGTAACATATATTAATACTTAGTATACCAATAAACGTATATAATATATATATAAGTGTCTATTAGTAATTTACAAAAATACGTATTTGTGTATATACACTAGTAGGTGTATATACATATATACTTTTTATACCAAAATACATATTTGTATATATATCAATCAAAATCCTTATACATAATACATAACTAATTTACACATAATAAATAACTAATTTCATACATAAAGAACAATAAAACTAATTATATTTATTTGCTAAACTAATTACATGAAATACTAAAACTAATTTATACACATAATAAATAACTAGATTATAAACAATAAAACTTATATATATATATATATATATATTACCAAACTTATTATAGGAATTTATTAACTAATTATATGCAATTAACAACTAATTAATAAAATAAACTAATTATATGAAATAAACTAATTCATATAAAATAACTAATTATATATATACTAAACTAATGTTGAAATTTAATAAACTAATTGTTTAATAATTTAACTACTGATTAATTAATAATTACTGATTGATGAATTAATTAACTGATAAAACTAACTGATTAAGATTAATTAACTGATTAATCAGACTAATTAACTAATTTAATTTTACTAACTAATCTAATATATATTAAACTGATTTTATAATTTAATTAAAAAGAAAAATAATTAACCAATCTAAATAACTAATTATTTAATTAATTATTAATTATATAATTAACTATTAATTATATAATCAATTAATCAACTTAAACTAATATATTAACTATATTAATTACTGATTACTTTCATTCACAGAACTAAAAAAGAAAAAGGGAAAGGGGAGAAGAGGCTCACGATGGGCTCCTCCGGTCGTCGGCGCGGGCTCGCCGAGGCGGTGGCGGTCTGCATCGACGGTGGTCAGCGGCGTGGGGCTCGACGTCGGGGAGACGCGGCGCTCGGGTCTGCAGCGGCGGTGGTCGACACCGAGGGGCGGCGGCGTGGAGCTCGAGGCGGCTGCGCCCGGTCGAAGGTCGGCGAGGTCGAGGCGGATCCGAGGCGGCGGTGGCAGCGGCTCCAGATCCGAGGCGGTCGGCGTCTTCCTCGGCGGATCTGGGCGGCGTCCGGCTTCAGCGGCCACGGCTAGGTTCTTCTCGGCGGAGGCGGCTTCGGCGGCTTGATTCAGCGGATCTGGGCGGCGTCCGGCGGAGGCTACCGGAGTTACTCCGGCGTCGGCTCCAGTGGTGGCGGCTTTGAGTCTAGGGTTAGGGCTGGTCGGTTCTGTGCATCGGGGTCGTGTCCGGGGCTGGACACGGCAGTCTGGTGTCTGTGGGGGAAACGTGTCTGGGTCTGCCGGACACGGGGATGCTGTTGTACAGTGGAGGAGGTGGATGTGTCCGGTGTGTCGGACACGGAAAAAATCTGTTTGTAACGTTGTAACCGGACACAGGAAATGAATGGATACGGTGGGACACCCGGGGTCAGACCCGAGGCCATCACGGCTGACACGGTGATGCTGGACACACGGACACGATTACACAAAATGATGGTGGCTGTGGCTTTGAGAGAATTTGTGGAGGCTAGCCAATGAATTGAAGATTAGGGTTTCTAGGGAAATGTGAGAATGAGAACCTAAATAGGGAGAGATGGTGTGGGATAAAGGGTTGCGGGTTGGCCCAATGACGAATGGCCCAGAATTAATTAAACGGGTTTTACATGTGGGAAAAATGAGGGTGCAAAGGGGAGACAGTAAACTGGTAAATTCAAATAGAAAAGAAATTTAAGAAAATGTTTTTAAGAGGCTTTCAAAGGCTGACTGATTAAATTAGCTACGAATTAACTTCATTTTGCAAAACCCTAGAAAATATGTAATTTGTTTATTTACTATTCCAAAATGGATATAAAATTTTATTATGAAAACAACTAGTCCTATAATAATTTCATCAATAACTAATTTTATTATTGCAAACCAATAAACATTTGAAACTAGAAAATATATTATTATTTATTTATTTATTTTGTAATATATCGACATTTAGAAAAATGATTTTTATAAAAGATTTTTTTTTTTTTTTAAATTACATTCTACAATCAAACATCGTTCAAAATAAAATAAAAATTTTAAGGAGAATTATTTTATAAACTCGATATTTTAAAATAAATAAAAATCTAATTATTTTGGAAATTGGAAATCGGAGGTTACATTTTTCTTATGGATCATCAGCACATCAGTTGAGGGACTATCCATCTATTCAAACTCGTCCAGGTTAGGATGGAGTAGTCGCTTAGAGGGGACCAGCCAGAGTACCTACTGTACCAGGAGGCCAGCAAAGGGAACCTCCACTTCCGCCACAACAGCAGAGGTTTGCTCAGCACTAGCAGCAGCAGAGAGGTGCGCCCCAGGGATGAGCATATACCATGACGATCGAGGAGGCTGAGCCAGCAGGAGATATGATTTCAGGTTCAGTTCTTCTCAATTCTATTCCAGCACTTATATTTTTCGATTCTGGCACTTCCCATAGTTTCGTGTCTGTATCATATGCTCTTAAACATCGTTTAGAGGTGGAACCCTTAGATAAGACTTACAAGATCACGACTGGCGGAGGCATTATTCTAGTCAGTAACTTTTGCAAGGACCGGAGGGTATCATTAGGAGGCCGAGAGTTGAGCATGTGCTTACTCGTCATGCCACTTCCGGGGTACAATATTGTACTCGAAATGGACTGGTTGAGTAGGCACCATGCTACTATAGATTATCATGGAGGCAGAATGATATTTTGACAGCCAGGAGAGCCAGAGTTCGAGGTCGCCAGAGGAGCAGCAGAGCAGAGCAGGGGCAATTTTTGTGGAGCCAGGATGGAAGAAGAGGAGTTGCCACTTTCTCTGATAGCATAGTTCCTGGATGTCTTTTCAGAGAGTTGCCAGGTTTGCCGCCAGACAGAGATATTGAGTTCTCTATAGACTTGGTGCCAGAAGCAGAGCCTATATCACAATATGTCTATAGAGTCAACAACAATGAGCTAACAAAACTGAAGAAGCAAGTTGAGGAGTTGCAGGACAAGGGCTTCATCAAATCCAGTTCATCACCATGGAAAACTCCGATATTGTTCGTATCGAAGAAGGATGGGATGATACGTATGTGTATCGATTATAGAGCTCTAAACAACCTCACTATCAAGAACAAATACCCGCTGCCGAGGATAAATAATTTTTTCGATCAGTTGAGCGGAGCGAAGGTGTTTTCAAAGATAGACTTGAGATCAGGCTTCCACCAGGTAAAGGTGAAGAGGAAAGGCATTCCGAAGATAGCTTTTCAGGCCCGATATGGCCAGTTTGAGTTTATAGTAATGCCATTTGGTTTAACTAATGCACCGACAATATTTATGAACTTGATGAACAAGGTGTTCCCCACCAGTATCTTGACAAGTTTATGGTGGTGTTCATCAATGACATTTTTGTATATTTAAAGACCCCAGAGGAGCATGAAGAGCACTTGAGGATGGTGTTGGAGACCCTCAGGAAAGAGGAGCTCTACTAAAAGCTTTCAAAGTGCGAGTTCTTCCTTGACAAGGTTGAATTCTTTGGACATGTGGTGACGGGTGACAGAATCTCAGTTAACCCAAAGAAGATCGAGGCAGTAGAGTCATGGGCTACTCCCAGTTCCATAGCTAAGATTAGGAGTTTTCTCGGGCTAGTAGGTTACAACAAGAGGTTTGTACAAGACTTCTCCAGGATTGCAGAGTTTATGTTTAGGCTGACCAAGAAGGATATGGATTTTGTCTGGACGGAGGATTGTCAGGCTGTATTTGATGAGATAAAGAAGAGATTGACGATAGCTCCAGTATTGACGTTGCCATCAAGGACAGGTGGATTCACTATCTATATTGATGCTTTAGGAAAGGGTTTGGGTTACATTATTCAGCAGCACGGGAAGGTGATTGCCTATGCTTCCAGGCAATTACATCCTTATGAAAAGAACTACCCCACCCACGATTTGGAATTGGCAGCAATTATTTTTGCTCTAAAGTTGTGGAAACACTATCTATATGGAGAGCGTGTGGAGATCTTCACAGACCATAAGAGCTTGAAGTACATATTTACACAGAAAGAGCTGAACATGAGGCAGATGAGGTGGTTAGAGTTGATGAAAGACTTTGACATTTTATTGTAGTACCACCTAGGAAAGGCCAACGTAGTCGATGATGCCTTGAATAGGTATCTGATAGCTATGTACTTAACGTGAAATAGACATTTGTTGGCCGATCTTGAGAGCTTGGGAATTGAGGTGCTAGTTCCTGGTATCGAGATTCAGTTATGGGGCTTGCAGATACAGTCTGAGATGATAGACAGAATCAGAGCTACGTAGTATGATGATGAGGCTCTGAGGAGTATCAGGGCATTGGTTCGGACATGATTATCAGAAGACTTCACTATTGCTGATGATGGATCTTTACGGCACGATACGGGAATATGTATGTCGAGCGGGGAGCTGCGTGAGGAGATCTTGTAGGAGGCGCATCGCTCTCAGTACTCGATGCATCCAGGTGCCAACAAGATGTATCAAGACCTGAGGGAGCATGTATGGTAGTTTGCTATGAAGTGCGATATAGCATGCTTTGTATCCCAGTATTTAGTGTACCAGCAGGTAAAGGTGGATCGACAGAGGCCAGGTGGATTGCTTCATCCTTTACCCATCCCAGAGTAGAAGTGGGAGCATGTGACTATGGATTTTATTTTAGGTCTTCCACGTTCTCCAGGAAGAAAGGACGCAATTTGGGTCATCGTGGATAGGTTGACCAAATCAGTCAACTTCTTACCATTCAAAGTGGGTACATCGACGGAGAAGCTAGCAGAGACGTACGTGCGGCAGATTATCAGATTACATGGGGTTCCTGTGAGCATCATCTCAGATCGGGATAGTTGTTTCACTTCCCACTTCTGAAGAAGTTCGCAGGCTAGCTTGGCCACTCAGCTCAAGTTCAGTACCGCATATCACCCCCAGACAGACGGGCAGTCTGAAAGGACTATTCAGACTCTCGAGGATATGCTGCACACTTGTGTTCTAGATCACAGAGGTTCTTAGGAGGATTATCTACACCTGTTAGAGTTTGCTTAGAATAATAGCTACCAGGATAGTATTGAGATGTCACCATTCGAGGCTCTATATGGACGGAGGTATCGCACACCGTTATCTTGGGATGATATCAGAGAGAGAGCCTTGTTAGGACTAGAGATGGTCGTGGATGCAGCAAAAAATATGAAACTCATCAGAGATAGACTTCGAGTGGCGCAGGACAGACAGTGGCATTGGGCTGACAGCCACTGTAGACCCTTAGAGTTTGAGGTATAGGTTTTGTTTTTTTTTGGCTTATGATTATTTTGTTTTAGATTACGTGTTAAGACTATTTTGTTCTAGGTTGGTGATCTGGTGTTCTTATGAATTTCTCCGACACGGGGCATAATTCACTTTGGTGGAGACGGAAAGCTTAATCCATGGTACATCGGACCTTTTGGTATTCTTGCAAGGGTCGGTACAATGGCCTATAGACTAGACTTGCCGCCTGCACTAGAGGGAGTACATAACATGTTCCACGTGTTATAGCTGAGACGGTATGTGGCAGACCCAATTTTCTTTTTAAGGAGAGCCTTCTCCTTTTTGTTCATTCCCAACCAAATTCTAAATTCAAATTTTTATCATCACCAATCCAAAACTAAATTTTCCACCATAATTACCAAACAAACAACAACCATCACCTCTGTATCCAGCCGTATCGGCCTTGGGTTTGACCCTGATTATCTTTCCACTATAGTTTGAGCTAATACATTCACTAGTATAATTTTTGTGTCCGTGTCGATACAATCAGCACAACCCACACCTCTGTTTGATATGATACTTCACCATCCCAAGAAACCAAAATACACAGAAGAAGAAACAAAACCCTAAATGTAAACCCCCTCAATTATTTCTATAGATGGTCAGGTATGGATTGGAAAATTTTTGGTTTAGCAACAGATGTTTGAGGTTTAGAGTAGAGTTGCATATGTCTGTTATTTATTAATTAAACCCTTGGCGCGCCCTACCATTGCTAAATTATTCGGAGCCCAATATCAGCCCATAAATTCCATCGGATTATTGTACTTCTGACTTGACTCGCCAATTTAGGTACTGGACTTTTCTATCACACAAAATTAAATCCATTATGCGTTAAATTAATCGCATAATTTCCCGCATCCTAACCCCCATAATTTATTTCTATGTCGGACACCTGTGTCGTTACCCTCAATTTTGAGATACCAACTTAACCCGTTGAGCCGGACCAACTAAAGGGTCCAAGACTGACTCCAAGCCCCCACTATTTTTGACCTTTACTTCATTTCCAAATTTTGACCCCAAGTGCCCCCATTTAATTTAAAAGCGCGGGACACTTTAATTCTATTTAAATCGTGGATACCAATTTTGACTAATCCTATTTTAATCCTCAACTAAATCCCAATGCCCATTTAATTAAACCCATGCCAAACACACAACACCCCCTCACCATGCAAAACTCCAAACACCTTTTTCCCCACAATTTCCCTATCATTTCATGTGTTGGTGCAATTATCCAAATTTAAGGGGCTAAATTGCAAATATTGGGACATGTGTCACTACCACGTTCCGAAAACAGGGGTATTTTTGAATTTTTATAATATTTAATATTATGGTAATTATATTTAAGTAATTACAGGACAGTATATTTAATTTAAATAATTATGTGATGTGTAATTAAATATTGTATTATATACAGTGTTCATTTATTTTCAGCTAGCAGACTTGACCTAGAAGCCAGTAGATGAACACCTGTCAAAATTATAGAATTCTGTATTTAATTATTTTATCTAGAATTTATTTATTGGAGATTGTAACTAATTACCGTATTTTAATTAATTATTGTGCCTTGCCTTTGCTTCGATATTTGGAGCGCTATCCTGACTTTTGTCTTCCAACAAATTTCACAATCTTGCCCTAGACATGTCCGCCTTCCATTCTGCTATTTTTGTAACTCGTAATTATGCTCTCTGTGCACTTTTTCTAGCCGCACAAAAATCGTCGCAGACGTTATTTAATAAATTCCTATTTTTGTATCGTTGTGCGTTCCAATCGAAATTGGAGCCAATCTTGACCTATTTTTCATGCGGCCCAAATTAGGGTAATATTCTGTTCTGAGTCTTCTTCATTATTAGTATTGATGACCTGACCTAATTTTGGTCCCATGTACTCCTAATTAATTTTAGAACACAACTTATATTTATTTCTAATTAAATTGAGGATACTATTTTAACCAATTCTGAAATCTCAATTTAATTCCAGCGCCCTGCTAATTGAGCCCGTACCAAACTTACAGCGCCCCCTGACCCTATAAAACACCAGACACCGAATCGCCCGCCAAATTTTTGTTATTTTATGCGTCTTTGCAAATACCCAAATTTAAGGGGGCTAATTTGCAAATTTGCATTTTTGGTGTCAACACCAATTTGTTTAAACCAATGAGGAATCCCTAATATTTTTAATCATCACCCTCATCCCCACATGAAGAAATCTCATGACCAATCTGGACCACACATTTAATGGGCCAATCCTAACCCTTGATTTCACACACCCTCTCTCCCTATTTAATGTCATGTCCCATCAAACCCTAATCCCTAGAAAACCTAGGTAGGCCTCATCTCACAAGCCTCCATCTCCCTCAACACCAAACCGTAGCTTCTTCCCTTCTTCTTCTCTTTTCTCTTCTTCTTCTTCTTCTTCTTCTTCTTCTTCTTCTTCTTCTTCTTCTTTTCTTCCTTTCTCCTTCTTCTTTCTTGTTTTCTTCATTTAAATTCAAAAAAAGGGGGGGGGGGAACACTGTTCATCCTCCTCCCTACTGTTCACCCGACGGCCCTTTCTCCCTTCGGCGGCCGCTGCTCAGCCCCGGCGGCCAACCCGACGGCTCCCTCTCCCTCTGCCCTTCCTCCCTCCGCCGGACAGCTCCCCTGTGCTCCGGCGACCGAGCTCCCTCTCCGGCGTGGTCATCCACCCTCCGGCCCGAGCCCCCACGCGACCGGAGCAGCAACAGCAGCTCCCTGCTGCTCTTCTCCCCGCGGCTTCACGAGCCAAGATCGACCCCGGCCATCAACCGGCCAACCCCCTCGACTCCTTCCTCATCCTCCCTCAGGCGGCCAACCACCACAATCAAGCCCAGTTTTTCCCCCGCTGCTCTCAATCATCACCACCACTACTTCCACCGCCGGCCAGTCCTCCCTCCTGCCGTACTCCGGCCGGCAAGCATTCCTTCCTCTGTTGTGAGTTTCCTCCTCCCCTCTTCCCTCTTCACAGATGTTGTATATATATATATGTATATATATAGATATATATATATATATGTATATATAACAAATATAATGTGTATGTGCATATATGACTAATGTATATGTATTTGTATGTATATAATTAATGTGTAGAAATATATGTATATACGTATGAGTATAAATTCATATATGTATATGTATATTATTTATTTAATTAATGTTTAACAGTACATGTATGTGTATATATATATGACTATGTAAATACGTATACGTATATGTGTGTGTGTAGATGTATACGTGTGTATACATATTAAATAATATTTTATATAAATTTTTGGTATATATATAAGTAGTTTATATATATATATATATATATATATATATATATATATATATATATATATATATATATATATATATATATATATATATATATATATATATATGTTATATTGATATGTAAGTATATATATACCTATATATAAATTTATTTTGGTATAGGTAAACATGTATTATATGTGTCTTAGTGTTTAATGTTATACATATATAATGTATTGGTATATATATATATATATATATATGTATATATATATATATATATATATATATATATATATATATATATATACATTGGGTTATTTTTATAATATCTATTTAATAAAAAGTATATATTATTATATTTTTAATTGGTACATGTGTGTATATATATATATATATATAATTAGTCTATGTATGTATTCGTTAATTCGTATGTGTATATTATGTATATCCCTACTAGATGACCCTAGTTGACTAGTGCCCTGCCTGGCATGGTCCTGAGACCAGTGTTTTTTTTGACTGTGTGTTACCGTAGCACCTGACACCAGTGATATTGTGATATGTTTATAGGACTGTTGGTTCACCCAGAGGATATTCTGGGACAGGACATCAATAATTACCAGCTAAGGACCCAAGGCAAGTACATTCTCTGATAATTTCCAATTCCTTGATAATTTCTATAAGTTCAATAATCTTGAAATGTTACCTCTGAATCCTTGACACTGTGCTACACGGACTAGTATAGCTTGGATCTGCAGTCATGAGATGTTACATTGATTATCGTATTGACATTGTATACGACATATATATTAGACATCGTACATGATAGATTGGACTTGCTCGTGTATCGTGACGTGTCATGGTTGGATCCACATTACTAGTTGGGGGCGGGGAAGTAGTTAGTAAGAAATGTGATCATACCCTTTATACAGTATAGAACAATGTAAGTGTTAATCATGCTCTTCACTCATGATTAGCCAGGCCCTATAGCTATCGTACATGTTCCCAAGCCGATCACATTTTGAAACTACTATTTCAAACACTTAGAATAGATTACAGTTCCCTATTTTAAATCATATACTACATCACCCGTATATGATACTGTACCATTGTTCTTTTTATTTTCATACTGACTGTATCATATTGCCTATTGTCTGTCTCTTTACATTGCCTGTCTCTCTATTTTGTCATTATATTATTTCACTGTCTTCTCTCAGTATCTAGCATTATCTGTTTATTGCTTTATAGTCCTTATCAATTTAATGGAACTGTTATTTGAGATTGTACTTTGCTCCTTCCTGACTGGAAACATTTTTCCAGACTATGCCTTAGAGGACCGCTGTCCGACACTTTATGGACCATATGGTGAGTAGCTGCAAATTTGGACTTGATAGTTTAGTTGTGATTCCGGGAGGTCTAGCCTGAATCACTAGTTTTCTGATTTGTTCTTTTAGTAGACTATTTGGTACCGAATTTGTCTCCGGCATGATTTGTTGAGATATGGATAATTGTTGAGTTAGATTATTACTTTTTGACTTGTGTTGTATTTAATTTTGTTCGATATCTTATCGTGCTGTAGTCCTGTGAGTGAGTATGTGTTCATTTTATTTGTGTCATCCGTGCCTCCTTATGGAGATTGGATGCTGTGTGAGATTGGCTAGATAGTATCAAGACCTTGACAGTGTTCTACCGCCGATGCTGTGGCGTACGCTGGACGTACCCACGTACTCGTGCCCCAATTCCGGGTGCGGGTCGTGATACGTTTTTAGTGGTGGCCCATGCAGGTCTGACTTTGCGAGTTGTGCGATGTCGTAGTAGTGTGGCATCTTTGTTACACTATTGCGTGCCTGCGATAGGATCTAGGACATAGGATACTAGGACGGGAGCGAATACTCAATCACAATTCCTTGAGAGATTCCTGGGATGACCCCTGAGAATCTTGTTATAATTTCTAATTTAAAATCATTCCCTTATTCCGTCCATTCTCACTTGTTAATTGTTGATCAGG
The DNA here is from genome assembly GCA_036927795.1 of Iris macrosiphon. Taxonomy (NCBI): domain Eukaryota; kingdom Viridiplantae; phylum Streptophyta; class Magnoliopsida; order Asparagales; family Iridaceae; genus Iris; species Iris macrosiphon. The sequence goes on from JAYESA010000006.1 coordinate 100,619,596, forward strand.
TATTAAATTAGAATTTTGGGTTTCATTGTAGGGTTGATTTCATATCAAGATGAGTTTTCAGACTAATTTATGGTATTATTTGATGACACACGTCGATGAGGACAGTGAGGAAGATAACACTAGGGCTACTGGACTACTAGATATGGATTTAATTATAATTTTAAGATTGAAAATGAATTGCATTTTTGAATTTTGAGAAGTTGAGATATTATGTTATTAAAATTTTATTTTTGAGGATTCAGATTCGATTCAATGAACCTAGACAAGTCTGTAAGGATTTTTTGTGATTAAGTTTTTTACTCCAGTATTTAGATAATTGATCTTGAGGAAAGTATATGCATTTTACTTTAAAATTTATTCGAGGAGTTATTTTGAGGAATTTATTTTGAGGATAAAAATCTTATAGTGGAAGAGATATATTAGTATATAAGTAGATGGGATGCATGTGTAAGGATCTGTTGACTTGAGCATGATTAAGATCTCACTGCCAACTGACTTGGGCGTCCATCCAGGGTTGTATTAGAAAGAGCAGTACTTAGTATGGTGTGTTGTATTTGATATGCACTTGAGTGATAAGTATAACTAGTATTAGCGATTGCAGTAGGTAAGGAGCTAGCAGTGAGTACGTTTCAAGTAGAACTGTGGTACCTTAGAAGGATAGAGGTATCAGACAATGGATGCATTCTTAACCTGTGCAATCACAACTAGGATTTTTCTTTCAATCTATTTATCTTGAACGTTGCTTCTTTAGAACTGTACTGTCCTTCCTTGATGATATCGCATTTTTGCCTAAATTGATTCTTTGGGATCTGTCTTCAGGATGTCGCCGCAGACACGGTCTATGAGAGCGGGAACATCAGCTTTAGAGGGGCCAGCCACCTCTCCACCTGAGGGACAGACCGCCGTAGTTCCTCCTACTTCTCCAATGCACGTAGGTGTATCTGTACTTTTCGGGGATCCTCCTCCCCCACCTGTTCAGAGGATTATCGCAGCTGTGACGGACAACCTTCCTCCTCCACCGACTCCGATTCCCTGAGGTTTGCCCATTGACGGGGCGCAGATGTTTACCTTGATCCAGGGCATGGTAGATGCCCAGAGAGTGACGGCAGACGCTCAACGAGTTTAAGCTGAGGCTCAGAGGGTGCAAGCAAAAGCACACCAGGCACAAACCGAGCTGATGAGAGAAAACATGGAGAATGCTCATCAGGTGACTCTCCAAGCTTTGGAGAGAGTAGCACAGTACCAGCAGTTTCCTGGCCAACAGCAACAGAGATTAGGTACTATAGTGGACTTCAAAATGATGATGCCTCGAGAGTTCAAAGGCACCGAAGGGATACTCTACGCTGACGACTGGCTAGAGGATATAGAGAGGAGCCTGCGATTGACCCAGATTTTGGAGAACTTATAGATAGAAGCCGCTGGCAGTCAGATGTTCGATATTGCACTCACGTGGTATCGCACAGAGCCAAGAATTACTGCGCAAGGACTTACTTGGGAGACCTTCAAGGAACTCTTCAAGGAGAAGTTCTTTCCCGACGTGGCATTGGGAACCTTGGAAAGTCAGTTTCATGACTTAGTTAAAGGAGACATGTCGGTCGACGAGTACGCTGCAGAATTCTGTAGATTGAGCCGTTTTGTATCGTCTATGATTCGGGACCCAGGAGATCGAGCCCAGAAATTCAGAAAGGGACTGACAAGAGAGATTAGGTCGCGCACTTCTGGTCGTCGTACTGCTACCTTTGAGGCTATCTTGATGGATGCTCAGATTGCAGAAGAGGATCTGGAACTCAGGCCTAAGAGGAGTCACAATACTTTTGGAGATACGAATGGTAGCGCAGGACCGGCCAAGCATCCCCGTATTCAGCACCAACAGTAGTACCAAGTACCATTTCTTATTCAGCAACAACCATGGACCTTTCAGCATCCACCGCAGTACCTAGCACCAGTTCCTATCCAGCAACATCCATAGACGTATCAGTATCAACAACAGTACCAGGCACCAGTCCGTGTTCAGCAGAATCAGCAACAACCTCCGAGAGAGACACGGCAGACTTGTCATTTCTGTAAGAAGCCAGGTCACCTTTGGGAGAGCTGTAGAATGAGGCTAGGACTTTGTTTGCACTGCGGCGCTGCGGGACATCGAGTAAGGATTGTCTTCTAGCCCCTTATCTTCTCGGCCAGCGCGCAGCTTCAGATTATAGAGATCCAGTTAGGCTACCTGTGGAACCGTATATTGTTCAGCACCCGCGAAGGGAACCACCCCAGCAGGGCGGGGCATTTGCGATGACGGTCGAGGAGACCGATACTGCAGGTAATGTGTTAGCAGGTTCTGTTCTTTCCTTCCTTCTGTTCCTATCTATCTGATTGATTGACTGATACCTTAGTACCGTAGCTTGTATGCATGATTCTTGTTATAATGTAGTTAGTAGTACACCATGATACAGAGACTGCAATACCATGACAATAGACACTATGATCGTACATATTCCCCTTGGGTTGCATGTTGTATGATTGTAGGAAGATTTTCTTAGACTATGATTATCGGGGTTTGACCATGACGAAGATTCATGAAGGAGTTATGACTTGACAAGATGATTAAAATTCGAGGATAACCATTGATTTAAATAGAGGGTTAAGAAATTAACATTGCATAATTGGTGGTTTATTAATTCCAGGAAGATTATGATGTAATTAAATTGGTTATTAAAATTTGGAAATTTTGGGAGACTATCATTATATTTATTTGGTTGCAAGTTATTTTTAAAATGTTATATTTGGATGTTGCATTTGGAGAATCCTTAAGTATCGCATTGTTGAGAAATTGAGGAAAGAGGAAACCGAGGAATAAAATTATTGATGGACTAATGTTGAATTCAAACTTTTTTGGACGAGATTACATTTTATATATGTGCATTGATTTAAAATCAAATTTGAGGAGTGGATATTAAATTCTGAGTATTGAATTATTAACTAAAAATTTTGGAAATTTTTTTGACAAAAATAGACTTTGATTTTATTTCGAGGATTTTTCAGGAATGCAATAATTATAGAATTTTTAAATTGTGAAAAGACATTGTGGATTATTACCTGATTTCGTGGTTGATGAATTTAAATTTGAGGGAAATAATAATGTGTATGATTAAACACTACTATGAGGATTTTAAATTTTGAGGACGAAATTCTTTTAAGGAGGGTAGACTTATCACTACCACGTTCCGAAAATAGGGGTATTTTTGACTTTTTATAATATTTAATATTATGGTAATTATAATTAAGTAATTGCATGACAGTATATTTAATTTAAATAATTATGTGATGTGTAATTAAATATAGTATTATATACAGTGTTCATTTATTTTGAGCTAGCAGACTTGACCTAGAAGCTAGTAGATGAACACCTGTCGGAATTATAGAATTTTGTATTTAATTATTTTATCTAGAATTTATTTATTGGAGATTGTAACTAATTACCGTATTTTAATTAATTATTGCACCTTGCCTTTGCTTCGATATTTGGAGCGCTACCCTGACTTTTGTCTTCCAACAAATTTCACAATCTTGCCCTAGACATGCCCGCCTTCCATTCTGATATTTTTGCAACTCGTAATTATGCTCTCTGTGCACTTTTTCTAGCCACACAAAAATTATCACGGACGTTATTTAATAAATTCCTATTTTTGTATCGTTGTGCGTTCCAATCGAAATTGGAGCCAATCTTGACCTATTTTTCGTGCGGCCCAAATTAGGGTAATATTTTGTTCTGAGTCTTCTTCATTATTGGTATTGATGAACTGACCTGATTTTGGCCCCATGTACTCCTAATTAATTTTAGAACACAACTTGCATTTATTTCTAATTAAATTGAGGATACTATTTTAACCAATTCTGAAATCCTAATTTAATTCCAGCGCCCTGCTAATTGAGCCCGTACCAAACTTACAGCGCCCCCTGACCCTACAAAACACCAGACACCGAATCGCCCGCCAAATTTTTGTCATTTTATGCGTCTGTACAAATACCCAAATTTAAGGGGGCTAATTTGCAAATTTGTATTTTTGGTGTCAACACCAATTTGTTTAAACCAATGAGGAATCCCTAATATTTTTAATCATCACCCTCATCCCCACATGAAGAAACCTCATGACCAATCTGGACCACACATTTAATGGGCCAATCCTAACCCTTGATTTCACACACCCTCTCTCCCTATTTAATGTCATGTCCCATCAAACCCTAATCCCTAGAAAACCTAGGTAGGCCTCATCTCACAAGCCCCCATCTCCCTCAACACCAAACCGTAGCTTCTTCCCTTCTCCTTCTCTTTTCTCTTCTTCTTCTTCTTCTTCTTCTTCTTCTTCTTCTTCTTCTTTTCTTCCTTTCTCCTTCTTCTTTCTTGTTTTCTTCATTTAAATTCAAAAAAAGGGGGGGAGGGGGAACACTGTTCATCCTCCTCCCTACTGTTCACCCGGCGGCCCTTTCTCCCTCCGGCGGCCGCTGCTCAGCCCCGGCGGCCAACCCGACGGCTCCCTCTCCCTCTGCCCTTCCTCCCTCCGCCGGACAGCTCCCCTGTGCTCCGGCGACCGAGCTCCCTCTCCGGCGTGGTCAGCCACCCTCCAGCCCGAGCCCCCACGCGACCGGAGCAGCAACAGCAGCTCCCTGCTGCTCTTCTCCCCGCGGCTTCACGAGCCGAGATCGACCCCGGCCATCAACCGGCCAACCCCCTCGACTCCTCCCTCATCCTCCCTCAGGCGGCCAACCACCACCATCAAGCCCAGTTTTTCCCCCGCTGCTCTCAATCATCACCACCACTACTTCCACCGCCGGCCAGTCCTCCCTCCTGCCGTACTCCGGCCGGCAAGCATTCCTCCCTCTGCTGTGAGTTTCCTCCTCCCCTCTTCCCTCTTCACAGATGTTGTATATATATATATGTATATATATAGATATATATATATATATATGTATATATAACAAATATAATGTGTATGTGCATATATGACTAATGTATATGTATTTGTATGTATATAATTAATGTGTAGAAATATATTTATATACGTATGAGTATAAATTCATATATGTATATGTATATTATTTATTTAATTAATGTTTAACAGTATATGTATGTGTATATATATATGACTATGTAAATACGTATACGTATATGTGTGTGTGTAGATGTATACGTGTGTATACATATTAAATAATATTTTATATGAATTTTTGGTATATATATAAGTAGTTTATATATATATATGTTATATTGATATGTAAGTATATATATACCTATATATAAATTTATTTTGGTATAGGTAAACATGTATTATATGTGTCTTAGTGTTTAATGTTATACATATATAATGTATTGGTATATATATATATATATATATATATATATATATACATTGGGTTATTTTTATAATATCTATTTAATAAAAAGTATATATTATTGTATTTTTAATTGGTACATGTGTGTATATATATATAATTAGTCTATGTATGTATTCGTTAATTCGTATGTGTATATTATGTATATCCCTACTAGATGACCCTAGTTGACTAGTGCCCTGCCTGGCATGGCCCTGAGACCAGTGTTTTTTTTGACTGTGTGTTACCGTAGCACCTGACACCAGTGATATTGTGATATGTTTATAGGACTGTTGGTTCACCCAGGGGATATTCTGGGACAGGACATCAATAATTACCAGCTAAGGACCCAAGGCAAGTACATTCTCTAATAATTTCCAATTCCTTGATAATTTTTATAAGTTCAATAATCTTGAAATCTTACCTCTGAATCCTTGACACTGTGCTACACGGACTAGTATAGCTTGGATCTGCAGTCATGAGATGTTACATTGATTATCGTATTGACATTGTACACGACATGTATATTAGACATCGTACATGATAGATTGGACTTGCTCGTGTATCGTGACGTGTCATGGTTGGATCCACATTACTAGTTGGGGGCGGGGAAGTAGTTAGTAAGAAATGTGATCATACCCTTTATACAGTATAGAACAATGTAAGTGTTAATCATGCTCTTCACTCATGATTAGCCAGGCCCTATAGCTATCGTACATGTTCCCAAGCCGATCACATTTTGAAACTACTATTTCAAACACTTAGAATAGATTACAGTTCCCTATTTTAAATCATATACTACATCACCCGTATATGATACTGTACCATTGTTCTTTTCATTTTTATACTGACTGTATCATATTGCCTATTGCCTGTCTTTTTACATTGCCTGTCTCTCTATTTTGTCATTACATTATTTCACTGTCTTCTCTCAGTATCTAGCATTATCTGTTTATTGCTTTATAGTCCTTATCAATTTAATGGAACTGTTATTTAAGATTATACTTTGCTCCTTCCTGACTGGAAACATTTTTCCAGACTATGCCTTAGAGGACCGCTGTCCGACACTTTATGGACCATATGGTGAGTAGCTGCAAATTTGGACTTGATAGTTTAGTTGTGATTCCGGGAGGTCTAGCCGGAATCACTAGTTTTCTGATTTATTATTTTAGTAGACTATTTGGTACCGGATTTGTCTCCGGCTTGATTTGTTGAGATATGGATAATTGTTGAGTTAGATTATTACTTTTTGACTTGTGTTGTATTTAATTTTGTTCGATATCTTATCGTGCTGTAGTCCTGTGAGTGAGTATGTGTTCATTTTATTTGTGTCATCCGTGCCTCCTTATGGAGATTGGATGCTGTGTGAGATTGGCTAGATAGTATCAAGACCTTGACAGCGTTCTACCGCCGATGCTGCGGCGTAGGCTGGACGTACCCACGTACTTGTGCCCCAATTTCGGGTGCGGGTCGTGACAACATGTGGCATAACCTCATTGGCCAAAGCCAAATGGAGAAGCCCTCATTTCGTTGACTAGTCAAAACCCCCCTCTCTTGAATAAAAATCTCCATGAACAATCCTGGCCATTCACTCCAATGGGGAGCATCATCACCATATATTCCTACATCACCTCCCCTGTTTAATGTCTCTTCAATGCACACATCCCAAGCAGGACCTAATCCCCATATTTGGGAACCCCCCCCTCTCTCTCTCCTTCCTCCATACACTCACAGTCGAGTACAATCCTTTCTTCTTCTTCTCTTCTTCTTTTCTTCTTCTTCTTCTTCTTCTTCTTCTTCTTCTTCTTCTTCTTCTTTTCTTATCTTATTCTTCATCTTCTCACTATGAAACAATAACAGTTCTGGTGGAAATCTTGGCCATGGCAGACCCGGAGCCCGTAGGCAAGCTCGTAGATCCCTCCTCCACGAGTAAGACATCAGTCGAGGAGCTTGACTGCAGGCAATGGAAGAACAACCACGAGCCGGCCGACTGGATATTTCTACCTGATCTCGGCTGTCCCCGACGACTCCTATGGCCATTGCAGCTTCCCGCGACCCGATTCCGATGAGCCGCTGGCCCGACGTCATTTCCTCCCCGACTTCGCTGCTCTCCGACCCAGCCACGTGAGCCTTCCGCAGCCACTCCGACGACAGTTCAGCACCGCACCTCGACTCCGGCCTGTACAGCCTGCTCTTCGATGATAGTGCAGCCACAACCCTGACTTCACTGCTCCCCATTCTCTATGACTCCGCTGCTCGAGCCTGCAGTCCGGCGAGTCAAGTCCGGCTTCAGACCTCCCCCCCGACTCCACTGCTTAGGCACAGCTCCCTCCATCCGACCTCTACTCCACCACTGTCGATCCTCCACCCTGCTGGCAATCATCTTTCCGACCTCCTCCACCTCAGTCCCCCGACTCCACTGCACTCCGGCAGCCACTCCGTCGAGCTTCCGGTCTCCACCACCACCATTGCACCATAGCCGATCTTCTCACCACCATTGCATCACCATCACTGCCACCACCTGAGCAACTTCGACGAGTCCAGTCCGGCCAAGCCCCCTCGATCTCAGACCAACCACCACCACCACCATTGCAACCTCGTCGTCGAGGTATACGACTCCCTCCCCCTCTCTTTGTATTAATTTATTATGTATTTTATAGTTAGGGTTATATGTAGTTAAATATGGTTTGTGTGCATTAGTTAGGGCTTATGAGCATGGGTTATTGGTATATACTTGTGTGTTTTAGTTTGGAAGAGAAGCATTACATATACAGCATATATAGGAATGTTAGCATGGGTTGTGGTTGAATTCACCATTAAAGAATGATGTTAGATCGTGTGTGTATACACAAGAAGATAGAGAACTGTATTAGCAGGAGTGTATATATTATATCGAGGTTGGAATGGTATGATTATGTGATCCAATGAACAATGGATGTTTATGTAGAGAAAACTTGTCCATGTAGTATGTAGTATAAAATGCTCAAGTTAAATATATATTTAGTAAGGATAGTAGGTGAATGTTTGATTGAGGACTAGTGTGTAGTATAAAACCCCTGATCGGTAATTTGGGGACTGAAAATTAAAGGTGATTAATTTAGAGCAGTACTATGTGATTGGTAACAACGATATTAAACGAAGAAATTATAATCGTTAACTGTGTTTTGAGGATGGTTTGATGATGTGGTACTGATGACTAGATGATTTGATGTATCGTACCGATAGTCAACTGTGGTCAACCCCCCTAGCATCTTGTCCCTGTGAGTCATAGCTGAGACTGAGCTTAGATATAGATGTGTGTCGCATCCCTGTTTGACGTAGAATAGATTATTGATTTTTGGTTTATATGTCATCTCTAGGTACTGTGAGACCTGAGGGCTTGGACGTGGTACCGAAACCCCGTCATTAGCAGCCGCACGCAGGCAAGTGTACCTCGCCACCCTGTATTTCAGATTTCAGAGATTTGTTGTTTTTTATGTACATTGTGCACGTATTTATGTTGATGTTCGATACTTCACGTTCGGATCATAACCGGGTGATGACGTTCGTCGTAACATCTTAGAATAATTGTTAGATGCTTCGTAGCACCTCGATGTACGTACTTGAGTATATCGATACCCTATAACACACTCATATACTGTGATCATGCCAGACTCCTGTATCCTGATACTGACATCATGACCAGAGACTGGGACGACCTTAGTGTCGCGTCTGTTGAGTTATTTTTGTGTGTCGAGACTGTAGATAGAGGTTCAGGTTCAGCGCACAATCGTTGACCGCTTGGAAAGGGGAAGACAGTTACTGGACGTTTGGGCTCCTCTGTACGTGCTTATATATTTATGTAGTATCTGTGTAGTGATCCTGTATCTAGTGTAGTGGTATCACCCGTGTGACTCTTTGCCCGGAGCTGCGGTACGTCCCGTGTATTTCCATGTCCGGAGCTACAATTTTATTTTAGATAGCCCACGCATCGAACTTTGTCTTCAAACTGTGTCACACTTGTTTGGTTATGATAGAGTACCCTGTTGTTGCACTTGTACTTTCTGTTTACTTGGCATGTTGTATTTTTGTACCTTGTTACGTCCCTCTGAGGACCTGGTCCCCTGCCAGTTTTGCAGCATAGACGATTATGGAGCATTTGGAGTCGCTGATGGAGCTGCATGTCTTGCAGGCACTGTACCAGGTACTCATATCATTTCTACCGACATTATGGTTACTTATTTCATATTGATTATTCATCTGCTGTTGTAGCCTAGTTTTTGTAGACTCATCTCTTCTCGAGTCTATTCGAGTTTGTGTGTTATTGGACGGCCGACTTTAGCACATGTAGCTCTTTTTTGTGTATTTTTGTTCATTGTGGATTGAGACATAGAGGTTTATATTTATGGATATTTAGATAGTGCCTTTATATTTTTGTTCATTTGTGGATTGAGACTCATCTCTTCTTTTGGTCGAATGCGTAGCTGGCGTGTCACGTATTCCTGGTCCTATGTATTTTGGGACTGGGGCGTGACATATTTTAATGGTGGCCCAAGCAGGTCAATTTAAATCATCTTGGTCACCTGACTGTGCCAAGCGAGCCTACAAATTAGGAATAGATATTATGATTTATTGTTGAATAGGATCTCAATCCATAATCGATTTTTAAAAAGTCACTTTGTATATGATTGTCGCCCTTGGACTTCCAATTTGTAATCGTTCAACTTTCGTCAATATTGTTATCATTGTTTCTCATCCTCTATTATTCGGGAAGACGAACGCTTATGCCGAATGGTTTCCTCCAGAAGAAGATCGAAGACCAGACGACAGAAGACATAATTCGTATAATATTCCCTGAGAAGATTGTTACCCTGAGTAGGATAGATTGATAGGTTCTTTTGGATTCTAGAACTAGTGTGGAAGGCTAGCAAGAGAATTGGAACCAGTAGTACCCTATTCGTACTTGTGATAGCAGTGATCTTGGAAGTACGGGGAGCTAGAAGGATTGATGATCATAACCTAGAATAATTTATGGAAGTGCATAGCCCGATACTAGGAATTAGTTGTTATAAATGATAGCGATACCAGGAATGATATTATGGACTAGAGGAGATAAAATTTCAGGCTCTCACTTGGAAGATAATGATCTGATTCCAGGAATTCTAGTATGTGCTTGGGTGATACCATTATTGTACTATGTGACTTGGAGAGATAAATAACGAAAAGAAGAAATTTGAGGAATAAAATTTTAGGGAAAACCTTGAGGAGAAGAGAAATTATACATTAGGCAAGGAAATATTTTCTTTTGAGGATTAATGTTGAAAACAGAACATGAGAGTTTATCTTGAGGTTAAAGTCTAGACGATGACATCGTCCTAGCATGAGTTGGTTGGGCCAATACCACGCGACGCTGGATTATCGACGTGGTTTCATTATTTTTAGGCCACCAGATTACCAAGGGTTGAGTTTCTTCAGGGAGCCCAGGAGCATGGGGCCCATCTACCTTAGAGGCACACATTGCAGAAGGTGAACCAGTGTACTCCCGTATTATATCAGAGTTTGAGGATGTGGTTCTAGAGAATCTTTCCGGCCTGCTACCTGACAGAGAGATAGAATTTGCTATAAAGTTGACTCCAAGAGTTGAGCCGGTTATATTCCCCGTCTTCAGACTAGCACCGATAGAGTTGGTTGAGTTGAAGGTCCATAGTAAATGATCTCTTAGACAAGGGTTTTAGTCGGGCTAGTATTTCTCCATGGGGAGTATCCATCTTATTTGTACCGAAGAAGGACGGGACGGTATATTGCATAACGATTACAGGGCATTAAGGGCTGTAACGATAAAGAATAAGTACCCTATGTCGCGCATCGATGATTTATTTGATTAGCTTAGCGGCGCATATGTATTCTCGAAGATTGATCTCAGATCAGGCTATTATCAGATCAAGGTACGGAGAGAGGACATTCCGAAAATGGCTTTTCGGATGAAGTATGGACACTATGAGTTTCTAGTCATGCCGTTTGGTTTAACCAATACGCCAGCAGTATTTATGAACTTGATAAATAATATTTCCCACTAGTACTTAGATAAGTTTATGGTGGTCTTCATCGATGTCTTGGTATATTTCGAGAACCAGGAGAAGCACGAGAGATATCTCAGGATCGTGTTGGAGACGCTGAGAATTGGGAGGCTGTATGCCAGGCTCAGCAAATATGAGTTATGTTCAGATAGAATAGATAGTCTACGCATCAAGACAGCTGAGAGTTCATGAGAAGAACTATCCGACACATGATCTAGAGCTAGCTTTAGTGTAATTATCACTGCAGCTAGCTCTATGGTGAGCCTGTTGAGATTTACACAGATCATAAAAGCCTGAAGTATGTCTAGACGTAGAAGGAGCTCAACATGAGACAGAGGCGCTGGCTAGAATTTATGATAGATTATAATATCGAGTTGCAGTACCACCCTGGTGGGGCGAATGTAGTAGCAGATGCCTTAAGCAAAGCCCATGGCATATTTTTGACGACTCAGCGATAATTGCTAGAGGATATCCAGGAGATTAGGAAAGAGATTGTATTGCCAGGCATGGATGGACAGATGGCCAGTCTCGAGGTTTAGTCTACACTGATTGAGAGGATCAGGGCAGCCCTGCCTACAGATGCAAGATTTTGACATCTACGAGAGAGGACGGAGGTCGACATTCAAACGGGACTCAGGATTCATGAAGACGGAACATTGGGGTATGGAGATCGCCTATAGGTTCTGAGTGGCGAGCTACACCAAGAGTTGATGGCCGAGGATTATAGCTCGATTATTCTATTCATCCCAGGGGTACAAAGATGTACCGAGATTTGAGGCAACATTACTGGTAGCATGGGATGAAGAGAGAGATTGCAAGATTTGTGGCAAAATGTTTAGTTTGTCAGCAAGTCAAGACTGAACATCAGAGGACTGCAGGATTATTGCAGCCGCTTCCCATTCCCGAGTGAAAATAGAAATACATTACCATGGACTTCGTCACAGGATTCCCGCGGAGCCCTAGCGGGAAGGATACAGTTTAGGTTATCATGGACATGCTCACCAAGTCTGCACATTTCTTGCCCTTCAGAGTTGGGGAATCCACAGAGATATTAGCTGACATGTATATGAGGTAGATAGTACGACTATATGGAGTGCCTGTCAGCATCATATCAGATCGTGATTCCAGATTCACGTCGCATTTTTGGCAGAGTATGCATGAGAGCCTAGGAACTCGTCTAAAGTTCAATACTGCATATCAACTACAGACTGATGGTCAGTCAGAGTGCACGATACAGATATTAGAGGATATGCTGAGAGCATGCATGATTGATTTTGGAGGATCTTGGGAGGACCACCTACACTTGGTGGAATTCGCCTACAATAACAGCTACCAGGCTAGCATACAAATATCACCTTATGAGGCACTGTACGGCAGGAAATATAGGTCACCAGTTTGTTGGAGTGACATGGGAGAGCATCAGATACTTGGTATAGAGTTGGTGACACAGACAATGGAGAAGGTCAAGCAGATTCAGAGACACCTGCGTGCAGCACATGACAGGCAGAAATATTGGGCAGACGCGTACCGTAGGCTATTGGAGTTTAAGGAGGGTGACCATGTATTTTTGAGAATATCGCCTACTCGTGGTACCATCAGATTCGGAGGCAGAGGCAAGCTGAGTCCGAGGTACATCGGGCCTTTTGACATCTTGGAATGAGTTGGCGAAGTGGCTTACCGTCTTGCATTACCTCCATTATTAGAGGGAGTGCATGATGTATTTTATGTATAGTAACTGAGGAGATATGTCGCAGACCCTAGCCACGTGCTTGATCATTCGGAGATTACAGTCGGGCCTAGTCTATCTTACATAGAGCAACCAGTTGAGATCCTCGATCACATCGAGAAGACTTTGAGAGGGCAGACTATTCGACTGCTCAGAGTTGCATGGAAGCATCATTCGCCAGGCGAGTCAACTTGGGAGCGCGAGGGTTTTATTCGACAACGGTTCCCATATTTATTTGAGGAGCAAGGTACGAATTTACGTACGATATTTGATTACTAGCTTATTTTTAATTTCTCCTAGCTATTATCGTGCTTTACTTTTTATTTCGGGGACAAAAGTTTTCTAAGTTGGGAAGAATGTAAACCCCCTAAATTAATTCTATAGATGGTCAGGTATGGATTGGAAAAATTTTGGTTTAGCAACAGATGTTTGAGGTTTAGAGTAGAGTTGCATGTCTGTTATTTATTAATTAAACCCTTGGCGCGCCCTACCATTGCTAAATTATTCGGAGCCCAATATCAGCCCATAAATTCCATCAAATTATTGTACTTCTGACTTGACTCGCCAATTTAGGCATTGAACTTTTCCGTCACACAAAATCAAATCCGTTGTGCCTTAAATTAATCGCACAATTTCCCGCATCCTAAATCCCATGATTTAATTCCGTGTGGGACACCTGTGTCGTTACCCTCAATTTTGAGATACCAACTTAACCCGTTGAGCCGGACCAACTAAAGGGTCCAAGACTGACTCCAAGCCCCCACCATTTTTGACCTTTGCTTCATTTCCAAATTTTGACCCCAAGTGCCCCCATTTAATTTAAAAGCGCGGGACACTTTAATTCTATTTAAGGAATACCAATTTTGACTAATCCTATTTTAATCCCCAACTAAATTCCAATGCCCATTTAATTAAACCCATACCAAATACACAACACCCCCTCACTATGCAAAACTCCAAACACCTTTTCCCCCATAATTTTCCTATTATTTTATGTGTTTGTCCAATTATCCAAACTTAAGGGGCTAAATTGCAAATATTGGGACATGTGGCATAACCTCATTGGCCAAAGCCAAATGGAGAAGCCCTCATTTCGTTGACTAGTCAAAACCCCCCTTCCTTGAATGAAAATCTCCATGAATAATCCTGGCCATTCACTCCAATAGGGACCATCATCACAACACATTCCTACATCACCTCCCCTATTTAATATCTCTTCAATGCACACATCCCAAGCAGGCCCTAATCCCCATATTTGGGAACCCCCCCTCTCTCTCCTCCCTCCATACACTCACAGCCGAGTGCAATCCTTTCTTCTTCTTCTCTTCTTCTTTTCTTCTTCTTCTTCTTCTTCTTCTTTATCTTCTCACTATGAAACCATAACTGTTCTGGTGGAAATCTTGGCCATGGCAGACCCAAAGCCTGTAGGCGAGCTCGTGGATCCCTCCTCCGCGAGTAAGACATCACTCGAGGAGCTTGATTGCAGGCAATGGAAGAACAGCCATGAGCCGGCCGACTGGATATTTCCACCTGATCTTGGCTGTCCCCGACGACTCCTATGGCCATTGCAGCTTCCCGCGACCCAATTTCGATGAGCCGCTGGCCCGACGTCGTTTCCCCCCGACTTCGCTGCTCTCCGACCCAGCCACGCGAGCCTCCCGCAGCCACTCCGACGACAGTGCAGCGCCACACCCCAACTTCGGCTTGTGCAGCCTGCTCTCCGATGACAGTGCAGCCGCAGCCCTGACTTCACTGCTCCCCATTCTCCACGACTCCACCGCTCGAGCCCGCACTCCGGCGAGTCTAGTCCGGCTTCAGACCTCCCCCCCGACTCCACAGCTTAGGCACAGCTCCCCCCATCCGACCTCTACTCCACCACTGCCGATCCTCCACCCTGCTGGCAATCATCTCTCCGACCTCCTCCACCTCAGTCCCCGACTCCACTGTACTCCGACAGCCACTTCGTCGAGCTTTCGGTCTCTACCACCACCACCACCATTGCACCATAGCCGATCTCCTCACCACCATTGCATCACCATCATCGCCACCACCTGAGCAACTCTGGCGAGTCTAGTCCGGCCAAGCCCCCTCAATCTCAGACCAACCACCACCACCACCATTGCAACCTCGTCGTCGAGGTATACGACTCCCTCCCCCTCTTTGTATTGATTTATTATGTGCTTTATAGTTAGGGTTATATGTAATTAAATATGGTTTTGTGTGCATTAGTTAGGGCTTATGAGCATGGGTTATTGATATATACTTGTGTATTTTAGTTTGGAAGAGAAGCATTACATATACAACATATATAGGAATGTTAGCATGGGTTGTGGTTGAATTCACCATTAAAGAATAATGTTAGATCGTGTGTGTATACACAATAAGATAGAGAACTGTATTAACAGGAGTGTGTATATTATATCGAGGTCAGAATGGTATGATTAAGTGATCCAATGAACAATGGATGTTTATGTAGAGGAAACTTGTCCATGTAGTATGTAGTATAAAATGCTCAAGTTAAATATATATTTAGTAAGGATAGTAGGTGAATGTTTGATTGAGGACTAGTGTATAGTGTAAAACCCCTGATCGGCAATTTGGGGACTAAAAATTAAAGGTGATTAATTTAGAGCAGTACTATGTGATTGGTAACAACGAAATTAAATGAAGGAATTATAATCGTTAACTGTGTTTTGAGGATGGTTTGATGATGTGGTACTGATGACTAGATGATTTGACGTATCGTACCGATAGTCAACTGTGGTCAACCCCCCTAGCGCCTTGTCCTTGTGAGTCATAGCTGAGACTGAGCTTAGGTATAGATGTGTGTCGCATCCCTGTTTGACGTAGAATAGATTATTGATTTTTGGTTTGTATCTCATCTCTAGGTACTGCGGGACCTGAGGGCTTGGACGTGGTACCGAAACCCTGTCATCAGCAGCCGCACGCAAGCAAGTGTACCTTGCCACCCTATATTTCAGATTTCAGATATTTGTTATTTTTTTATGTACATTGTGCATGTATTTATGTTGACGTTCGATACTTCGCGTCCGGATCACAACCGGGTGCTGACGTTCGTCGTAATATCTTAGAATAATTGTTAGATGCTTCGTAGCACCTCGATGTACATACTTGAGTATATCGACACCCCAGGACACACTTATATACTGTGATCGTGCCAGACTCATGTATCCTGATACTGACATCATGACCAGAGACTAGGACGACCTTAGGATCGCGTCTGTTGAGTTATTTCTGTGTGTCGAGATTGTAGATAGAGGTTAAGGTTCAGCGCACAATCGTTGACCACTTGGAAAGGGGAAGAAAGTTACTAGACGTTTTGGCTCCTCTGCACGCGCTTATATATTTATGTAGTATCTGTGTAGTAATCCTGTATCTAGTGTAGTGGTATCACCCGTGTGACTCTTTGCCCGGAGCTGCGGTACGTCCCGTGTGTTTCCCATGTCCGGAGCTATAATTTTATTTTAGATAGCCCACGCATCGAACATTGTCTTCAAACTGTGTCACACTTGTTTGGTTATGATAGAGTACCCTGTCATTGTACTTGTACTTTCTGTTTACTTGGCATGTTGTATTTTTGTACCTTGTTACGTCCCTCTGAGGACCTGGTCCCCTGCTAGTTTTGTAGCATAGACGATTACAGAGTATTTGGAGTCGCTGATGGAGCTGCATGTCTTGCGGGCACTGTACCAGGTACTCATATCATTTCTACCGGCATTATGGTTACTTATTTCATATTGATTATTCATCTGCTGTTGTAGCCTAGTTTTCCTGGACTCATCTCTTCTCGAGTCTATTCGAGTTTGTGTGTTATTGGACGGCCGACTTTAGCACATGTAGCTCTTTCTTGTATATTTTTGTTCATTATAGATTGAGACATAGAGGTTTACATTTATGGATATTTAGATAGTGCCCTTTATATTATACAGCTTATACGTATTCGAGTCAGACCAGAGTCTGGTCGAATGCGTAGCTGGCGTGTCACGTATTCCTGGTCCTATGTATTTTGGGACTGGGGTATGACACTAAACCTACCTAACCTCTGCCTCTGCCCCCGTGCGTCCACTAGAGCTCCGCCTGGAGCTGTGCACCAGACTTTACCTCCCCGATCTCGTCTACGCCAGTTCCCAACGTAATCTACCACCTCTGGTCGCCTTGATCACGCTTCGCCTCTGCCGTCGCTCAATCCGACACAGATCTGCTTCTCCGTTGTCGACTAGGAATCCTTCGATCTGCTCAGGCGTGACTCGTCGTGTCCAGATCTGGTTCCCGACTATCTTGAGCCGACAAGTTCCGGAGCTCCAACGCCCCATCAATCGCCTCGCCACCTCCAACACCGCCCATTGGATCTTTTTACTAGATCTATCACGCCCCCGCCCGAAGCCATCACAGTCCTGCAGCCTTTTCGCAGCTGCTGAGAACCCAGCTCACCACCCTAATGATGGCAGACCAAATCCGCCGTCTCCCTGCAGCCTCGGGTCTGGTGATCCTGATCGGATCCACCAATGTTCACGGTTATTCCCGACGTCACCGCCCTTGGATCTTCTCGTGCCTCGCCGTGGTTGTTTGCTTCCGATGTCGCGTGGATCTCGACACCGACCGATGTCACCCGACCGTTCCCTCAGCCTGAGCTGCACCTGCATACCCACTGTAAGTTGTCTCTCCCCCCTCTCAATCTCTCTCTCCCTCTTATTCTTCACTTTCTTCTCCTCATCCTTCTTTCTTTCTCATCTGACTTTCTTTCTTTCTTTAATTCTTTTATTTCTTTTGTTGTTAATAGCATAATAAGTTATATAAATATATATTAGTTTTATATGTAATTAGTTTTGATATATAAATTATGTATTAGTTAATTGATGGTATATTATTTTTGATAAAAGTAATTAGATTAATGAGAGTTTGGAAATTTGATATATTAATATAATATATTTAGTGTTAATAAAGTTTTAATAAGGAATTTGCATATTGCTAATAGAACAAATTACTGGGTTTAAACAAAATAGTTTTTGAATATAAATAGGCTTTGTTATATAAAATTGGCTTTGGGCTAATTGATGTTGGGTATAACAAAATAGGCTTTCAATATAAGTATTTTTCAAATAATGTTATATGTGAATACCTATAAGCAATTTTCTAATAGACTTTGAGATAGAAATACCTATAGATTCTCTAGATATACTTTTATTTCATAATGTACAAGTAGTTTCTTAAAATGGGTTTATAAATCTATAAATATATTTTAAATGGGCTTTTATAAATAATCAACCAATCCTTTGTTATAGCTGAACTTGTTTATTATTAAGCTTAGCTAATTTATGCATTTTTGTCTCTGTGCAGGTAGTTGCGGACCATGTATCTCTATCTTGAACTTCGTATCGAATCTCGATTCTGGACTTCTATATATCGTTTTTAGCTAGTTGGACTGCTCTGGACTCATTGAGACCGACTATTACATCATTCAGGATCATCTAGAGTAGTAGGGCATTTTTATATTTCTGTGTCAACACGTTCGTGTTGTGCACGTCGACTTCAACAAATCTAAGGCAAGTACATTACAACTATAAATTTATCCTTACATTATAAATATTATTATGTATGTACAATTTTATTTCTTACTATTATTTTGACACTATAGTTCATGCACATAGACGGGTTGTATTAATTCATGCTTGAGCGGTTTTGCCGTAATTCAAGATTGAGTTATATACGTATCATGACTAGTGATTATCCGAGTTTTGATGCTGAGCATCCGGGTTATGATACATGAGTCCGGGTTGTGACACGTGGATTCATGTCATGATTGCATGAGCATTCATGTCATTATTCCTGAGTATTCGTGTCTTGATTTCATAAGCATCCCTATTGTGACATGTGTTTATCCATATTGTGGTTCATGAATGGCCGTGATTCATGATTCGTGATTACTTGTGTTATTTTTTTTTATCTGTAATAGCTCATGTTATTTATCGTGGTCCGTGATAGCTTGTGCTATTTTTGTGATAGCCCGTGTTATCTACCGTGATCCATGATTATATGTTTTTCTTGATTCATTATTCGATTCGATTGATAGCCGTCGTATACTTCACGTACGACGTGCCGGAGTAGTGTAATATTTTTGGTTATACGTTTACTGTTCGTGCCATGTCTTAATTTTTGTGATTTAGTTTACTTGCTTACATGTTTGCTAGTCCATGTTTTCAGTTTTAGTTTATTACTCAGTTTTATTACATTATATACATTTACCTGCTAGATTAGTTTACTTATTGTGCAGTACTTATCATGATATATTTATATATGTATTTTGTATTTTCATAGTTTGTAACAGTACTTTCTCCGTTCCTGACTGGATATGTTAAAAATATTAGAAATGTTGTACCCACACTCTTGGACTTCTGGATAATGTTTAGTTGAGACCGTTTCTACATCTTGGACCATGAGGTGACACTTGGAGAGATCTAGATTAGCATGACTCTATTTTATTTTCTTCCATTAGTTTCTTTCCATTAATTATTTACCAGATTTGTCTCCGGAACATTTCATGGCTTGTATAAGCAATATTGGATTATAGATTTGTAACTTGGTAATTTTCATGATACTATATTTAGTTTCTCTTTCCTTATCCTTATCTTTCTTTAGTATTTTGTGATTGAGGACATTTGGATATCGGTTGAACTTGTATTGCTTATTGAGGTATAGACATCATTCTACCGCCGATATTGCAGCATAGGATGGAGTACTCACGTACTCGTGTCCGATCATCCATGCGCGGGTCGTGACACATTTTTATGGTGGCCCATGCAGGACATGCTTCATAATTATTACGATATCGTGATAGGTTTAGTCGTACTACTGTGATCTTGGGTTATAATATGATTGATGGATTATAGGAGATTCTTGGAAGTTTAACGCTTATATAAAATTTAGCGAGCCTAATATCAATTCCTTTTTCCCTAATCCCAGCCTAAGAATTTCATCCTTTTTATTTCTACTAAGCTTAGCCATTATTCCAAACTTAAAACTAAGCCCAACATGAGACGTCGACCCAATCCTATTTTTTAATATTTTTTAACCGTTTTTCCAAGCCCGGTGAGCTAAGCCAATTTCCATATCATCTTTTCCGTTGTAACCATCTTTGCTGCAACTGTGTTGTGTAGAGAACGGCTTTGGAGCTGAAGCCGGACGATGACCTCTTCCATTTGTCGACAACCTTCCCTTCCACTTTATATTTTTTTCTCCTTTATACGTTATCATTGAGTCATTGTCCTATACCATCCTCCTTATATTCTTCTTCTTCTTCTTCTTCTTCTTCTTCTTCTTCTTCTTCTTCTTCTTCTTTATTTTTAACTCATCCCGGCTTGCTTCGGCCCGTCACCCTATCCACCCTCTCCCTTAGTCTCCAATTACCTTCTATCGAGCTCCAGTTTGGCACCTTCGATCCCCCTGACTCGAACCACCCTCAACATTCTGATCTTTTGACTCCACTTACCGAACACTCCATACCCGCTCTGTCTATCCATTGTTACACCACCATCAGCTAGTATTACCCCGCGGCTATGCAACCAACGCGCCATACTTCCTAACTTCGAGTGTAAACTAGAGTTTATTCTCACTGACATCGATGTTACTCTTGAACTTAGCCTTCCACGGAGCTCCCCGTTCCTAAAAACCCCCAGCCGATCCTCCCAGTGCAAAGTCTCCACCATCTTTCTTCTTCCCCGAACCCAAAGCTCCTTCCCGACCTTACTTCTTTACCCCTATCACCACTACAATCTCTCTCTCTACAGTGTCTCTCCCCACATCCATGTGCCTACTCCATCTCGACCACCGTGGATCCCAACACCAGACTCAAAAATTGTCCCCCATTACTCAGACTTTCCTCTGACCACCTTCCCTAATATTATACCTCCACCTATCCTATATTCCACGACCGGTCACCTATCCTCCCTGACAGCCCTAGTCAACCGCCATTCGCACCAACTTTCCGTCACCGGCTTGTCACCCCAACCAATTACTGAACCACTGTCACCACATCATACCTCCGCCTTATCGTGAGATCCACCATCCACCTCCACCACCATCAACAACCGCAACCATCCCCCCTCCGCGATGCCGAGTGCTGTCCAACCTTTACTGCTTCCTTTCTCGACCATGTCAATGGTTGCGATGGACCGAGACATCAATCTCCCTCACCACGAGTGGAATCGAGGACTAAGACTCGGCTCAAGACTCACGAGCTGTATGGAAAACTCCCTCGACCTGAAAGTTTCCTTGCAAACTTAGTAACCCTAAAGTTTTAAATGTAAGTGAATTTATCCTTATACCCTCTTATATTGCTTATATTTGTTATATAAATTTGTTTTTATATAAATACATTTTATTATGTATGCGTGTGTATATATTACCCTTCTTGTACGGGACTCTATTTACGAGAAATATATGGGATGAAAAAAGCGTGGTCCATTCTCTCTCTACTTTTTATATAGAGAACAACAACAACATCTCTTTACATTCACTTCATCTTCCTTTTCTTATTTTATTCTTCTTCTTATTTGTTTTATTCTTCTTGTTGTTCTTCATTTGTCATCTTTTTCTCATTAGCTTCTTAGATTTTTCTTTTACAATCATAGAGAGAGAGAGAGAGAGGGCTTACGAGAAGCTCACAGACCTGTAGAGAACGTCATGGCACGACAAGGCTTGGCTCCTCGCGGGTCTCGGTTTGGACTAGGTTGGTCTGCATAAAGCTGGTTGAGACTTGAGATGCGTCAACAGTGGTTTCTAGAGAGTGGGGGTCTACTACACGGCTTACCTAGGAGGCCGATTAGGCTGGGTCATGATGGTGGGGCACGCATACAACATTGGCAAAGTCCACATCAAGGTTTTGTACAAGACTCTATTTATGGGTAATCTACGAAAGAAGGCTAGGAAAGTGTTGTTAGGGTTATATATATTAAAAGCATCACTTTTGTATTAACTATATATTTTTATTTTTTAATAAAAATTATATGGGCAAATATTTGCATATTGTAATTGTTATAATGTTAATGCAAGTGTCTGATATTCTATATTGTAGATAATATGGTGTGTGATGTCACAAAGAATATTATATTATCAGTTTTCTGTGGAATATATAAATAGTTCACAATCTAAATAGATTTGGACAAACCATTAGTAAGGTTGTAGTGTAGTCTAACTTGACTATAGGTTTATACTAGTACACTTTGTGTGTAATAAACAAAACCACTTGAGCTTGTTCTCTTTGTACTGACTACAAAAGAGAACAAACACCTATGTTATTATAGATGCTTGTGCCCTTAATCCAGATATTATAACAGACATGTATATGCACTGTGTATTACTTTGACTAATAAAAGAAAGATTTATTATGGGTCAACAACCTCTATGAATTGGGTAATGACATTGTGTGTATGATAGACTATTGATTATAAAAGGAATCCATGTCACGATATGTCGGGTTGATGATGTCCCCTTAAGAAGCTCATAAGGATTGTCATATAAACCATGTAGGTAGATTATATTCGACATGTGTCACGACCCGCACCCGATGTAGGGACGCAAGTCGGGAACAACGTCCAGCCTACGCCGTAGAATCGACGGTAGAATACTGTTTGGGTAATCTATCTAGCAATATAGTAAGCCACCAACAATATTAATATCACTACCAGAAAAAGTCAAATTAGCGACGTCTAAAAACGTCGCTAAATAACCAAAAATCGTCGCTAATTAGGTTTAGCGACGTAATTAGCGACGTTTCAAAGCAGTCGGAAAACACCAAGTCGCTAAAACAAAAAACGTCGCTAAACGTCGCTATGCCGACATTTTTTAGCGACTTTAATGTGTCGCTAAATTTAGCGACGTTTTGCGACGCCAAGTCACTAAAAAGCGACGTTTAGAAAAGTCGCTAAACGTCGCTGATTAGCGACATCTATCGCGACGTTACACCGACGTCTTTAATGACCTGGCTATACTGCCATGTCAGCAATTGGCGACGTTTAGCGACGTAATTAGCGACGTTATTAGCGACGTCCTTAGCGACATTTTACAGCGTCGCTAAGTAGCGACGTAATTAGCGACGTAAATTAACGTCGCTAAACGTCGCTAAACGTCGCTAATAACGTCGCTAATTTTTAAAATAAAAATAAAAAATAATAATGTGCAGAAGCAAACATTGGTGATTCCCTGCAGTTTTACATCATCTTCATCATACACACCAACATGATTCAATCTAGTTAACTATATAATCCAATTAAATTAAAGACCACAAGAAGTATCAATCCAATTAAATGTGGATAACTATATAATCCAATTAAATTAACTAAAAAATTAAAGACCACAAGAAGCATCATACATCATGTCTATTGTTGAAGTATTAATAATTCATAAATAATAATAAAAATAACTATACTACTACGGATC
Organism: Iris macrosiphon; assembly: GCA_036927795.1. Classification (NCBI taxonomy): domain Eukaryota; kingdom Viridiplantae; phylum Streptophyta; class Magnoliopsida; order Asparagales; family Iridaceae; genus Iris; species Iris macrosiphon. The sequence goes on from JAYESA010000006.1 coordinate 100,643,194, forward strand.
TGCAGGAGGCTGACCAGCGGCGCGCTTGAAGGATAACAACTCCTTATACTCGTCCTGTGGAATCGACACCGATGTCGATGGAGAAGGCAGTGACGTCGGTGGAGGCCGTGCCCGCTCCAAGTATGCGAGTCGCTGGTTGTAAGAATCCAGGGTAGATAACAGCCTCGTACTGCTATCACCCATTGAATCCTGCATCCTCGTCAGGTTCTCGCCCATCGATAGCTGTGACGCATGCATCCTCGTCAGCTTCTCGCCCATCGATAGGTGTGACGCCTGCAGCTCCATGATATTGCGATCATTGGAGGCTCTAATATCATTTGTCAATTCTCGTAGCTCCGTCATGCTGCGGTCGAGCATATCCAATCGTGCGATGAGCATCGGATCGTCCGCCTACGGCTGGGACCGGGACTGGTCCTCCATACTTCGCAGCAAGTCATCACGGAAAGACGCAATCTGACGGTCAACGGCCTCCTGGACGGCCTCCTGGACTCTGGCCGACGACTGCGAGGGCTGCGACTGTGAGGGGTGTGTGGAATGCACAACTGTCGGGGAGGCCCTAGATGACTGCGTCGCAACCAGGGTGCCATAGGAGCCCGTACCGTAGTACGTACCCCTCTGGAGACCACCAGCTGCGGTCACCCACAGGTCGTCCGCCGACGGAGATGGACCGGGCTGCGACAAAGCACCAGCCTCTCCAGGTGTAGGTGCACTAGCAGTCGCCCGCTCACGAAGCCTAAGATACTCGGCCTAGAAAAGGTTTGGAAACTCAATAATTGCCTAAGTTATATTAAAATAAACACAAAGTAAAGTAATACTTACATAGGTCTCTGAGGCCCTCTCATCAATGAGATTTCCGTCCTTGCGATGGGTGGCCAAGAAGACGGTCACCATGTTTGCATCCTCACCCCTCTGTACCTGTTAAAAATATATTTTTTATTACTAAACTTAAATATTTTTTCCAAGTACCATTTTATGGTACTTATATTAAAATAATATATTTTAAAAGAAAAAACATACCAAACGACGGAAATATTCCGTCATCGGAATCGAGCCACCACACCACTTGGCAGCATTCTGCCTAGCCGTCTTGGCCTTCTTAGACCTTTTCTTGTAGCTCGGATCGTCGAATCTAGCCCTCATCGCAGTCCACTGCTCAGGCGTGATCCAACCTTGGATCGGTTTTCCAGCACGATCACGAGCCTTCTGGTCATCCAGAGCATCTCGGATAAGCTTGGCGGCAACGGTAGGAAAGAGCGGCTCAATCAACTCGGCCCGGTGCGGAGGATAAAAATACGTTTGCTACAATAAATAATTCATTAAGTTAGCATCACGAATATGCATAAATTAGAATATTTATTTAATATACTTTTACCTGGAAGTGCGCAAACCAGAACGCCTTCCTCTCCTCCGGAGCCTCAGAGTAGTTGATCCAAGGGCCACCGTAGTTGTTCCTCAAAAATTGGCCCAGGCGTCTCTGAACCGACGATGGACGATATCTATACAGAAATAATAATTTAGATTACTGAAAAAGTCAATATACGATGAATAAAGAGAAACACAAATATATACTAAATCATCTAATTGACTTACTTTGTACCGTCGGCCCAAATCTCTGTCCTCGTCTCCTCCGGTGGTGCGCATGGAGGATCTTGCTGATGCTGGGACAACGTCGACACGACCTCCTCTACATGCTCATCTGTCTCCATGGTTCCGTCAGTAGGAGGAACGCTGGACGAGGGAGTACTATCACGCCTGGAACTACTCGTCCCAGGAGTGATGCCACGCAACGTCGTCGCAGTCGGAGATGTGGCTGATCGATATACTGGAGTACTGGGCGACGATGATCCAGAACCAACAGTAGGCAGTACCGGAGTGGCACTCTGTCTACCTCGGGACCTGCCGAATCCTCCGCGTCGTCCTGTCATATCTGATAACAACATATGATGAATATAGAGAAACACAAATATATACTACATTCTACAGTCGAAATGTGATACATATCTCAAAGCATTATACAGTCAAAATATAATACATATATTCGTTAATGTCAACATCTACTTCTATATGCAATATTTACAGTCCAAATACAGTTACATTCTACATGGAATATTTTATATTTTCAATCATCTTTAGAAAATTCATCTTGTTCGCCTTCCTCGTCCTGCTCTTCCTCTTCCTCGTCTTCACTTTCATCTACTTCGTCGTCCTCTTCGGATAATTCTACATCTTCTACATTATTACTCGTGTAATGAGTAACTTCCGTTGAGTCCACATCTACAATATTTGTTACAAGAGGTAGATCGTCCTCCTGATAAGCTATTTCGTCAATGTCAAAGGTATTTCTAGCTTTAGTCTTGCATACTGCCTACCAGTCCGACCTCGCTGTCCCCCGTCTAGGATAAGTTATGAAGTACACGAGCTGAGCCTGACTTGATAGGACAAATGGTTCGTAGCCTTGATATCTACGCTTGTAGTTTATATCCACAAGGCCATGCTTGTCAATTTTCCAACCTTGATCTTGAATCGGATCAAACCATTCACACCTGAATAGCACGATATTAGCAGGTTCTGGGCCATAATTATATGTCAACTCCACAATCTCTCGTAAGATGCCAAAAAAATTATTGCCCGGATTGACGTCTTTGTAGTTTGTAGATTTGATACACAAACCACTGTTTTTCGTGGAATCAAGATCCAAAAAGCTGTCTCTGATAGGAGCATTTGTTGACTTGAACCTGAACCCATTCACACAGAAACTTGTCCATATTTTTACGGCAGTAATTGGTCCCTTGGCTAGAGTCCTAATAGATTCAGTCTCGGGTGATATTAGACGATCGACCTAAATACCAAAGTAGCGATAGTAAGTTATTTGTTTTGCAAGTGCAGAAATAAAAAGTAATTACCAAGCATCTTACATATGCGCTCAACCAAGAAGAAAAATGGCATCTCATATCTTGTTCTACTTCTTCGTCTGTTATGTAGGGTCTAACCGACCTCAACTCATCATTATATGTGCTGAAAAACAATGAAGCAACTGCTGATTAGTAGCATAATAGTATCTTATACTATTACATTGAGATGATGTAAACGTGGACGTATTAATTACTTACCCCTCTAGCTTCTCCACTTCATCCTCGTCGCAATTGAGTAATATATACAATTGAGCAGCCCTTAGCTCATCGTCATTCAAATATCTCTTCTTCATTTTTCCCGAGGGCTTTTCGGATGCATTGAATACTTTGAGTATTGCATCATTAGATTCCTGATATGCGTCGTCGTTTTTGGGAGCTTTTGTCCTATTAGTAGCAACATGCGGTTTGAAATACGTCGAGCAAAAGTTTGTAATCTCTTCGAGAATATAAGCTTCACAAATAGAGCCTTCAACCCGTGCCTTATTTTTCACCTTTCTCTTTAGGTGATTCAGATGGTGCTCGAAGGGGTACATCCACCGATAACCGACAGGACCACCAACACGTGCCTCATAGGAAAGATGAATTGGCAAATGCTCCATAGAGTCGAAGAATCCAGGAGAAAACACCTTCTCGAGCTTACATAGTGTTACCGCAATGTCCCTCTCTTGCTTTTCTAGACGATCGACAAGCAACTTAGTACAACAAAGATCTCGGAAGAATATGCTCAGATCTGTCAATGGGTCCCAAACGACCTGCGGTAAGAATTCCTGAAATACAATCGGAATTAACCTCTCCATGAATACGTGACAATCGTGGCTCTTCATACCTACTAGTTTGTTCTCCTTGAGGTCGACGCATCTTTTCAAGTTCGACACGTACCCGTCTGGAAACTTGAGACCCTGAATCCACCTACAAAGTCTACCTTTATCCTCTTTATCCAGTGAGAAAACTGACTTAGGTTGCTTTAACTTTCCATTCCCCTCCTCTATCAAATGCAATACAGGACGTCTACATATGTCTTCTAAGTCCAACCTGGCCTTCGGATTATCTTTCGTCTTCCCCTTTACATCCATTACAGTATTAATTATGTTATCAAACACATTCTTCTCGATATGCATGACATCAAGGTTATGTCTGATCAAATTGGTGCTCCAATATGGCAGATCCCAGAATATACTCCTCTTCGTCCAGTTATGGGTGCGACCAAATCCGTCACACTTGTACCCCTTAGCAGGCTCTTCGATAGCACTTGGTAAATCTTTTACCTCTTTCCATATCGTGCATCCGGGCCACCTTGGCGGTGGATTGGCCTTCTCCATAACTCCCGCACGAAAAGCATTCCGATTCCTCCGGTACGGATGATCCTTCGGCAAAAATTGTCGATGACAATCGAAGAAGCACGGTTTGCCTCCGTATTTCAAACGGAAAGCCTGAGAATGGTCCATGCAATACGGACATGAGAGACGACCATGGGTGCTCCATCCCGATAATATTCCATAGGCCGAAAAGTCGTTGATGGTCCACATAAGTGCTGCCCTCATCTGAAAATTCTGCTTCCTAGAAACATCGTACGTGTTGGCACCTACTTCCTACAGCTGATTCAACTCATCTATCAAAGGTTGTAAATACACATCGATGTTCCTCTTCGGATTGTTCGGACCCGGGATAATAACGGTTAGGAACATATACGGAGTCTTCATGCACATCCAAGGCGGTAGATTGTACGGAGTGACGATCACAGGCCAACACGAATACTGGGAGCCCGAAAGTCCGAATGGGGTAAAACCGTCAGAGCAGAGCCCCAATCTGATATTACGTGCTTCCTCGGCAAAATGTGGATACTCTCGATCAAAGTGCTTCCATGCTTCTCCATCGGATGGATGATCCAATACTCCTTCGATCTGTTTTCGCCTGTGCCAACTCATGTTTTCTGCAGTCTCCTTAACCATAAACAACCGCTGCAACCGCGGCGTCAAAGGCAAGTAGTGCATCGAATCGGTAGGCTTCCTTGCACCGACAGACTTTCCTCTAATAGTGGCCTTGTAGCGATCAGCACTACAGAATCTGCACGCATCTTCATCCTTATCGTCTTTGTAGTACAACATGCACCCGTTGCGACATGCATCGATTTTCTCGTATCCCATCCGAAGCGATCTCACCATCCTCTTAGATCGATAGAAGTCTTTAGGCAACTTTGCACCCTCGGGTAAGATCTCTATAATCAAATCGAGCAGTCGATTATAGCATTCTTGCGACATGTTAAAATCGGACTTGATGCTCAATAATCTTGTAACCACCTCCAACGGTGAATGATCCTCACAACCAGGATATAGTGGAGTCCTTGCATTCTCAAGCTACTCTATAAACTTTGCAGCATCGGCATTCGGTGCCTCCTCAGCTGCATCATAATTGTCCGGATTGAAACTCGGTCCCGCCGCATCATAATTGTCAGGATTGAAACTAGGCCCCGCCGCATCATAAACCATGTTCACCAACCCGTCGTCGTAAGCATCGTGGTCTTGGACATCCATATACGGCTCCACATAGGGCTCCGACTCCGATGCTAGAGATACAAGTTCTCCGTGCACGGTCCACTGATAGTAATTCAGCGTAAAGCCCTTCGAGTATAAATGATACGTAACTTCCACTTCTGGATGATATTTCCTGTTGCGACATCTCACACACGGACACTTAATTTTGGTACCGTCCATGTACTGAGGGAACGCCTTGGCGAACTGCAGGAACTGCTGTACACCCTCAATAAATTCATCCCGCACACCGCACATGTCATCAGGATGACGGTTGTACATCCACGAACGATGACGCAGATAGTAATTCATATCCATTTCTAGATACTTCTGCAAAAATGACAGTATGTATCATATAAATCATTACATACAGTGGTTTATCACCTAGCTTCATAACTTAACCGTACTATAAAAATCATATCTGATATAATACATACTTTCATTTATCAAAGTCTAAAATAAGCAATATTCATGCTAACCTATCTTAAACCAACTAACCAATACCTGGACACTAAGCTAACTAAAACTAGTATACATAGCTCACTAAATGCAACTGAAAACGGATACTGATACAGTGGGACTTGTTGATACTTACTGATACATGGTTGCTGAAATGACACAATGCTGATGGTTTTCCTCTTCGGTTGCCTGCTCACTGTTGCAGACCTCCTTCTCACTGCCCACTACAAGGCTCGAGCATGCCATCCCGCTTATTCTAGATACCATCTTAGTACACTCCTATCTAACATCTCTAAACATCACTAACCTACATATCTATATATACCCTATTAACACTTGACTTTATACCTTGCCTGCATCAACTCCTACAATTGCTTGTACTGATACCTCACACAGTCCCTGATACGTATCAGTATATAAGTACTGATGACTGATACCAAACTGAAACTGAGATGCACTAAGGCATGCCTCTGCACTGCCTAGGGACTGCCCCCAAGCCTAACTGACAGGCACCATTTGGGTGCACTGCTGCAGTGCCCCATGCCAGAGCCCCAAGTCTGTGTCCATGTGATATTAGTATCTGTGTCCATATGATATTAGTGTCTGTCTGTGTCCATGTGATATTAGTGTCTGTGTCCATGTCAAAAAACTTAATCCTAACCCTAGGTCCTTATCAGTGTCTGTGTCAGTGTGTGTGTGTGTCGTGTCGTGTTTGTGTCACCATCTGTGTGTGTGTCGTGTCTGTGTCAGTATCATATGTGTTCTGAGAGAGAGAGAGAGAGAGAGAGAGTTAGGCTTTACCTAGAGCTCGAGGAAGAGGAGGGGGATGCCGGAGTAGCCGCGGGGGAGGTCGACGGAGCAGGCGATCGACGGAGCGGGGGGGAGGGGGCGGGGGAAATTTTGTTTCGTTTCGAAATTTCAACACATGGGGAAAAATGAAACCGAGCCCTAATTAACCAAATTTTAGCGACGTTTAGCGACGTCCAATAAGGACGTCGCTAAATTAAATTATAGCAACGTTACGGTCGTCGCTAAACACGTTGCTAAATATTTCTAATATAAACGTCGCTATTTGCGTCGCTAAACGTCGCTAACTTAGATATATTAGTGACATTTAGCGACCAAAATTGAACTTATAGCGACTAATCTTATAAAAACTGAACATAAGTCGCTAAACGTCGTTAAATATCGCCAATTAGCGACGTCTACCGACGTTTTACATGGAGTCACTAAATTAGCGATGTTTTTACCTGGAGTCGCTAAAAAACGTCGCTAATCCCGCTTATTCTAATAGTGTATACTCAATCACAGATCTAAGATGGAAATTAGCACGAATATGATAAAGAATAGAATAGTCACATACAAATCATGAGTCAAATAATAACATCAATGAGTCTGAAGAAATACTAAACAATAAGCTGGAGACAAATCTAGTACAAGGAATACTAAGAAGCTACAAGTCCCGGGTCATCTGTCTTAGTTGGGATGAGTCCCTCCTAAGCTAGGGTCTTTGACTCTAAGTCCACAACATCCTGAGGTCCGTAATGTGTAGGAAACCACTCCTCAGTATCATCTGAAAAAAAAAATATCCAGTCAGGAATAAAGAAGAGTACATCTCTAACAACAGTTCTAATCAATGATATAAACTATGTAACAGTAAATATATATGAAATATACAAGATGCAACAATAGATACAAGAGAGATACAATAAAAAAATATTGGAATAAATACAAGAATAAATAATATGACAATGAACAAGAATACTAATGACTAAGTGTGTGAGTACAAGCTTTAACATGTGATCGGCTTGGGAACTTGCGCAAGAGTAAAAGGCCTGGTTAATCATACGTGTAGTGTATGATCAACACTCACAAGGAACAAGACATGCACAAGGAGGGTAAGATCATATATCTACACTAAAATACTCCCCACCCCTGACTGGTATTGGGCATCCAATCATGGTACGCTATGGCACAAAATTCTCCAAAAAGATAGCGACTATCCCCGAGAATCATTGTCTGTACATGTACAAGATAATCAATAAAATAAGGCTTACACAAGATACACCATATACCAAGGAATAATATCTTATAATGAGATTCGGATATACCAATCCGTGTAACCATCATGTCAAGAAATCATGGATATATACACTAGATATAATGAACATAGAGGATATCATAAATAAGAAACTATCAGAGAATGTACTCGCCTGAAGTCCAGTGAATAGTCTCACAGATGTCTGATATGGTGCCTCGAAGACCTAGATATGGAATATAATATCAATACAAGGTTTCAAAATAAAAATAAGTTAAACTAGTCAACATCTAGGTCAAAGAGCCATTTTTAAGTCAAAATATTCAAACTAGGTCAACTATAAGTCCAATAAGTCAAAATTTGTCAAACTACATATTTCTTGGTTGCATAAATCTATCTTAATGATGTTGGGTTGATAAACTATGAAATTAGGTCATACAAGCTAAATCTAGGATACTAAGATACCGTATCTCAGGATACGCAAACAAAAGATAGAAAATAGTATATATATACATATCCAAACAATATTATATATACCAATCCTCACTACAAATGCTAAATGGATACCTTGGCTTTGAACCAATGTGGTATCGCACTACTAAACCCCCATCTTGATACCCAAACCCAATACCTTGAGTATCCTCAATATCTTGGCATTTATCTTGGTATCTCAAGGTAAATATAATTCTAATATATATAGTAGCTACCCAATCTAATAACTAACATATATATATAGTTATTAACTAAACTAGGTACTAAATAATGAGGTAGTTCAATAACTACATAACTAATCATAGTAACTAGCTTACTACTAAGAGCTAACATTAATACTAACAAGTGTATCACTAACAAATTACCCAAATCTAACTATTTCTAACTGTTAGATATACTAGTTACCATCTAATATACATTCAATACAAGAATACATAAACTACATATACCAACTAACCTTACTAATATATATACATATATACATATCTCATATCTCTAACTATTAGCTAACTATTAATTGCTAAACATTAAAACTAGCAAACTGTACTGCTGTTACTGCTGCTTATGTAAGCCGCTGTTGTTACTGCTTATGCAAGCTGCTGCTGCTTCAGCAAGCCACTGTTGCTACTGCTTATGCAAGCGCTGCTGCTGCTTCTGCATGCTGCTGCTGCTGCTTCTGCATGCTGCTGCTGCTGCCGCTTCTCCTTCAGCAGGTCGAGCTCCTTCCCCCTCATGCATACACACACAACAACACTCATATATATATACACCATTATATATATATATATATATATATATATATATATATATATATAGACACACACACCTATGGATATGTACATATACCTATGCACTACTAGATATAGTATCACATATATATATATATATATATATATATATATATATATATATATATATATATACTTATCAATATATACATTTAGATAACATATGAGAACACACACACCAATATACATATATCAATATATTATATATATATATATATATATATATATATATATATATATATATATATATATATATATATATATATATATATATATATATATATATATATATAAACTATTGAATATATATATTTATGTATCTACTTGTATTATTCCTGTGATTATATATAAATATATAATATATATATTCAATAGTTTATATATATATATATATATATATATATATATATATATATATATATATATATATATATATATATATAATACTTACACATATGCATATAACTACATATGCCACACATAGCTAAGAATAATAGAATTTAAATCTAGAAATAAAATACAACAATCATGTGGAGTGTATCGCACCCGTATCCCACTAGATCTATGATATGCTTGCGACACGAGTCCACCACACAACCAAACGTACTTCAAAGGACACAAGCAAGTCTAATATATTATTTATGAATAATACGAAGAGTCAAATACCTATTTACGTGTTCGTGTCAAAATATGACATGCACAAAGCCACGTGTCGGAGAAAAAATACCCAAATCAACGCGTATCACCAAATTATTGGGATACGACTTACATGTATCCAATTGTGGACATGACACTAGCCACAAACACACAAACATATGCCAAGTTGATCTATAGGACCAATTGACAAACACAACAAGTGTCAATCTTAGAATTTTTCCAAAATTGACACAAAAGCACCATAACTTTCTTAATAGACCTCCTATGAACTCAATTCCAATTCCTATTGTTACGACCCGTACCTGATGTAGGGATGTAAGTCGGGAATAATACCCAGCCTATACCATAGAATTGGCAGTAGAACGCTGTTTGGGCAATCAATCTAGCAATATAATAAGCCACCAATAATACCAATATACTCAATCACAGATCTAAGATGTAAATGAGCACGAATATGATAAAGAATTGAATAGTCACCTATAACTCATGAGTCTAAAATAATAACATCAATGAGTCTGAAAAATACTAAACAATAAGCTGGAGACAAATCCAAAATAAAGAATACTAAGAAGCTACAAGTCCCGGATTATCTATCTCAATCGGGATAAGTCCCTCCAAATCCAGGGTCTCTGTCTCTAAACCGTCAACATCCTGAGGTCCGTAATGTGTAGGGTACCACTCCTCAGTATCATCTAAAAAAAAATATCCAGTCAGGAAAGGAGTAGAGTATATCTCTAATAGCAGTTCTAATCAATGATAAAAACTATGTAGAGTAAATAGATGTAAATATACAAGATGCAACAATAGATACAAAATATATAAAATAGAGAAATACTGAAATAAATACAATAATGAACAATATGACAATAAAAAGAATACTAATGACTAAGCATGTGAGTACTAACTTTAATATGTGATCAGCTTGGGAACTTTCACAAGAGTAAATGGCCTGGTTAATCATACGTGCGGTGTATGATCAACACTCACAAGGAACAAGACATGCACAAGGAGGGTATGATCACATATCTACACTAAAATACTCTCCACCCTCGACTGGTATAGGGGATCCAACCATGGTACGCTATGGAACGAGATTCCCCAAGAAGATAGCTAGTTTTCTCGAGAATCAGTGTCTGTACATGTATAAGATAATCAATGAAACAAGGCTTGCACATGATACACCATATACCAAGGAATAACATCTCATGACAAGATTCGGATATACCAATCCGTGTAACCATCGTGTCAAGAAAATAAGGGTATATACACTAGATACAATGAACATAGAGGATATCATAAATAAGAAACAATCAGAGAATGTACTCATCTGAAGTCCAATGAATAGTCTCACAGATGTCTGATATGGTGCCTCGAAGATCGAGATATGGAATATAACATCAATACAAGATTTTGGAAAGAAAATAAGTTAACTACTCAATATCTAAGTTAAAGAGCCATTTATAAGTCAAAACAGTCAAACTATATCAACTCTAAGTCAAACTGGTCAAACTTGGTCAAACTATCTATATTTAGGTTGCATGAGTCTATCTCATTGGTGTGGTCTCATACAATATAAATCTAGGTCATACAAGCTAAATCTTAGGATACTAGAATACCGTATCTCAGGATACGCAAACAATAGATAAATATCACATATGCATATCAAACAACATTAAATATATAAAATTCTAATTATAAATATTAAATGGATACTTTGGTTTTGAAGCAACTGTGTATCGCACAACTAAACCTCAATCTTGATACGCAAATCCAATACCTTGGGTATCACCAAATACCTTGATACTTACCTTGGTATCTCAAGGTAATTGCCAAGACTTCATATATATATACTAACTATCCATTAATAACTACTGCTAACAACTAACTATTACAAATATAGTATACTAAAGCATCATTACCAATTAGGAATTATATATATACACTAATACACACTAATACCCTATATATATATATATATATATATATATATATATATATATATATAATTTATAAATAATACTTAATATATATATAACCACAAACCTGTCACCAAAATTGCTGTTGCCGTCGCTGAAGCTGCTGTCGCTGAAGCTGCTATCGCTGAAGCCTTTGTTGTTTCTGCTGTGGTGACTGAAGCTGCTGTCGCTGAAGCCGCTGCTGCTGTTGTTGTATGCTCCTGCCATTGCTATTGCTGCTCCTGTCGCTAATTCTGCTGCTGCTAATATATATACTTATTTTATATATATATATATAACTACAGCTATATATATACACTCCTCTATATACATATATACATATCCACAATAATATATATAGTATAACATACATATAGTAATATATATATATATATATATATATATATATATATATATATATATATATATATATATATATATATATATATGTATATATATATATGTGTGTGTGTGTGTGTGTGTGTGTGTGTGTGTATGTATTTATGATGTTATGCATATATATATATATATATATATATATATATATATATATATATATATATATATATATATATATATATATATACATAACATACAAATATACAAATAACATATATATACACATAACATATACATATACTCACTACTATATATATATACTACTATAATGAATAGCTATTTCATATGTAAAAGAATAGCTATATATATATATATATATATATATATATATATATACATGCATATAATTACATATCAAAATGACTAAGAACAATGGGAAAGTATATCTAGAAATAAATTGCACAAACACATGGACAAGATCACACCCGTATCCCACTAGATCTAGGATACGATTGCGACACGAGTCTACCACACATCCAAACGTACCCCGAAGGATACAAGAAAGTCTGTTATATTATTTATGAACAATACAAAGATTCAAACATAAATCTACGTGTCCGTGTTAAAATATGACATGCGCAAAGTCCCGTGTCGGAGGAAAAACCCCAAAATCAACACGTATCACCAAATTATTAGGATACGACCTACACGTACCCAATTGTGGACATGACACTAGCCCCAAAACATAAGCACATGCCAAATTGTTCTATATGACCAATTGACACACACAACAAGTGTCAATCTCGGAATTGCCCCAAAATTGACACAAAAAGCACCATAACTTTCTCAACATGCCTCCTATGAACACAAAACTAAATCCTATGGGTAGCCTATACATACTGGTTAATTTCTCATGATTAATTCTTCGATTTAGAACCTAAATTAAGAGAAAAAACTGAATTATACCTATTAGGAGATGGATTCCAAATGCAACCTCCAAATGTGATGAAATTGGCCTTCAACTTGTAGATCCTTGCTCATCTTTGTAGATCCCTGCTTTCTCCTTCTAGATCCTTGCTCTACTAGTCTCCAATGGTGATTTGGAAAATAATTAGGGTAAACTTTGGTAGGAAAAATGATGTGGAATGAAGAAATTTGGTTGAGGGAAATTTTAGATCTAGATTTCAAATGAAAAGAGGGGAGAGAAACTTTTTTCCTCTTCTTTAATAGGCCGGCCCCCCTTTACCCCTTCCTCAAGTCACTATGTAATATCAATTATACCCCTTGGGACCTCTTATGAAGAAATAATTAAGGAGAGAAGCTTCTAGTCTAATGGTTTAATTAATTTAATCATCCTCCTAATCAATGGGCTTTCTAAATGGGCTCAATTCTAATAATTAATACATGTTGGTTCATGAGTCTAAACTAAACTAGTTAGGTCCACTAACACAAGTCTAAAATAAATAACTAACATCTAACAATAATTAAATAATATAACGAATAATTATTTATCATGCATAATATTTAATTAATTATGAAATTACTTAAATACCCTTTCATAGAAAATATGGTAGTGACAAGTCTACCCCCCCTTAAAATAATTTCGTCCTCGAAATTCAAAGACGAAAACTATCCCCAGAAAATAATAGAACATAATAAAATATCAGAACTTAACTATGAAATAACATACCTTAAGGCACAAATAAATATTGATAACGCTCTCGCATTTCATCCTCTCTTTCCCAGGTAGACTCTCGCAGAGAGTGATGCCTCCATACGACGCATACCAAAGTAATATGCTGGTTCCTCAATACCATCTCTCTCCGATCCAGAATTTCAACTGGCTGCTCTAGATAGCTAAAAGTAGGGCCCACCTCTATCTCTGAGTGATCCAACACGTGACTAGGATATGTCACGTACCGTCTTAATTGTGACACATGAAACACGTTGTGTACTTCCTCTAGTGCAGGTGGCAAGTCTAGTCTATAAGCAACTGCATTGACCCTTTCTAGAATAGTGAAAGGTCCGATGAATCGCGGACTAAGCTTCCTGCCTCCACCGAAGCGAATCGTGCCTCGTGTCAGAGAAATCCTCAGAAATACCAAACCACCAACCTAGAACGAAACACAACCTTAAGAACTTAATCTATAATAAACAACCAATAACAAGCACAAAACAAAAATCTAAAACTATACCTCAAACTCCAAAGGTCTCCGGTGGCTATCGGCCCAATGCCGCTGTCTGTCCTGCACCACTCGAAGTCTGTCTCTAATCATTTGAACCTTCTTCGCTGCATCCACAACAATCTCTGGCCCAAGCAAAACTCTCTCTCTAATATCGTCCCATGACAAGGGAGTACGACATCTCCGACCGTACAGAGCTTCAAAATATGATATCTCTATACTAGCCTGGTAGCTGTTGTTGTAAGCAAACTCTACCAAATGGAGATGGTCCTCCCAAGAACCCCCAAAATCTAGTACACAAGTGTACAATATATCCTCGAGAGTCTGAATAGTCCTCTCTGACTGCCCATCTGTCTGGGGATCATATGCAGTACTGAACTTGAGATGAGTGCCCAAACTCGCTTGCAAACTCCTCCAGAAATAAGAAGTGAAACGACTATCCCGATCTGAGACTATGCTGATGGGAACTCCATGTATCCTGACGATCTGCCTCATATACATCTCTCCAGCTTCTCCATAAATAAACCCATCTTGAAAGACAAAAAGTGGGCCGACTTGGTCAATCTATCAACGATGACCCAAATTGTGTCTTTCCCTCCTAGAGATCGTGGAAGTCCGGACATAAAATCCATAGTAATGTGCTTTCACTTCCACTCTGAAATGGGTAATGGCTGAAGTAAACCTCCAGGACTCTGCCTCTCGGCTTTCACCAGCTGACACACTAAGCATTTGGATACAAACTGTAAACCCCCTCACCCAAAATAGGTATTTTGTGTGTATTTTATATTATTATATTTATTATAGATTATTTTAAATATTAATTTTTTTTAGAGTATTCTCTTAGTTAATTAGAAAATAAATTTCTTGATATATTTACTTATATAATATTTATTTAGAATTATTTTTAGGCTATTTTAGATTTTTGGAGATTTTTTTAGAATTTTTAGGTAATTAAAACATAGGAAACGTAAATATCTAGGACTTCTATGATTTAGTATGAGACCATACTTGCATGTTGTTTCTACCAAATATTTATTTAGGTTAAAATATTTAATTATATTTTTCTGTAATTTATTTAGAATTTAAAAAAAAATTATTTAGATTTTGGAATTAATTAGGATTTATTTGGTTATATATAGTCTTAATATTAGATAAATGCTAATTTAGTGTTAATAGATATTAATAAGATTATATATAAATTAATTGTATTATCTTTAATTATATTTAAGATTATAAATTATTGAGATAAACTTAAACTCTATTTTTAAATTAATTCAAATCCTTAGCCTACTAGGAAAGCAACTTCATGCATATCCTATCTTTATTTAAACTGATCCTATTCATATCCAAATTAGCCAATCCTAGTTGTATTCAATTAAGTAGTCTCCACAATTATAAATACCTCATCCTTCATATTTTTTCCCCCCAAATTCACCTCTTTTTCGTCTAAAAAGAGTCAAAATTCTTCTTAAATTCAGCCTTATTTTCTAGTATATTATGACGACTTAAAAAGACGATATCTCCTAGCTTCAGACACCAAATGCACTCCAGTTTTTTATTAGAACCATATCAAGGTTAGTTTTCTAAATATATAGTTTATTTTAATAATTTATGAATCTATTTTTCCAGAAAATTCTAAAAGTGCCAGTTGTCCGAAATCAGACATGTTTTCGTATTTTTGAGATTTCGGGAGATCCCGAACTCGGAATTATGAGCCATTTGAAGTTTTGAAAATATGATATGATGAAATTTCATAAAATTATTTTTAAAGAATTTAATATGCAAGTTTAATCTACTGTAAAATTTGTGCAACGTAGACGTAAATAGGAAACCACCGAAAACTATCATCTGTGCGCCCTTATGGCCATAACTCTTTACTGACTTGTGATTTTATAAAACCGTCGATTCCAGTATTCATGTAGAATTTAAATATATAGGATTCTATACACAAATCCAGGATTTGAGTCGGTTAACTTTTTGGTCAATGGATTGCCTCGATTTGCGTACCACGGATCACAAATCCTTAAAGTTGACTTTCTTTCGACCAAAATTAGAGCTTAACAATAAAATTAGATTATAATAAGAATAAAATACTATTTTAGATTATTTTATTCAGAATTAAAATAGATTAAAATAGAGAAACCTATTTACCCACTTTTGTAACCTAACTTGTTTAATTTATGTGACGGGTAGATCGGACGACGCCTTAAGTTGGGACTTCATTCTTTTTTAGATCAGGCAAGTATACCTTGCCAAATTATTTATAGTACTTTGCATGCTATTTATATTTTTGTATATTCATTACATGTGTAGTTTCGTTCAGTCATTACTATATATTAGATATGTTGACACACACTTGACACCTAGTATCATAAGAGGACAACCATTAGGCGTATGGACTATAACCACTCTGGTAAACCATAGTATCTAGCTCACACTACGGTAGTGTGTTGCACTAGTCGCTACCCCCGCGGTATGTCAATTTCTGGAATCTCGCTGGTCGCTACCCCCGCGGTATGTTAATTTCTGATGTCCCATGACGTGTGTGTGAGTTATGAGATTTAGATCGAGTAGCCTACCCTTGCCCATACATCAAAAAGTTGTCCTCATTTGCATTCATATAGATTATCTTATATAGTGTACTTATATATTTTCAAACATTATGCATGTTTACTGTATTCAATTGGCTTGCTTCTATGTATCTTGTTACGTCCCTCTGAGGACCTGGTCCCTTGCCAGGTATCGACGACCATATGTATCCGCAGGAGTACAGACCCGGACCTTACCCACTGAGCATCATTGATTACCTCTAGTGATGGATCCTTTAGCTGACACTCTTATACCATCACCCTATTTTATATTGGTGATTCTACTCTTCACTCTTATTTTAGTTTTGATATAGTCATTGGTAGTGGATTTATCTCCACCCGACTATCATTATTGGATTATTTAGACTCTTTATTATAGTATAGTTATTTCTTTTTTGTGACTTGTTTTGTGGATGAGATTAGTATTTTTGTGACTTATAATAGTATATATACTACATGTGAGTTTTATTCGTATTACAGCGTACGTGTGTGTTATGGTATCCATATATTGGAGTTATCATATACATACGGCTGACATGCTTACGTGTTCCTAGTCCTTTGTATTTTGGGACTGGGGCGTGACATATTTTTGTAGTGGCCCATGCAGGTCAAGAGCATATTTTCTCGGTTACGTTACTATACCGAGCAAGCCTGAAATTAGGACTAGAGTATAGGATTTCATCCACAATTGACTAGGACTCATCTTCCTTCCAATCTATTCTATCTAAATAATCACATCCTGTTTGATTCCTGTGCTTCCCTAATAGTTCCTTGAGTATAGCCTTCCCCTAGAACATAGGAACCCTTATTGTTAGAATAATAATTAGGGTAACACACCTTCTGAGAATACAACTAGAGTATTGACATATCACTAAGTTTAGAATTTCTAGTGAACCCTAGCATTCCTTATCTATAGATTGGTTTACCATTACCCCTTGATGTATTTATGAAGACTTGAGAGTAGTATAGGCACTACTAGAGTTAATTAGAAATTTAACCATATTGTTTGACCCTAGTATTGAGGGACCACTAGAAATCCAAGGTTGAATATTAGGACAAAACTTAGCTTTTATAGTGGGATAGTATTATAGAACTATACATTTAGATTCTTGTCTTGATATTAGCAGACAGTACTCTAGGAAGCTAAGAGGAATAAAATAATATTTTCCTAGATCATACCCTGAACACAGAGGTTAGCAAACCACCTTCCCCTTAGACAACCATGATATTATCTAGAGCATTTCTATTTAAATTCAAATCTTGTTCCTCTGAAAACTTAGCGCTCGCTATTTGTAAGACGATTAATTATGTTCTTCTTTTCTTTCAACTCGTGCCACCTAACCCTTCCATTCTTAATATTAACCATTTTGTTCTATGAGCACTATGATTAAGACTTAAGATGACCATTACCTTTATAATGCAATAGGATACCCTAATAAGTACCAAGACCCTTTCTCGTAAACCTTAATAGGAGTTTATACTTTATCCTTAAGGCGGTACAATATTAGTTAATTCTTTTAAGTTTGGTAGTATGCCTCACGATATGGTATCACATAGTCCTCTTGACACACTAACGTAGTGTAACTGAATGACACAAACTATAGACTTGCATAAGAAGATAGTATTTATTCAGATAGTAGAACTTAGAGGCTCATACCCCTACTTAGTCGACTAGCAACTTAGACAAGAAGTTAGTATGACAACTGTAGAGACTGTAGAGTCTTACCTTCTTTGTGGACTTAAATTATTTTGCACCTTCTTTCATCATAATCCAGCGTATTTATATTTTCTGAACTACCTTGACTTATGCTGCTATTATAGCCTAGTTTTCCAAGATTACTCTTCTATCGAGCTTGATCATGATATATGTATTATTGGGAATACACACTAATACATTATCAAAAATCAGAATCAGTATATTATGGTCTGATCAACCATAGTACGCTTAGTTCGCCCCTCGTATGACTACTTATATGGATTAAGATAAAATTGACTTAGCTTCTTAGACTAATGTACTTGCCCTCTAGACATGTCTGAGCGTATCGTATCAGTTACATAACTGTACTGATACGAGCATGCGAATAAAAAATTACCAAATAGGATTTTAATCTACAACTGCCTTGACAATTCCCATTTAAATTCTTTAAATGTCTTGATCCCCATACTTCTATCCTATTACTTCCCTCTTAAACTCTTTATTTTTGTTTTTCGTCTTTCCTTATTTCGGAAAGACGATACCTCGTGCTTGGTATAAGTTTGATACACAGAGAGTACTAGTTATACCCCATAGGCAAATCATATGACTTGGTGACTCTCTTTTATAATTGATTAAGGACATATCATAGGTAATATATTTGATGTTAAAACTTTGAGGATTGAATAATATGATTAAATAATTTGAGAAATATTTCCTTAGATGTATAGCCTTAGGGGATAGATGGGTAAATTCTAAGTTAGGTAGAAACTGCATTGTTAACTTGAGGTAAATTCTTTAGATTGTGATCAAGTGAGATTGGATAAAGAGAAATCATGCCTTATTTTTAATTTCGAGGACGAAATTTTTGTAAGTTGGGTCACTACAAGAAAAAGCCGGATTAGCGACGTATTTTAGCGACTACAAGTAAAAATGTCACTAAATTAGCAACTCCATAAAAAACGTCGCTAGACGTCGCTAAATGGCGACATTTAGCGTCGTTTAGCGACTTTTATTAAGATTTTAAAAGATAAGTCGCTATAAGTTCAATTAAGGTCGCTAAATATCGCTAATATATCTGATTTAGCGACGTTTAGCGTCGTAATTAGCGACGTATATATCAAAAATATTTAGCAATGTGTTTAGCGACGTCTTTGACGTCGCTAAATTTTATTTTAGCGATATTTTTATTTGACGTCGCTAAACGTCGCTAAATTTTGGTTAATTAGGGCTCAGTTTTCTTTTCCCCCATCTGTCGAAAATTTTGAAAGTTTTCGATTTCCCCCGCCCCCCCTCTCCTGCGACCGGCTCTCCACGGCTGCGACTACTCCGGCACCCCCCTCCTCCTCCTCGAGCTCTAGGTAATCTCTCTCTCTCTCTCATGTGATACTGACATAACACACACTTGACAAACACGACACACGCACACAAACACAACACACGTACACAGACATTGACAGACACACACGACACATACACACAGACGCAGACACACACACACACACACTCACACAGATACTAACACTGACACTGACACAGGCACGACACACACACACACATTGACACACACACAATATTTTATCTTCACTATGGATGTTTCTTCCTAGTTTGTCTTGTGCAGAGGAGCATTGCACTTGTATGCATTGAGCATCCATGTCTCTCTTCCCCCACAGGCCTTGCTACTATGTCCTCCATATTTTACTTACTATGATGATCCCCCTCTGCCTCTATAAGAAATAGAGACCCTTCGTGATGTACAGTTACTTTAGTACCTTGTAAATTCCTTACAGTACAGCCTAACTTTATTGAATTGCAAGAATTATCTGCTTCAGGGGATCTGGATCCTGATTCAATTATCAGGTTCTTCAGGGGATCAAGGAGAAGAAACCATTGGAGTTTGCACAGTTCCTACTTTAGAAATGGGTGCAGCAGGAATTAGTTATGGAATTCAAGAATTATTCTAGATTTAGCTTATGATTCCTCAATTCCTGAATTCTCCAGTCTAGATGGTGCCTCTGTATATTTATAGAACAATGCAGCAAGAATTAGTTGTGGAAATTCTAGATTTAGCTTATGATTCCTCAATTCCTGAATTCTCCTGTCAAGATGATGCCTCTGTATTTATAGAACAACTATATTGATAACTAGTAAATACAACAACTATATTGATAACTAGTTGCTCTATATGAGCTTTGGGCCTGGGC
Source organism: Iris macrosiphon (assembly GCA_036927795.1). Classification (NCBI taxonomy): domain Eukaryota; kingdom Viridiplantae; phylum Streptophyta; class Magnoliopsida; order Asparagales; family Iridaceae; genus Iris; species Iris macrosiphon. The sequence goes on from JAYESA010000006.1 coordinate 100,664,030, forward strand.
TTCGAGGGATGCATTATGTAGCAAAAGACGCCATTGGCAACTCTTCTAAGCCAAGGCTTAACATAAGATCTAATCCATTTTATGTCTGTGTGTGTGGGCCTAGGCTTCGAGGGATGCACTATGTAGCAAAAGAGGCCATTGATAACTCTTGTAAGCCTAGGCTTAACATAAGATCTAATCCATTTTTATGTGTGTGTGTGTGTCTGTTTGCTTCTAACTCACAACTTACTAGGATACTATGAGCCATATATCTATACTACTTTATAACAAGAAAACTGAGACTTCACAGTAGATTTTTTTTCCCAAAAAAGTTCTTACTAATTAAAATTGTTCATTCAATTTAATATGGGAAGTTAAGTAATTACGCATAGAAAAAATATTAAAAAACTAAGAGACTTGGCCTCTTTTCAAGTAGTAAAAAAAACTATTGTTTGCTTTTACCAATAGTATAAAATATTAAAAAACTAAGAGACTTGGCCTCTTTTCAGTTGTTTTGAATATTGCTTATTTTAGACTTTGATAAATGAAAGTATGTATTATATCAGCTATGATTTTTATAGTACGGTTAAGTTATGTAGTTAGGTGATAAACCACGGTATGTAATGATTTATATGATACATACTGTTATTTTTGCAGAAGTATCTAGAAATGGATATGAATTACTATCTGCGTTATCGTTCGTGGATGTACAACCGTCATCCTGATGACATGTGCGGTGTGCGGGATGAATTCATTGAGGGTGTACAATAGTTCCTGCAGTTCGCCAAGGCGTTCCCTCAGTACATGGACTGTACCAAAATTAAGTGTCCGTGTGTGAGATGTCGCAACAGGAAATATTATCCAAAAGTAGAAGTTACATATCATTTATACTCGAAGGGCTTCACGTCGAATTACTATCAGTGGACCGCGCACGGAGAACTTGTATCTCTAGTATCGGAGTCGGAGCTCTATATGGAGACGTATATGGATGTCCACGACCACGATGCTTACGACGACGGGTTGGTGAACATGTTTTATGATACGGCGGGGCCTAGTTTCAATCCGGACAATTATGATACGGCGGGACCTAGTTTTAATCTGGACAATTATGATGCAGCTGAGGAGGCACCGAATGCCGATGCTATAAAGTTTATGGAGTTGCTGGAGAATGCAAGGACTCCACTATATCCTGGTTGTGAGGATCATTCACCGTTGGAGGTGGCTACAAGATTATTGAGCATCGAGTCTGATTTTAACATGTCACAAGAATGCTATAATTGACTGCTCGATTTGATTATAGAGATCTTGCCCGATGGTGCAAAGTTGCCTAAAGACTTCTATCGATCTAAGAGGATGGTGAGATCGCTTTGGATGGGATACGAGAAAATTGATGCATGTCGCAACAGGTGCATGTTGTACTACAAAGACGACAAGGATGAAGATGCGTGCAGATTCTGTGGTGCTGATCGCTACAAGACCACTGTTAGAGGAAAGTCTGTCGGTGCAAGGAAGCCTACCGATTCGATGCACTACTTGCCTTTGACGCCGCGGTTGCAGCAGTTGTTTATGGTTATGGAGACTGCAGAAAACATGAGTTGGCACAGGCGAAAACAGATCGAAGGAGTATTGGATCATCCATCTGAGAGAGAAGCATGGAAGCACTCTCCTCTGACGGTTTTATCCCATTCGAACTTTTGGGCTCCCTGTATTCGTGTTGGCCTGTGATCGTCACTCCGTACAATCTACCACCTTGGATGTACATGAAGACTCCATATATGTTCCTAACCGTTATTATCCCGGGTCCAAACAATCTGAAGAGGAACATCGATGTGTATTTACAGCCTTTGATAGATGAGTTAAATCAGCTGTGGGAAGTAGGTGCCAACACGTACGATGTTTCTAGAAAGCAAAATTTTCAGATAAGGGCAGCACTTATGTGGACCATCAACGACTTTCCGGCCTATGGAATATTATCAGGATGGAGCACCGATGGTCGTCTCTCATGTCCGTATTGCATGGACCGTACTCAGGCTTTCCGTTTAAAACACGGAGCCAAACCATGCTTCTTCGATTGTCATCGACAATTTTTGCCGAAGGATCATCCGTACCGGAGGAACCAAAATGCTTTTCGTGCGGGAGTTGTGGAGAAGGCCAATCCACCGCCAAGGTTGCCCGGATTCATGATATGGGAAGAGGTAAAAGATTTACCAAGTGCTATCGAAGAGCCTACTAAGGGGTACAAGTGTGACCGATTTGGTCGCACCCATAACTGGACGAAGAAGAGTATATTCTGGGATCTGCCATATTGGAGCACCAATCTGATCAGACATAACCTTGATGTCATGCATATCGAGAAGAATGTGTTTGATAACATAATTAATACTGTAATGGAGGTAAAGGGGAAGACGAAAGATAATCCGTAGGCCAGGTTGGACTTAGAAGAAATATGTAGACGTCCTGCATTGCATTTGATAGAGGAGGGGAATGGAAAGTTAAAGCAACCTAAGTCAGTTTTCTCACTGGAGAAAGAGGATAAAGGTAGACTTTGTAGGTGGATTCAGGGTCTAAAGTTTCCAGACGGGTACGTGTCGAACTTGAGAAGATGCGTCAACCTCAAGGAGAACAAACTGGTGGGTATGAAGAGCCACGATTGTCACGTATTCATGGAAAGGTTAATTCCGATTGCATTTCGGGAATTCTTACCGCAGGTCGTTTGGGACCCATTGACAGAGCTGAGCATATTCTTTAGAGATCTTTGTTGTACTAAGTTGCTCGTCGATCGTCTAGAAAAGCAAGAGAAGGACATTGCGGTAACACTATGTAAGCTCGAGAAGGTGTTTCCTCCTAGATTCTTCGACTCTATGGAACATTTGCCAATTCATCTTTCCTATGAGGCACGTGTTGGTGGTCCTGTCGGTTGTGGTGGATGTACCCCTTCGAACGACATCTGAATCACCTAAAGAGAAAGGTGAAAACAAGGCACGGGTTGAGGGCTCTATTTGTGAAGCTTATGTTCTCGAGGAGATTACAAACTTTTGCTCGACGTATTTCAAATCGCATGTTGCTACTAATAGGACGAAAGCTCCGAGAAACGACGACGCATATCAGGAATCTAATGATGTAATACTCAAAGTATTCAATGCGTCCGAAAAGCCTTCGGGAAAAATAAAGAAGAGATATTTGAATGACGATGAGCTAAGGGCTGCTCAATTGTATATATTACTCAATTGCGACGAGGATGAAGTGGAGAAGCTAGAGGGGTAAGTAATTAATACGTCTACGTTTACATCATCATAATGTAATAGTATAAGATACTATTATGCTACTAATCAGCAGTTGCTTCATTGTTTTTCAGCACATATAATAATGAGTTAAGGTCGGTTAGACCCTACATAACAGACGAAGAAGTAGAACAAGATATGAGATGCCATTTTTCTTCTTGGTTGAGCGCATATGTAAGATGCTTGGTAATTACTTTTTATTTCTGCACTTGCAAAACAAATAACTTACTATCGCTACTTTGGTATTTAGGTCGATCGTCTAATAACACCCGAGACTGAATCTATTAGAACTCTAGCCAAGGGACCAATTACTGCCATAAAATATGGCCAAGTTTATGTGTGAATGGGTTCAGGTTCAAGTCAACAAATGCTCCTATCAGAGACAGCTTTCTGGATCTTGATTCCACGAAAAACAGTTATTTGTGTATCAAATCTTCGAACTACAATTACGTCAATCCGGACAATAATTTTTTTGGCATCTTACGAGAGATTATAGAGTTGACATATAATTATGGCATAGAACCTGCTAATATCGTGCTATTCAGGTGTGAATCGTTTGATCCGATTCAAGATCAAGATTAAAAAATTGACAAGCATGGCCTTGTGGATATAAACTACAAGCGTAGATATCAAGGCTACGAACCATTTGTCCTATCAAGTCAGGCTCAGCTCGTGTACTTCATAACTTATCCTAGACGGGGGACAGCAAGGTCGAATTGGTGGGCAGTATGCAAGACTAAAGCTAGAAATACCTTTGACATTGACGAAATAGCTTATCAGGAGGACGATCTACCTCTTGTAACAAATATTGTAGATGTGGACTCAACCGAAGTTACTCATTACACGAGTAATAATATAGAAGATGTAGAATTATCCGAAGAGGAAGATGAAGTAGATGAAAGTGAAGACGAGGAAGAGGAAGAGGAGGACGAGGAAGGCGAACAAGATGAATTTTCTAAAGATGATTGAAAATAAAATATATTGCATGTAGAATATAACTATATTTTGACTGTAGAATGTAGATCAAGGTTGGAAAATTGACGAAGTAGAATGTAACTATATTTTGATTGTAAAATATATTCCATTAACGAATATATGTATTATATTTTGACTGTAGAATGCTTTGAGATATGCATCACATTTCGACTGTAGAATGTACTATATTTTTATGTTTCTATATATTCATCATATGTTGTAATCAGATATGACAGGACGACGCGGAGGATTCGGCAGGTCCCGAGGTAGACAGAGTGGTCCTCCGGTACTGCCTACTGTGGGTTCCGGATCATCGTCGCCCAGTACTCCAGTATATCGATCACTCACATCTTCGATTGTTGGGACGAGTAGTTCCAGGCATGATAGTACACCCTCGTCCAGCGTTCCTCCTGCTAAAGGAACCATGGGGACAGATGAGCATGTCGAGGAGATCGTGCCCACGTTGTCCCAGTATCAGCAAGATCCTCCATGCGCACCTCCGGAGGAGACGAGGACAGAGATTTGGGTCGACCGTACAAAGTAAGTCAATTAGATGGTTTAGTATAATATATATCGTGTATTTCTTTATTCATCATATATTGACTTTTTTAGTATTCTAAATTATTATCTCTGTATAGATATCGTCCATCGTCGGTTCAGAGATGCCTGGGCCAATTTCTGAGGAACAACTACGGTGGCCCTTAGATCAACTACTCCGAGGCTCCGGAGGAGAGGAAGGCATTCTGGTTTGCGCACTTCCAGGTAAAAGTATATTAAATAAATCCTCTAATTTATGTATATTATATAACTTATCCGTGATGCTCACTTACTAAATTATTTATTGTAGCAAACGTATTTTTATCCTCCGCACCGGGCCGAGTTGATCGAGCGGCTCTTTCCTACCGTTGCCGCCAAGCTTATCCGAGATGCTCTGGATGACCAGAAGGCTCGTGATCGTACTGGAAAACCGATCCAAGGTTGGATCACGCCTGAGCAGTGGACTGCGATGAGGGCTAGATTCGACGATCCGAGCTACAAGGAAAGGTCTAAGAAGGCCAAGGCGGCTAGGCGGAATGCTGCCAAGTGGTGTGGTAGCTCGATTCCGATGACAGAACATTTCCGTCGCTTGGTATATTTTTTCTTTTAAAATATATTATTTTAATGTAAGTACTATAAAATGGTACATGGAAAAAATATTTAAGTTTATTAATAAATAATATATTTTTAACAGGTACAGAGGGGTGAGGATGCAAACATGGTGACCGTATTCTTGGCCACCCATCGCAAGGACGAAAATCTTATTGATGAGAGGGCCTCACAGACCTATGTAAGTATTACTTTACTTTGTGTTAATTTTAATATAACTTAGGCAATTATCGAGTTTCCAAACCTTTCTAGGCCAAGTATCTTAGGGTGCGTGAGGGGGCGACTGCTAGTGCACCTACACCTGAGAGGTTGGTACTTCATCGCAGCCCGCTCCAGCTTCGTCGGCGGACGACCTGTGGGTGACTGCAGCTGGTGGTCTCCAGAGGGGTACGTACTACGGTACGGGCTCCTATGGCACCCTGGTTGCGATGCAGTCATCTAGGGCCTCCCCGACAGTTGTGTATTACACACAGCCCTCGCAGTCGCAGCCCTCGCAGTCGTCGGCCAGAGTCCAGGAGGCCATCTAGGAGGCCGTTGACCGTCAGATTGCGTTTCTCCGTGACGAGTTGTTGCGAAGGATGGAGGAGCAGCCCCGGTCCCAGCCATAGACGGATGATCCGATGCTCATCGCACGATTCGATATGATCGACCGTAGCATGACGGAGCTCCAGGATTTGACAAATGATATTAGAGCCTCCAATGATCGCAACATCATGGAGCTGCAGGCGTCACAGCTATCAATGGGCGAGAGGCTGACGATGATGCAGGATTCAATGGTTCATAGCAGTACGAGGCTGTTATCTACCATGGATTTTTACAACCAGCGACTCGCAAACTTGGAGCGGGCACGGCCTCCTGGTGTGCCTACATCGACATAGACTCCACCGACGTCATTGCCTTCTCCATCGACATCGGTGTCGATTCCACGGGACGAGTATGAGCAGTTTTTATCCTTCAAGCGCGCCGGTGGTCAGCCTCTTGCAGATCCGCAGTAGTATACTTAGTTACTGGATATTTATATTTTATTATTATTTAGGATGCGATTGTATGGATATAAATTTGCCATATTCTTTACGTTTACGATGAGATTTACTGGATGCTTTCTTTTCTTCAAATTTTATTATATTATTCATATTTTGGTTTACAACTGATGACAGATACTTGGCCTGTATTTACCCAGTGCACTAGAATTTTCTTCCTTGGTGCTGCTACTGTGTTCTTTATTCAATTATTTCTACTACCAACATATACCTGATAATGAACCCAAAGGGGTTGGTAAACCTAGAAATGCAATTCAGTAATATTTTTTATTTTTTTTGAAAATTAGCGACGTTTAGCGACCTTTAGCGACGTTCATTTACGTCGCTAAATACGTCGTTAATTAGCGATGCTGTTATAAGTCGCTAAATATGTCGCTAATGACGTCGCTAAAATCGTCGTTGTACGTCGCAAACTGCTGACATGGCAGTATTGCCAGGTCATTAAAGACGTCGGTGTAACGTCGCTATATAAGTCGCTAATTAGCGACGTTTAGCGACTTTAATAAACGTCGCTATTTAATGACACGACGTCGCTAAACGTCGATAAATTTAGCGACACATTGAAGTCACTAAAAAATGTCAGCATAGCGACGTTTAGCGACGTTTTTTGTTTTAGCGACTTGGTTTTTTTCTACTGCTTTAAAACGTCGCTAATTACGTCGCTAAACCAACTTAGCGACATTTTTTGGTTATTTAGCGACGTTTCTAGACGTCGCTAATTTGACTTTTTCTGGTAGTGGGTAGATTGTAAACCCCCTCACCCAAAATAGGTATTTTGTGTGTATTTTATATTATTATATTTATTATAGATTATTTTAAATATTAAATTTCTTTAGAGTATTCTCTTAGTTAATTAGAAAATAATTTTCTTGATATATTTACTTATATAAATATTTATTTAGAATCATTTTTAGGATATTTTAGATTTTTGGAGATTTTTCTAGAATTTTTAGGTTATTAAAACAGAGAAAACATAAATTTGTAGGACTACTATGATTTACTATGAGACCATACTTACATGTTGTTCCTACCAAATATTTATTTTAGGTTAAAATATTTAATTATATTTTTTTGTAATTTATTTAGAATTTAAAAATAAATTTATTTAGATTTTTGAAATTAATTAGGATTTATTTGGTTATATATAGTCTTAATATTAGATAGATGCTAATTTAGTGTTAATAGATATTAATAAGATTATATATAAATTATTTGTATTATCTTTAATTCTATTTAAGATTATAAATTATTGAGATAAACTTAAACTTTAATTTTAAATTAATTTAAATCCTGAGCCTACTAGGAAAGCAACTTCATGCATATCCTATCCTATCCTTATTTAAACTGATCATATTCATATCCAAATTAGCCAATCCTAGTCGTATTCAATTAAGTAGTCTCCACCATTATAAATACCTTATCCTTCATATTTTTCTTTCCTAAATTTACCTCTTTTTCGTCCAAAAAGAGTCAAAATTCTTCATAAATTCAGCCTTGTTTTCGTATTTTTGAGATTTCAGGAGATCCCGAACTCGGAATTACAAGCCGTTTAAAGTTTCAAAAATCTTATATGATGAAATTTTATAAAATTATTTTTACAGAATTTAATATATAAGTTTAATCTACTGTAAAATTTGTGCAACGTAGACGTAAATAAGAAACCACCGAAAACTGTCATCTGTGCGTCCTTGTGGCCATAACTCTTTACTGACTTGTGATTTTATGAAACCGTCGATTCTAGTATTCTTTTAGCATTGAAATATATAGGATTCCATACACAAATCCTGAATTTGAGTTAGTTGACTTTTTGGTCAACGGATTGCCTCGATTTGCGTGCCACGGATCACAAATCCTTAAAGTTGACTTTCTTTGGACCAAAATTAGAGCTTAACAATAAAATCAGATTATAATAAGATTAAAAATACTATTTTAGATTATTTTATTCAGAAGTAAAATTGATTAAAATGGAGGAACCTATTCACCCACTTTTGTAACCTAACTTGTTTAATTTATGTGACTGGTAGATCGGACGACGCCTTAAGTTGGGACTTCTTTCTTTTTCAGATCAGGCAAGTATACCTTGCCAAATTATTTACAGTACTTTGCATGCTATTTATATTTCTGTATATTCATTGTATGTGTAGTTTTGTTCAGTCATTACTATATATTAGATATGTTGACACACACTTAACACCTAGTATCATGAGAGGACAACCATTAGGCGTATGGGCTATAACCACTCTGGTAAATTATAGTATCTAACTCGCACTACGGTAGTGTGTCACGCTGGTCGCTACCTCCGCGATATGTCGATTTCTGGAGTCTCGCTGGTCGCTACCTCCACGGTATATCGATTTCTGATGTCCCCTGACGTGTGTACGAGTTGTGAGATTTAGATCGACTAGCCTACCCTTTCCCATATGTCGAAAAGTTGTCCTCATTTGCATTCATATAGATTATCTTATACAGTGTACTTATTTATTTTCAAATATTATGCATGTTTACTGTATTCAATTGGCTTATTTCTATGTATCTTGTTACGTCCCTCTGAGGACCTGGTCCCTTGCCAGGTATAGACGACCATGAGTATCCGCAGGAGTACGGACCTGGACCTGACGTTTTACTTTCTACCGAGGAGACCTTATCCACTGAGTATCATTGATTACCTCTAGCGATGGATCCTTTAGCTGACACTCTTATACCATCACCCTATTTTATATTGGTGATTCTACTCTTCACTCTTATTTTAGTTTTGATATAGTCATTAGTAGTGGATTTGTCTCCATCCAACTATCATTATTGGATTATTTAGACTTTTTATTCTAGTATAGTTATTTCCTTTCTGTGACTTGTTGTGTGGATGAGATTAGTATTTTTGTGACTTGTGATAGTATATATACCACATATGAGTTTTATTCATATTACAGTGTACGTGTGTATTATGGTATCCATATATTGGAGTTGACATATACATACGGCTGACATGCTTACGTGTTCCTAGTCATTCCTATTTTGGGACTGGGGCATGACACAAACTGTGCCACTTCCCTTTTCATGCCATACCACCACACACTCTCTCTCATATCTCGATATATCTTGTTAGCACCAGGATGTATGAAATATTGTGAGCGATGTGCTTCCTGCAACACCTTCTCACGCAGCTCCCTACAAGGCACATACAACCTAACTCCATGCCGCAAAGAACCATCCTCAGCAATGGTGAAATCATCCTCCAATTTTGCTCTCACCTGAGCTCTAATGCTCCTCAGAGATATATCCTCATACTGTGCTGCCTTGATCCTGTCCATCAAATCTGAGTGTATTTGCAATCCCCACTTCTGCATAGCCAAACCAGGAAGTACCACCTCAATGTTCAAGCTCTCCAAGTCCTCCAACAAATATCGATCCTACGTCAAGAACATAGCTACCGGATACCTGTTCAACGTATCGAAAACTATATTAGCTTTCCCAGGATGATACTATAAAGATATATCAAAATTCTTCATCAGTTCCAACCACCGACGCTGCCTCATATTCAACTCCTTCTGCGTGAAAACGTACTTCAAGCTCATGTGGTCTGTGAAGATCTCCATACGCTCTCTGTACAAATAGTATTTCCACAACTTCATAGTGAAGATGACTGCTGCCAACTCTAAATTATGGGTTGGATAGTTCTTTTTATGAGGACACAATTGCCTGGATGCATAGGCAATCATTTTTCTATTCTGCTGAAGAACACAATCCAAACCTTTCCCTGATGCATCACTATAAATAGTAAAACCTCCAGACCCTGATGGCAACGTCAAAATAGGAGCAGACGTCAACCTCTTCTTTAATTCCTCTAAAGCAACCTGGCAATCCTCCGTCCAAACAAACTCTACATCCTTCTTGGTGAGTCTGGTCATCAGCTCGGCAATCCTCAAAATTTTTTGCATAAACTTCCTGTAGTAGCCTCCCAATCCCAAGAAACTCCTGATCTCTGCTACTGAACTCGGGGTCTTCCAAGACTCCACTGCTGCGATCTTCTTCGGATCCACTGAAATACCATCACCAGTCACAATATGCCCTAAGAACTCTACCTTGTCCAGGAAGAACTCACACATGGACAACTTTCTATACAGCTTCTCCTTCCTCAGCACCTCCAACACAATCCACAAATGCTCCTTGTCCTCCTCCGGTGTCTTCGAATATATGAGTATGTCGTCGATGAACACCACTACGAACTTGTTAAGGTACTAATGGAATACCTTGTTCATCAAGTTTATAAATATCGTCGGGGCATTAGTCAACCCAAACGACATCATCATAAACTCGTACTGACCAGACCATATTCTAAAAGCAGTCTTCAGTATGTCCTCCGACTTCACTTTCACCTGGTGGTAGCTTGATCTCAAGTCTATCTTAGAAAACACCTTAGCCCCACTCAACTGATCGAACAAGTCATCAATCCATGGCAAAGGATACTTATTCTTGATAGTGAGATTATTCAATGCTTGTAATCAATGCACATGCACACCGATCCATCCTTCTTTGGTATAAAAAATACCGGGGCTCCCCATGGTGAAGAACTCGATATGATAAATCCCTTATCCTGTAATTCGTCTACCCGCTTCTTCCGCTCGACGAGCTCGCTGTTGTTTACTCTATAGACAGGCTGCAAAATTGGTTCTGCACCTAGCACCAAGTCTATAGAGAATTCAATATCTTGATCTGGCGACAATCCTAGCAATTTCTTAGGAAACACATCTAAAAACTTTGCTATCAACGGATGCGGCTACTCCTTGTCTTCCATCATAGCTCCACAAATAATGCCTTCTTCCTGCTCTGCAGCTCCTCTCGTAAACTCAAACTCTGGCTCTCCTAGCAAATGTCACGACCCGCACCCGGTTTAGGGGCACGAGTGCGTGGGTACGTCCAGCCTACGCCGCAGCATCGGCGGTAGAACGCTGTCTAGGTATTGATACTATCTAACTAATGTCACGCAAATATCCAATCTCCATTAGGAGGCACGGATGACACAAATAGATGAACATATACTCAATCACAGGATAACAGCACGATAAGATTTCGAAACAAAAATTAAAATTAAACACAACACAAGTCCACAAGAAAAACTTAACTTAACAATATCCAAGAATCATCAAAATGCCGGAGACAAATCCGGTACCAAATAGTCTACTAAAAGAACTAACAAGAAATAATAATTTCCAGCTAGACCTCCTGGAATCACAACTACTACCAAGTCTGCAGCTACTCAGCATAAGGTCCATAAAGTGTCGGACAGCGGTCCACTAAGGCATAGTCTGGAAAAATATTTCCAGTCAGGAAGGAGCAAAGCACAATCTCAAATAACAGTTCCATTAATTGATAATGTCTATAATACAATAAAACATGTCATGCTAGCTACTGAGAAGACAGTGAAATAAATGAAATGGCAATTTTTAAGAGAGACAGGCAATATGATATAGTCAGTGCATGTATGGAAATAAAAAAGAACAAGGAACAGTATCATATACGGGTGATGTAGTATATGATCTAAAATAGAGAACTGTAACTATTCTAAGTGTTTGAAATAGTAGTTTCAAAATGTGATCGGCTTGGGACATGTACAGTAGCTACAGTCTGGCTAATCATACGTGGGGGTATGATTGACACCAATAATATTTAATTATGCAATGGGTATTTGATCACATTTCTCACTAGCCATTTCCCCGCCCCCAACTAGTACTGTGGATCCAATCATGACACGTCACGAATACACAACATTGTCTAATATTTTAAGTACAATGTCTAATAAATTATTTACAATGTCTAATATCAATGTCTAATGTAAATGTCAATGTCAATGTAAATGTCGTGTATAATGTCGATACGAAAATCAAGGTAACATCTCATGACTGCAGATCCAAGCTATACTAGTCCGTGTAGCACAGTGTCAAAGATTCAGTTGTAACATTTCAAGATCATTGAACTTATAGCTATTATCAAGAATTGAAAATTATCAGAGAATGTACTTGCCTCGGGTCCTTAGCTGGTATTTATGGATGTCCTGTTCCAGAGTATCCCCTGGTAACCAACAGTCCTATAAACACATTACAATATAACATGTGTATCAGGGGCTATACTAACACAAAATAGAAATACACTGGCCTTAGGGCTATGCCAGGTACGGTAGGGGTCATCTACTAGATAGGCCAACTATATCTTAATATCCCTTAATTACAATAATAGATATAAGTAAAATATATATATACTTTAAAATAATGATTCTTGTATGTATATATAAACATAATAATTTATACTTACAATATTTTATACATGCACCAAATTTAAATACATTTACAATATATATATATATACCTTTTAAAATTACATATTTAATTTATACTAGTGTATACTCATATATATGCCAAAAATACATTAATTAAATATAAATACTTTACATTTTATATACAAATTACATGAAATACATATACTAATTATTTATACAATTAAATAAAATAATTACTATACATATTTATATTTTAAATACTTACATTATATATACTATACATATACAATTTAATATATACTTATACATATACAATTTAAATTAAATACATATACTAATTACCACATTAATTAAATATAAATACTTTACATTAATTATACATACAAATTTAATTAAAAGCATATACTAACTTCACACTAATTTTAAATATAAAAACAAACATTTATATATATATACATTATCAATATATACTCAAATACATATACTAGTATATACAAAGTATATATACTAATTATATACAAAATATATATATATATATATATATACCATACTAATATATTTTAAACATGAATTTAATTTAATACTATACACATTTATTAATATATCTACAATATACCTTGGTTATATATATATTTACTAGTTTTCTCATTAATTAAAATATATAACAAATATATATATATACATATACATTTGATATATATATATATACATATATATATATATATATATATATATAGATATATATATATAAAGAGGGAAGGGGAGAGGGGGAGAGGCTTACTGAAGGGGGGGGGGGTCGGCCGGAGCAGGCCGCCGGTCCGGAGGGGAGCCGTCGGATCTGCACAGTGGAGGAGGCCGGACCGGAGTCGGGGTGACAGGGACCGCCGCCGGGCTGGAGGCTTGGCCTGGAGCAGCCGCCAGCCGCACGGGCAGCGGCCGGCCGGGTCGGCCTCAGTCGCCGGAGAGGGGAGCCCGCCGTGGAGAGCCTGAGCCGCCGGGGAGTTCACTGAGCCGTCGGCCGGAGTCGGGATGAACAGGGGGTCGGGAACAGTAACTTCAAGTTCCCCCCCTGTCTAAGTTATTTGAATTTTTTTTTTTTTTTAAAAGGAAAGAAATCAAAGAAGAAGGAGAAGGAAAGAGAAGGAAAAAGAAGAAGAAGAAGAAAAGAGAAGAAAGGAATCCTACGGTTTGGTGTTGGGGATGGAGGAGAGAGAGAGGTGGGGGAAAACCTAGGTTGCCTAGGGATTAGGGTTTGAGGGTACAAGGCATTAAATAGGAAGAGAGAGGGTGTGATGTAAGGTGAGGATTTGACCCACTTAAATGAGTGGCTATGATGATTCATGAAGAAATTAATTCATGTAGGGGTGAGGATTTTTAATTAAAAATTAATAGGCTCCCTCATTGATTAAAATAATTAGGTTGGCACCTACAATTAAATAATTGCAACTTAGCCCCTTAAATTCGGGAAATTACACAAACACATGAAATGACGAAAATTGGGCGGGCGATTCGGGGTCCGATATTTTTGTATGGTCAGGGGACGCTGTGAGACTGGTACGGGCTGAATTTGCAGGGCACTGGAATTAAATTGGGATTTTAAAATCAGATAAATTAGTATCCTCAATTTAAATAGAAATAAATGCAAGTTGTGTTCAACAATTAATTAGGAGTACTTGGGGTCAAAATCAGATCAAGTCATCAATACCAATATTGAAGAAGACTCAGAACAGAATATTACCCTAATTTGAGCCGCACGAAAAATAGGTCAAGATGGCTTCCAATTTTTGATTGGAACGCACAACGATACAAAATAGGAAATTAAAATAAACGTCCGCGACGATTTTTTGTGCGGCCAGAAACAATGCACAGGGAGCAAAATTATGAGTTGCAAAAATAGCAGAATTGAAGGCGGACATGTCTAGAGCAAGATTGTGAAATTTGTTGGAAGACAAAAGTCTGGATAGTGCTCCAAATATCGAAGCAAAGGCAAATGCGCAAAATATTAAATAAAATACAGTAATTAATTATAAACTCCAAGAATTAAATTCTAGATAAAATAATTAACCTCAAAATTCCATAATTCGGACATGTGCTATCTACTGGCTTCTAGGTCAGTCTGCTAGCTAATATAAAATAATAACACTGCATATAATTATATATTTAATTACACATCACACATAATAATTATTTAAATCAATATACTATTATGCAATTAATTAATTATAAATAACATAATATTAAATATTGTAAAAATTCGAAATTACCCCTGTTTTCAGAATGTGGTAGTGACAAGTCTACCCACCTTAAAAGAATTTCGTCCTCGAAATTTAAAATCCTCAAAGTAGAGTTTATTCATACACATAATTATTTCCTTCAAATTTTAAATTCATCATACATGCAATCTTTTAATAATCCACAATGTCTTTTCACAAATAAAATTTCTGTAATTATTTCATTCCTCGGAATAAAATCAAAGTCCATTTGTCAAAATTTCCTTGAAAGTTTTGAGTTGATAATTCAATACCCGAAATTTAATATCCACTCCTCAAAATACTCAACAATATGATATTTAAGGAGTCTCCAAAAGTGATATCCAAATATAAGGTTCTAAAATTCATAACTTGCAATTAAATAAATACATTGACAATCTCCCAAAATTTTCAATTTAATAACCAACTTAAACATGTCAAAATCTTTCCTAGAATTAATTAAACCACCAATTATACCATGTTAATTTCTTAACCATTTGTTTAAATCAATAGTTATCCTCAAATTTTTTTAAATCCTCGATTGTTTTATTTATGTATTTACTACCATCAAAATTTAATTCCTCCAATCATATAATCATGAACTACTCCATATTGTTATTTCACAATAAATTCTTTCAAAAATTTTATAAATAGCATATCCCAAACAAACCTTCAAAAATAAATCGAATCACATTCTTATCACAATATCCTCCAAAATTTTAAGTTAATGACGAAATGCAAGAGTTTAATATTCCATCCTCTAATTGAAATCCAATCAGTGCATATTTCAAAAATTGAATCTCGTTCCAAATTTGAATTTAACACTAATCCATTGGTGTTCTTATCCCTCGATTTTTTTTTCCATAATAGGCAACGATGTAACACTTATGGAACCTCCAATACAATATTCAAAATATAAGTTCTCAACTTGCAGTCCAACAATATATCGATGGCCTTCTTAAATTCCTCAAATTTAATAATAAATTCAATCATTTCAAAATTTTCTAAAAATCAATGATTTAACAAAACTTCAATTACGCCATATCAAATTCCCAACTCTTTATTTAATTTAATATTTTTCCTCAAAATTTTGGCACCTTGTCTCTCTTTGTCAAGTCATAACCTCTTTGTTAATCTTTATTACAGTTAAATCCTCAACAATCAAAGTCTAAGAGAATTCTACCTACACTCATACAACATGCAACCTAAAGGAATTATGTATGATCATAGTGTCTTTTGCCAGGGTATTACAGTCTCTGTATCAGGGGTACCACTAACTACATTATAACAAGAAATCATGCACACAATTATTGTACCAAGGAATCAATCAATTAATCAAGTAGATAGGAACAGAATGAAGGAAAGAACAGAACTTGCTAACACATTACCTGCAGTATCGGTCTCCCCGACCGTCATCGCAAATGCCTGTCCTGCTGGGGTGGTTCCCTTTGCAGGTGCTGAGCAATGTACGGTTCCACAGGTAGCCTAACTGGATCTCTATAATCTGAAGTTGTGCGCTGGCCGGGAAGATAAGAGGCTCGAAGACAATCCCTTTCTCGATGTCCCGCAGTGCCGCAAAGCAAACAAAGTCCTAGCCTCGTTCTACAGCTCTCCCAAAGGTGACCTGGCTTCTTACAGAAGTGACAAGTTCGTTGATCCTGCTGTACAGGAACTGGTGCCGGGTACTGCTGTTGATACTGAAATGCCCTCGGCTGCCACTGGCCAGGATACTGCTGGGCAACTCTCTCAACTGTCTGTAGTGCCATCTGGTGAGCGTTCTCCATGCTCTCTCTCATCAGCTCGGTTTGTGCCTGGTGCGCTTCTGCTTGCACCCTCTGAGCCTCAGCTTGAACTCGCTGAGCATCTGCCGCCATTTTCTGGGCCTCTACCATGCCTTGGATCAAGGTGAACATCTGTGCTCCGTCAAAGGGCAAACCTCCGGAAATCAGAGTCGGTGGAGGAGGAAGGTCGTCCGTCACAGCTGTGGCTATCTTCTGAACAGGTGGAGAAGGAAGATCACCTACGTGCATCGGAGATGTAGGAGGAATTACTGCTGTCTGTCCCTCAGGTGGAGAGGTGGCAGACCCTTCTAAAGCTGGTGTTCCCGCTCTCGTAGATAGTGTCTTCGGCAACATCCTGAAGACAGATCCCAACGAATCAATTTAGGCAAAATGCGATATCATCAAGGGAGGACAGTACAGTTCTAAAGAAGCAACATTCAAGATAAATAGATTGGAAATAAACCTTAGTTGATTGCACAGATCAAAGATGCATCCATGGTTGATACCTCTATCCTTATAGGTACCACAGTTCTATCACAAGCACTCTCACTGCTAGCTTCCTTACCTACTGCAATCGCTAATACTAGTTAATCTTATCACTCAATGCATATCAATTTCAATACACTATACTAAGTACTGCACTTTCTAGTACAACCCTTGATGATCACCCAAGTCAGTTTGCAGTGAATATCAATCATGCTCAAGCCAACATATCCTTACACATGCATCTTACCTACTTATCATATCTCTCCCATTATAAAATCTTATCCTCAAATAAATATTCCTCAAAATAACTCCTCGAATAAAAATTAAAGTAAATGTATACACTTTCCTCAAGGTCAATTATTTAAATACTGAAATGAAAACTTAATCACACAAAATCCTTACAGACTTGTCTAGGTTTAATGAATCGAATCTGAATCCTCAAAAATAAAATTTTAATAACCATATTTCAACTCTTCAATTTCAAAATTTTGCAATTCATTGAAATCTTCAAAATAAGATTTTATTAACATAATATCTCAACCTCTCTAAATTTTTAAAATTTGAAATTCATTTTCAATCCTCAAAATTAAAATTAAAATCCACCCTTCGTAGTCCAATAGCCCTAATGTTAATCATTTTCACTGTCCTCATCGACATGTGTTATCAGATAATATCATAATTCAGTCTGCAAATTCTTTTTAATATAAAATCAACCCTACAATGAAACCCAAAATCCTAACTTAAATACCTAATTAACAACAATCAAATCAAGTGAAACCAAAATCCTAATTTAATAACAAATCAATAATGATCAAATTCAATATCAATAAGTGAGAATGGACAGAACAAGGGAATGAATTTAAATTGGAAGTTTCAACAAGATTCTCAGGGGTCATCCCAGGAATCTCTCAAGAAATTGTGATTGAGTATTTGCTCTCGTCCTAGTATCCTATGTCCTATGTCCTATAGCAGGCACGCAGTAGTATAACAAGGATGTCACACTACTACGACATCGCACAACTCGCGAAGTCTTGACCTGCATGGGCCACCACTAAAAACGTGTCACGACCCGTACCCGGTTTAGGGGCACGAGTGCGTGGGTACGTCCAGCCTACGCCGCAGCATCGGCGGTAGAACGCTGTCTAGGTATTGATACTATCTAACTAATGTCACGCAAATATCCAATCTCCATTAGGAGGCACGGATGACACAAATAGATGAACATATACTCAATCACAGGATAACAGCACGATAAGATTTCGAAACAAAAATTAAAATTAAACACAACACAAGTCCACAAGAAAAACTTAACTTAACAATATCCAAGAATCATCAAAATGCCGGAGACAAATCCGGTACCAAATAGTCTACTAAAAGAACTAACAAGAAATAATAATTTCCAGCTAGACCTCCTGGAATCACAACTACTACCAAGTCTGCAGCTACTCAGCATAAGGTCCATAAAGTGTCGGACAGCGGTCCACTAAGGCATAGTCTGGAAAAATATTTCCAGTCAGGAAGGAGCAAAGCACAATCTCAAATAACAGTTCCATTAATTGATAATGTCTATAATACAATAAAACATGTCATGCTAGCTACTGAGAAGACAGTGAAATAAATGAAATGGCAATTTTTAAGAGAGACAGGCATTATGATATAGTCAGTGCATGTATGGAAATAAAAAAGAACAAGGAACAGTATCATATACGGGTGATGTAGTATATGATCTAAAATAGAGAACTGTAACTATTCTAAGTGTTTGAAATAGTAGTTTCAAAATGTGATCGGCTTGGGACATGTACAGTAGCTACAGTCTGGCTAATCATACGTGGGGGTATGATTGACACCAATAATATTTAATTATGCAATGGGTATTTGATCACATTTCTCACTAGCCATTTCCCCGCCCCCAACTAGTACTGTGGATCCAATCATGACACGTCACGAATACACAACATTGTCTAATATTTTAAGTACAATGTCTAATAAATTATTTACAATGTCTAATATCAATGTCTAATGTAAATGTCAATGTCAATGTAAATGTCGTGTATAATGTCGATACAAAAATCAAGGTAACATCTCATGACTGCAGATCCAAGCTATACTAGTCCGTGTAGCACAGTGTCAAAGATTCAGTTGTAACATTTCAAGATCATTGAACTTATAGCTATTATCAAGAATTGAAAATTATCAGAGAATGTACTTGCCTCGGGTCCTTAGCTGGTATTTATGGATGTCCTGTTCCAGAGTATCCCCTGGTAACCAACAGTCCTATAAACACATTACAATATAACATGTGTATCAGGGGCTATACTAACACAAAATAGAAATACACTGGCCTTAGGGCTATGCCAGGTACGGTAGGGGTCATCTACTAGATAGGCCAACTATATCTTAATATCCCTTAATTACAATAATAGATATAAGTAAAATATATATATACTTTAAAATAATGATTCTTGTATGTATATATAAACATAATAATTTATACTTACAATATTTTATACATGCACCAAATTTAAATACATTTACAATATATATATATATACCTTTTAAAATTACATATTTAATTTATACTAGTGTATACTCATATATATGCCAAAAATACATTAATTAAATATAAATACTTTACATTTTATATACAAATTACATGAAATACATATACTAATTATTTATACAATTAAATAAAATAATTACTATACATATTTATATTTTAAATACTTACATTATATATACTATACATATACAATTTAATATATACTTATACATATACAATTTAAATTAAATACATATACTAATTACCACATTAATTAAATATAAATACTTTATATTAATTATACATACAAATTTAATTAAAAGCATATACTAACTTCACACTAATTTTAAATATAAAAACAAACATTTATATATATATACATTATCAATATATACTCAAATACATATACTAGTATATACAAAGTATATATACTAATTATATACAAAATATATATATATATACCATACTAATATATTTTAAACATGAATTTAATTTAATACTATACACATTTATTAATATATCTACAATATACCTTGGTTATATATATATTTACTAGTTTTCTCATTAATTAAAATATATAACAAATATATATATATACATATACATTTGATATATATATATATACATATATATATATATATATATATATATATATATATAGATATATATATATAAAGAGGGAAGGGGAGAGGGGGAGAGGCTTACTGAAGGGGGGGGGGGTCGGCCGGAGCAGGCCGCCGGTCCGGAGGGGAGCCGTCGGATCTGCACAGTGGAGGAGGCCGGACCGGAGTCGGGGTGACAGGGACCGCCGCCGGGCTGGAGGCTTGGCCTGGAGCAGCCGCCAGACGCACGGGCAGCGGCCGGCCGGGTCGGCCTCAGTCGCCGGAGAGGGGAGCCCGCCGTGGAGAGCCTGAGCCGCCGGGGAGTTCACTGAGCCGTCGGCCGGAGTCGGGATGAACAGGGGGTCGGGAACAGTAACTTCAAGTTCCCCCCCCTGTCTAAGTTATTTGAATTTTTTTTTTTTTTAAAAGGAAAGAAATCAAAGAAGAAGGAGAAGGAAAGAGAAGGAAAAAGAAGAAGAAGAAGAAAAGAGAAGAAAGGAATCCTACGGTTTGGTGTTGGGGATGGAGGAGAGAGAGAGGTGGGGGAAAACCTAGGTTGCCTAGGGATTAGGGTTTGAGGGTACAAGGCATTAAATAGGAAGAGAGAGGGTGTGATGTAAGGTGAGGATTTGACCCACTTAAATGAGTGGCTATGATGATTCATGAAGAAATTAATTCATGTAGGGGTGAGGATTTTTAATTAAAAATTAATAGGCTCCCTCATTGATTAAAATAATTAGGTTGGCACCTACAATTAAATAATTGCAACTTAGCCCCTTAAATTCGGGAAATTACACAAACACATGAAATGACGAAAATTGGGCGGGCGATTCGGGGTCCGATATTTTTGTATGGTCAGGGGACGCTGTGAGACTGGTACGGGCTGAATTTGCAGGGCACTGGAATTAAATTGGGATTTTAAAATCAGATAAATTAGTATCCTCAATTTAAATAGAAATAAATGCAAGTTGTGTTCAACAATTAATTAGGAGTACTTGAGGTCAAAATCAGATCAAGTCATCAATACCAATATTGAAGAAGACTCAGAACAGAATATTACCCTAATTTGAGCCGCATGAAAAATAGGTCAAGATGGCTTCCAATTTTTGATTGGAACGCACAACGATACAAAATAGGAAATTAAAATAAACGTCCGCGACGATTTTTTGTGCGGCCAGAAACAATGCACAGGGAGCAAAATTATGAGTTGCAAAAATAGCAGAATTGAAGGCGGACATGTCTAGAGCAAGATTGTGAAATTTGTTGGAAGACAAAAGTCTGGATAGTGCTCCAAATATCGAAGCAAAGGCAAATGCGCAAAATATTAAATAAAATACAGTAATTAATTATAAACTCCAAGAATTAAATTCTAGATAAAATAATTAACCTCAAAATTCCATAATTCGGACATGTGCTATCTACTGGCTTCTAGGTCAGTCTGCTAGCTAATATAAAATAATAACACTGCATATAATTATATATTTAATTACACATCACACATAATAATTATTTAAATCAATATACTATTATGCAATTAATTAATTATAAATAACATAATATTAAATATTGTAAAAATTCGAAATTACCCCTGTTTTCAGAATGTGGTAGTGACAGCAAACCAAACAAAACTCTATCTCCTCTACAATCTATACTAGCACTGTGCCTACTCAACCAATCCATCCCGAGTATAATATCATAGCTCGAAAGTGGCATTACAAGTAGACACGCACTCAACTCCCGACCTCCTAGAGTAACTCTTCGATCCTTGCAAATATCATTAACCAGGATAATGCCTCCTCCGGTCATGATCTTGCGAGTCCTAGGCAAAGACTCAGCTACCAAACCATGCTTCAGAGCAAAAGAAACAGATACAAAACTATGGGAAGTACCACTATCAAACAAAGCTAAATCTGGAATATAATCAATATGGCACATAATGTAAGACACTCAAGGAAGGACAATTTAAAAGATCAAGTTTCAATATCAAGGAAGAATATTTGAATGAATCAAAAGAGTTTTTCCTAGGTGTAATTGAGTATTCTCAGCCTATAGCCTATATACTATATCCTAAAATAGGCTCGTAATAGCACTCAATTCATAGCACCACTACGAATCATACTAATTATGACCTCGAAGAGACATGCATGGGCTACCACTAAAAATATGTCATGACCCACACCCGATGTAGGGATGCTAGTCGGAAATAATGCCCAGCCTACGCCACAGATTCGATGGTAGAACGCTGTTTGGGTAGTCTATCTAGCAATATAATGAGCCACCAATAATATCAATATACTCAATCACAGATCTAAGATAAAAATAAGCACAAATATGATAAAGAATAGAATATTCCCCTACAACTCATGAGTCTAAAATAATAACATCAATGAGTCTGAAAAAATACTAAACAATAAGTTGGAGAAAAATCTAGTACAAAGAATACTAAGAAGCTACAAGTCCTGGGTCATCGGTCACCGTCGGGATAAGTCCCTCCTGAGCGAGGGTCTCTGTCTCTAAACCCACAACATCCTGAGGTCCGTAATGTGTAGGGTACCACTCCTCAGTATCATTTAGGAAAAATATATCCAGTCAGGAAAGAAGCAGAGTACATCTCTAACATCAGTTCTAATCAATGATAAAAACTATATAAGGTAAATATATGTGAATATACAAGATGCAACAATAGATACACGAGATATACAATAGAGAAATACTGGAATAAATACAATAATGAACAATATGACAATGAACAAGAATACTAATGACTAAGTGTGTGAGTACTAGCTTTAACATGTGATCGGCTTGGGAACTTGCACAAGAGTAAATGGCCTGGTTAACATAGGTGCGGTGTATGATCAACACTCACAAGGAACAAAATATGCACAAGGAGGGTATGATCACATATCTATACTAAAATACTCCATACCCCCAACTGGTATAGGGGATCCAACCATGGTACGCTATGGCACGAGATTCCCCAAGAAGATAGCTAGTCTTCCCGAGAATCAGTGTCTGTACATGTACTAGATAATCAATGAAACAAGGCTTGCATAAGATATACCATATACCAAGGAATAATATCTCATGATGAGATCCGGATATACCAATCCGTGTAACCATCGTATCAAAAAAATAAGAATATCTACACTAGATACAATGAACATAGAGGATATCATAAATGAAAAACTATCAGAGAATGTACTCTCTTGAAGTCCAATGAATAGTCTTACAGATATCTGATATGGTGCCTCGAAGACCTAGATATGGAATATAACATCAATACAAGATTTCAGAAAGAAAATAAGTTAACTAGTCAACATCTAAGTCAAAGAGCCATTTCTAAGTCAAAATAGTCAAACTAGGTCAACTCTAAGTCAAATTGGTCAAACTTGGTCAAACTACCTATATCTAGGTTGCAAGAGTCTATCTCAATTATGTTGGGCTTATACACTATAAATCTAGGTCATACAAGCTAAATCATAGGATACTAGGATACCGTTTCTCAGGATACGCAAACAATAGATAAATATCACATATGCATATCAAACAACATTAAATATATAAAATCCTAATTATAAATATTAAATGGATACTTTGGTTTTAAACCAGCTGGGTATCGCACAACTAGACCTCAAGCTTGATACCCAAATCCAATACCTTGGGTATCCCCAAATACCTTGATACTTACCTTGGTATCTCAAGGTAATTGCTAAGACTTTATATACCGTGTCTTTCCCTCTTGGAGATCGTGGAAGTCCTGACACAAAATCTATAGTAATGTGCTCCCACTTCCACTCTGAAATGGATAATGGATGAAGTAAACCTCTTGGCCTCTGTCTTTTGGCTTTTACTTGTTGGCACACTAAGCATCTGGATACAAACTGTGCTACTTCCCTCTTTATGCCATACCACCACACACTCTCTCGCATATCCTGATACATTTTGTTGGCACCGGGATGTATGGAATACTGTGAGCGATACGCTTCCTGCAATACCTCCTCATGCAGCTTCCCACTAGGCACACACAACCTAACTCCATGCCGCAAAGAACCATCCTCAGCAATGGTAAAGTCATCCTCCAATCCTGTTCTCACCTGAGCTCTGATGCTCCTCAGAGATACATCCTCATACTGTGCTTCCTTTATCATGTCCATCAAATCTGAGTGTATCTGTAATCTCCACTTCTGCATAGCCAAACCAGGAAGTACCACCTCAATATTTAAGTTCTCCAAGTCCTCCAACAAATATCGATCCTAAGTTTAAATTCATAAATACTGTTAGGGCATTAGTCAACCCAAACGACATCACCATAAACTTATACTGACCATATCGAGTTCTAAAAGCAGTCTTCGGTATGTCCTCCGGCTTTACTTTTACTTGGTGGTAGCCTGATCTCAAGTCTATCTTAGAAAATACCTTGGCACCACTCAACTGATCGAACAAATCATCAATCCATGGCAAAGGGTACTTATTCTTAATTGTGAGATTATTCAATGCCCTGTAATCAATGTACATGCGCACTGATCCATCCTTCTTCTGTACAAACAATACCGGGGCTCCCCACGGTGAAAAACTTAATCTGATAAACCCCTTATCCTACAATTCGTCCACCTGCTTCTTCAACTCGACCAACTAGCTGTTGTTTACTCTATAGACATGCTACAAAATTGGTTCTGCACCTGGCACTAAGTCTATAAAGAATTTAATATCTCGATCTGGCGATAATCCTGACAATTCCTCCGAAAATACATCCAAGAACTCTACTATCAACGGATTCAACAACTCCTTGTCTTTCATAATAGCTCCACAAATAATGCCTTCTCCCTGCTCTGCAGCTCCCCTAGCAAACTCGAACTCTGGCTCTCCTAATTGACAAAACAAAACTCTACCTCATCTATAATCTATACTAGCACGGTGCCTACTCAACCAATCCATCCCGAGTACAATATCGTAGCTCGGAAGTGGCATTATATGTAGACACGCACTCAACTCCCAGTCTCCCAGAGTAACTCTCCGATCCTTGTAAATATTATTAACCAGGATAATGTCTCCCTCGTTCATGATCTTACAAGTCCTAAGCAAAGACTCAGCTACCAAACTATGATTCAGAGCAAAATAAACAGATACAAAACTATGGAAAGCACCACTATCAAACAAAGCTAAAGCTGGAATGGAATCAAGAAGAACAGAACCTGTGATGACATCTCCGGTGGGCTCGTCCTCCTTGACGGTCATAGCAAACGCTCATCCCTGATGCTGATGCTGGATATAACACTGTTGCTGGGTCGGAAGCGGTTCCTTTGGCTGTACTACAGGTGGTCTCGCCTGTGCCCTCTGAGATGAAGCTTCTCCCTTAACTACACGACGAGGATTGAAAGGACACTATTTTAGCTAACACCCTTCAGTACCATAATACAAATAAACTCCCAACCTCTTCCTGCAAACTTCCCAGATGTGGTCAGGCTTCTTGCAAAAGTGGCAGAAAGCTTACTGTAACTATCTCTGCTACTGTGGGGCTGGTAAAACAGCGCCCTACCTGGAGTCTGGTGCTACTGCGGTTGCTGGAAAGGCCTGGACTAGAAATGAGGACACTTGGCAGATACTACACTGCTGTTGGACCCCAGAAAAGAACTACGATCTCTCTTGGGCTTCAAACCCAACTTTCGCTCAACCTTGTGTGCCTCCGCAAGTATCTCCGAGTATGTCTCATAAAAAGACGGAATGAGTATCTTCACTTCCCAGTTTAGACCCTCAAGGAAATGAATAGCCCAAACCTCCGGCTCCCTAACAAATACTCTACAAATTGGCTCAACCTGCCAAACTCTGCAGCGTACTCCTCTACAGACATGCTATCCTGAACTAGGCTCTCAAACTTCCTTTCCAAGTCTAGCCTGTCTGCCCGAGCAAAGAACTTCTTCTTGAAGAGGTCCTTGAACACCTCCTAAGGCTGTCTTGTGTCAACCAGAAATGGCTAATTCCTGTACCAAGTACGGACAATATCGAACAGTTGAAGTCCTACCGCCTCAGCCTTCAGATCCTCGAAAAGACGGGACACCCTCATAAGATGCTCAATGTCCTCGAGATAATCATCAACATAGATGATGCCCTCCGTCCCCTTGAAGACCCTAGGCTCCAGCTTCTTGAAGTCCTAAATGTTGCCTGGCCGAAGCTGAGCAACCTGAGGAGTAAACTATTGCTGGACCGAAACTTCTCTCTCTACTACTTCATGAGCAAGCTGATGAGCACTCTCGATGCCTATCGCAAAATATCGGTCTATCTCTAATGTGCCTCAGACTGAGCCTTCTGTGCCTCCAGTATCTCGTAAAATAGTGTGAACATCTGTGTCGCATCTGCTGGCACGAAAGGTGGAGGTGGACGTCCCTCAAATACAGATGGCACAGTCCTCTGAGTAGGTGGTGGACCTCCAAAAGTAGCTGACACTCCAATTACCAGAGAAGTGACTGGTGTAGGCCCTCTGGACATTGCAGACCTCTCAGAAGCTGCTCTCCTCTGCTGTGATCTAGCCTTAGGTGGCATCCTGAGACAAAACGAAAGAAAGAATCAATATGGCACATGATGTAAGACACTCAAGAAAGGACAGTTTAAAGATCAAATATTAAGGAAGAATAGTTGAATGAATCATTTTCCTAGATGTGATTGAGTATTCTCAGCCTATAGCCTATAGCCTATATCCTGAAACATGCTCGCAATAACACTCAATTCAGAGCCCCACTACGAATTGCACTAATTGTGACCTTGAGGACCTGCATGGGCCACCACTAAAAATGCGTCATGACCCGCACACAATGTAGGAATGCAAGTAGGGAACAATGCCCAGCCTACGCCAAAGAATCGGCGATAGAACGCTGTTTGGATAATCTATCTAGCAATATAATGAGCCACTAACAATATCAATATACTCAATCACAGATCTAAGATAAAAATGAGCACGAATATAATAAAGAATAGAATAGTTATATATAAGTCATGAGTCAAATAATAACATTAATGAGTCTGAAGAAATACTAAATAATAAGCTGGAGACAAATCTAGTACAAAGAATACTAAGAAGCTACAAGTCCTGGGTCATCTGTCTTAGTCGGGATGAGTCCCTCCTGTGCCAGGGTCTTTGACTCTAAGTCCACAATATCCTGAGGTCCGTAATGTGTAGGATACCACTCCTCAGTGTCATATAAAAAAAAATATTCAGTCATGAACAGAGAAGAGTACATCTCTAATAACAGTTCTAATCAATGATATAAACTATATAACAGTAAATAGATATAAAATATACAAGATGCAACAATAGATACAAGAGAGATACAATAAGAGAAATACTGGAATAAATACAAGAATAAATAATATGACAATGAACAAGAATACTAATGACTAAGTGTGTGAGTACAAGCTTTAACATATCATCGGCTTGGGAACTTGCACAAGAGTAAAAGGCCTAGTTAATCATACGTGCAGTGTATGATCAACACTCACAAGGAACAAGACATGCACAAGAAGGGTATGATTATATATCTACACTAAAATACTCCCCACCCCCGACTGGTATAGGGGATCCAACCATGGTATGCTATGGCACGGGATTCTCCAGGAAGATAGCGACTCTTTCCGAGAATCAGTGTCTGTACATGTACAAGATAATCAATAAAATAAGGCTTGTACAAGATACACCATATACCAAGGAATAACATCTTATGACGAGATCTGGATATACCAATCCGTGTAACCATCGTATCAAGAAATCATGGATATCTACACTAGATACAATGAACATAGAGGATATCATAAATGAGAAACTATTAGAGAATGTACTCAAACTTGGTCAAACTACCTTGTTTAGGTTGTATGAGTATCTCAATGATGTTGTTTCATAAACTATGAAACTAGGTCATACAAGCTAAATCTAGGAT
The DNA here is from genome assembly GCA_036927795.1 of Iris macrosiphon. Taxonomy (NCBI): domain Eukaryota; kingdom Viridiplantae; phylum Streptophyta; class Magnoliopsida; order Asparagales; family Iridaceae; genus Iris; species Iris macrosiphon. Next base: position 100,692,304 of record JAYESA010000006.1, read on the forward strand.
ACTAAGATACCATATCTCAAGATACGCAAACAAAAGATAGAAAATATTATATATATACATATCCAAACAATATTATATATACTAACCCTCACTACAAATGCTAAATGGATACCTTGGCTTTGAACCAATGCGGTATCACACTACTAAACCCCCATCTTGATATCCAAATCCAATACCTTGAGTATCCTCAATACTTAGGCATTTACCTTGGTATCTCAAGGTAAATGTGATTTTAATATATATAGTAGCAACCCAATCTAATAACTAACATATATATATATATAGTTATTAACTAAACTAGGTACTAAATAATGAGATAGTTCAATAGCTAGTTAACTAATCATAGTAACTAGCTTACTGTACTGCATATACCAACTAACCTTACTAGTAATTAACTATTAGATATACTAGTTACCATCTAAAATACAATCAATACAAGAATACATATACTACATATACCAACTAACCTTACTATTAGCTAACTATTAATTATTAAACATTAAAACAGGCTAACTGTACTGCTTTTAGCTGCTGCTGTTACTGCTACTTATGCAAGCCGCTGCTGTTGCTATTGCAGCTTCTGCAAGCTGTTGCTTCTTCAGCAAGCCACTGCTGCTACTGCTTATGCAAGCGCTGCTGCTGCTTCTACAGCTTCTGCTTCTGCAGCTACTACTGTCGCTTCTGCTTCAACAAGTCGAGCTCCTTCCCCCTCTTGCACACACACAGCAACACACACATATATATATACACCAATATATATATATATATATATATATATATATATATATATATATATATATATATATATATATATATATATATATACACACACACACACACTTATGGATATGTACATATACCTATGCACTACTAGATATAGTATCCCATACATATATATATATATACATAGCCTCACATATACATATGCCTATATATATATATATATATATATATATATATGTATATATACTTTTAAATATATACATATAGATAACATATGAGAACACACACACCAATATACATATATCAATATATATATATATATATATATATATATATATATATATATATATATATATATATATATATATATATATATATATATATATAAACTATATATATATATATATATATATATATATATAGTTTATATATATATATATATATATATATCTATATATATACATAATACTTACACATATACATATAACTACATATGCCACACATAGCTAAGAATAATGGAAATTGAATCTAGAAATAAAATGCAACAACCATGTGGAGTATATCACATTCGTATCACACCGGATCTATGATACGCTTGCGACACCAGTCCACCACACAACCAAACGTACCCCAAAGGACACGAGCAAGTCTAATATATTATTTATAAATAATACGAAGTGTCAAACACCTATCAAAGTGTCCGTGTCAAAATATGACATGCACAAAGTCCCGTGTCGGAGAAAAAACTCCCAAATCAACACGTATCACCAAATTGTTGGGATATGACCTATGCGTACCCAATTGTGGATACGATACTAGCCACAAATAAACAAACACATACCAAGTTGATCTATAGGACCAATTGACAAACACAACAAGTGTCAATCTCGGAATTCCCCCAAAATTGACACAAAAGCACCATAACTTTTTTAATAGGCCTCCTATGAACTCAATTCCAATTCCTGTGGGTAGCCTATGCATATTGGTTTGTTTCTCATGGTTAATTCTCAGATTTAGAACTTAAATAAAGGGAAAAACTGAATTATACCTATTGGGAGATGAATTTCCAATACAACCTCCAAATGTGTTAAAATTGGCCTCCAACTTGTAGATCCTTGCTCCTCTTAATAGATCTTTGTTTCCTCCTTCTAGATTCTTGCTCTACTAGCCTCCAATGATAATTTGGGAAGGAATTAGGATAAAATTTGATAGAAAAATGATGTAGGAATGAGGGAATTTGGTTGAGAAAAAAAATATAGATCTAGATTTAAAATGAAAAGAGGAGAGAGAAACTTTCCCCCTCTTGATGTAGGCTGCCCCCCTTGCCCCTTTCTCAAGCTACTATAGAATATTCATTATACCCCTTGGGGCCTCTCATGAAGAAATAATTAAGGAGGGAAGGTTCTAGTCTAATAGTTTAATTAAACTAATCATCCTTCTAATGAATTAGCTTCAAGTTGGGCTCAATTCTAACAGTTAATACATGTTAGTTCATGAGTCTAAACTAAACTAGTTAGGTCTACTAACACATATCAAAAATAATAAACTAACATCTAACAATAAATAAATAATAATTATTTAACATGCACAATATTTAATTAATTATAAAATTACTAAAATATCCTTTCCTAGAAAATGTGGTAGTGACAACATGACAAATAAAGTTGAGTGATACCACTTAAGGATAAAATATGTCAGTCAATATTATTGTCAGTAACTTACTTTAATCGACGGACATTCGATATTTAATTAGCATGGGGAGAGAATAAGCATATAATAAGAAGGAGCCCATAAATATAAGTGCAACAATAGCTCTTTAGTGGACCAAGCTATTATTAGTGGGCCTGGGTTGTATGTTCAGGATAAACATGGGATATCCAAATCCGTTAGGAGATCTAACCCTAATTTATTCTAATGGTCCTTGCCATATCATATATATATCCTCTATTCTTTGACCGCCATATATCAGAAAAGAGCAGCTTTCTTTAAATTTATTTTTTACTTAAGAAGAGAAAGAGTGGTCAGCCAAGGAGAAAAAAAACTTAGGAGATCACCGTCCATACGATATCCAACCTGAGGAAGGAATACGTGTAAAAGATCTTGGGGTCGCTGACTGATCAAGGTTGCTGAGAACCTTCATCTTCTTCTCTTTACTTCAGGTATAATCCGTGTTTTCACCTTTGAAAGGTTAGATCATGTCTTAAATATGTTAATCTTGTATCGATCGATATGCAGACCAATCCACAGTCCTGGGGATCCCTAGTTCCATCAAGAGTGTGGTCCAATATCTCTCCACTTCCCATATAGAGAAAGGTCCATTATCTCTCAACTTCCCATATAGAGAACAGTAACATGTTAAATAACCCGTTCCCTTAGATTTTTGTGAATTTTCTTGAAACTCAACATGTCCCCTTAGCTTTATAATCACCTCTGTTTCTCTAATAACTATTTATTTTCTTAGACGACCATAATGTCTAAACCAACATGAGGCCAGCAAGAAGAGATCAATAAGCCAGCATGGTCTAGGACTAGTTCTTTATTTTGCCTTTTGTTATAGACCTCTAGAGCTAGAAAAAGTTGGGTGGGTTTTGTTTATTATTGGCACAAAAAAAAGATGCAGTTATGATGTATTTAGACTGATTAAAATTTTTGTGAAGGAACCGTTTAATTTCAAGCTGATGTATTTTATACTATTACTAGTTAAACTTTTATTTGGTTTTCAATTCTTAAATTCATATTGACTTTGGAGATGCAGTACGTTCTGGACTATTCAAATCATAGGTATGAGTATACAAATTTTAGTATTACACTTTCATTGTAAGCCTCGTAATGTTCTTATGGTGAATATTGAAGCCAAAACCTAAGTTATGTTTTGCTACCATGTTAAATATCTCTGCACATTTTGTCAATTTGTTTTTTTATAAAGAACCTTGAAACAATTTGAGACATCTGATACTGGGGATAAAGATAGGTCACTAGTTGATAGAAGTAAATCACTTTTAACAAGTTATAAGTATATGATTGATTAAACTAGTGATCAGCGGGGAAATATACCCACTTTCCGGCTAGGTGGCTAGAGATCTTAGGATTGATTAAACAAATAAGTGTTTTATTGCCTAAAACCAGGACGACAACATAAAAGTTTACACAAAAAATCCTGTCCAAACGATGAAACAAAACACCCAAAAGACCTAAAATAGCTAAACATAAAATGCCTTCGTCATCTAACACGGATGTAACCCTGCAAAAGTGATTTGGCTGGTGTTTTGGAACAGAAAGAGGAAAAGGATCTAAGGTTCATGATCTTCTTTAAAGTGACTCTAATAGGGTTCTTCGATCTCCTGGATTTGCTAACCTTCTTAGAGCTCGTAACCCCATCTCCGTCATTAGCGTCCTCAGTACCCATCAAGTTCAGAGTTATCCTGATGCAAAGAGACAACCTCAACGATGAATAATCATTGCCTCCCGGTAGATGATCGATAGCTCTAGGCTCCTCAGCTTGGTCGGCAACAACCGCCAAAAATAGGCCAACCAAACCCAAAGAGTCCAAAGCCATCTCCATGAGGGGTTCGACTACTGGAGGAGAGGGGGAAAATAAGGAAGGCGTGGCCTCTGATCAAGGGGAGTAAGGGGCATGGTTAGAGTCCTTAGAGGTGGGCTAGGTATCAGCATGGTGTGGGGGTTCTCCGCTAGGAGGGCCAGGGAGCAACGAGAATTGGGAGGAATGAGTCTGGTCACAGCCAGCTTCTAGCAGCAAGGAGCATAAAGCTGATGGGGCATGGGTGGATCCGCGAGGGCCAAACTTGTTTGCAATGAAACATTTATACAAAATTTTTGTGTTACACTTACCTGGATACTTACCCAATACCTTATCCTTACCTTTATATCATAATATTTACCCTTACCTATTGGTATACCAAATACCTTGATACTAAGATACCCATAGCCCAATTCTTAAGACACTTTCTAAAACTTAACACTAGGATACACACTTAGTATCCTAAACTCAATACTCTAAATACCATAATACTTTACCATTTTCCTACCTTACACATGACACTCATGTATACTACACTCTTGTATCATGTGATACCCATTCATCACTCTATGATACTTATTCCATACTAGATACTTGTTATAGATATCACTCACACACTCACTTGTACACAACCCTCACACCTAAATACTCAATTGAACACAACCTTGACATATACTCACTTCCTACACCCATAGTTTCCAAAACACATATATCCTCACTACACATTGGTATCCTTTGCACTAGCACTTACACTTTACTCACATACCTAAGACAGTCCTCACTCCCACACTCAATAACCTCATCCCTACTGCCACCCTTGCAGGTTGTTGCTTCTACTAAGCATGTTGTTTTGGACAACAAGTTATCCCATACTTCTATCTAGATCCCTCCCCCAAAGACTGCTATTACTGCTGCAACTGCATGCTGTTGCTGCTGTATCACCTACTATTACTGCAGGTCCAGAAGAGACCCCAACCTAGCTTCTGCTGTGCTCCTGAAGCCACTGCATAGTTCTATATTTGGTGCACACATGCCACATCCCCTTAGTTTATTTCTTCCTCAAACCAAAATATGAACACAAAGGCACACACATTAACCTACCTCACAACCAAAGACACATCCCCTTGGTATCCATGATATACTATGCACAACTTAATCCAAATCTATTGATACTAAATCCCTACATGGTAACATTCCCATGATACCATGGTACACAAATCCATATCCTCTATGATACCAACACTAACTCTCCATGATACCAAATGAAATAACACCAAATAAAATCATTAATTCTATTACACTCCTAATGAAAAATATATATAGCAGTTGACATGAAACATAGAAATTAGATTGATCTAATAGTAATATATATATAATTGACACAAAGAGACACAGTACACATGAATTACCAAATCTAGACATGTTTATCATGATGTATCATGGCACAAATACTAGGTATCCAATTTTGGACACCAGCACACAAGCATAACCCAAATTGGACACAAATTTTTTTTTGGGAACACAACACAAATACTTGGTGGACATAAATTTGTAATTCTACTAAATTAACCACAAAAATACATGGATCTTCTAGGAATTAGATATCTACCATATAATTTACCACATAGAGGGATCTAACTAATGGTGGGTTCTATGGGTTTAAAATAGGTTTCTGCCATAAAGATAGGAGAAAAAAAGAGAATCACCTATTGGAAGTGAGTTCCCAATGAAGATCCATAAATTTGGACACAAAGAGGATAAAGTAGACACGATCCTCCGAGCTAGAGTTTCTCTCTAAGCTCCTCTTGTGATCCAAGTCTATAGCTCTCCATTTGAAAGGGAATTGGGATAAAATTGAATGATTGGAAGTAAAAATTAGTTTGTAATTGGATGTGGCTTGGTGGAGAAGAAGACTTGAGGAAGAAGAAGAAGAATTAAAGGGAAATAAAATAAATCGAGTGGAGTATAGTGGCCGGCCTTGTAAGCGGTGGTTGGGTTATTGGTTATTTACTAATTTGCCCTATTTTCACTCTAATTTGAAATTTAAAACCAATAAAAAAAGAATCTTTTGGTTATGTAGGAAATCTAATTATTTATGGATGTCATATAACTAACTAAATAGAATATTCTATCCATGACTAATGAATAATATTTAATTCTAAACTAACCACTAATTTAACATAACTAATATGATTAGCAACTAAAAGTAAATTGACAAAAATACCACTAGTCCTAATTTTAGGTGGTTACAAATCTACCCCCCTTAAAATAATTTTGTCCTCGAAATTAAAAGACAGAACAAGCACAAAAAAAAATAAAGATACGTCACGGCTCAAAAAGATAAGGGTACCACTCGCGCATCTCATCTTTCCTAGATTCATCGAAGAGTGATGCCTCCAAACGACACAAACATAGAGAATCATCCAATTACGCAGAACCTTCTTTCTGCGATACATAATCTCCACAGGCTGCTTCGTATAACTGAGACTTGGTCCCACCTCAATCTTTGAGTGGTCCAATACATAGCTAGGGTCTGCCACGTATTGTCTCAGCTAGGACATGTAGAACACGTTTTGTACTCCCTCCAATGTAGATGGTAAGTCTAGTCGGTAGGCTATAATAACGACCTTATCAAGAATTTTGAAAGGTCCGATGAACCTTGGACTAAGCTTCCTACCTCCAATGAAGCGAATCCTGCCCCGTATTAGAGAAATCCTCAGGAACACCAAATCGCCAACCTAAAATCTAAGTAGAATTTTAATACACAATCTATAAGCACAAACAACCACAAATACAAGAAAAATTTATACCTTAAACTCTAGCGGTCTCCGGTGGCTATCGGTCCAATGCCTCTGTCTGTCCTACGCCACACGAAGTCTCTCTGATCTTCTTTACATTCTCCACAATATCTACTACCATCTCCAGTCCCAAAAAAGCTTTCTCACCCACATTGTCCCAAGATAGTAGAGTACGATATCTTAGACCGTACAAAACCTCAAAATGAGACATCTCTATACTAGCCTGGCAGCTGTTGTTGTATGCAAACTCAACCAAATGAAGATGATCCTCCCATGAGCCATCAAAATCTAAAAACACAAGTATGGAGCATATCCTTGAGCATTTGAATAGTCCCCTCTGACTGTATATCCGTCTGAGGGTGGTAAGCAGTGGTAAACTTGAGTTGAGTACCCAAGCTAGCCTGCAAAATCCTCTAGAAATGAGATATAAATCTATTATTCTCATCTGAGACTATACTCACTGGAATCTCATACAACTTGATGATCTGTCTCACGTATAATTCATCGAGCTTCTCCGTAGACAAACCCGCTTTAAAAGGCAAAAAGTGGGCCAATTTTGTTATCATATCAATGATAACCCAAATTGCGTCTTTCTCTCCCGGAGTGCATGGAAGCCCGAAAACAAAATCCATAGTGTTATCTTCTAATTTCCACTCTGAAATAGGTAGTTGCTAAAGCAACCCTCCTGGTCTCTGCCTCTCTGCCTTGACCTGCTGACACACCAAGCATTTAGAAACAAAGTATGCCACCTCTCGCTTTATACCATACCACCACACGTGATCTCTTAGATCCTTGTACACTTATTAGTTCCAGGATGTATAAAATATGGAAAATAATACACTTCTTGCATAATCTCTTCCCACATATCAATACTCGACACACATAATCTAGCTCCTTGCCTCAATGAACCATCCTCTGCAATGGTAAAATTATCTAGCAATCCGGCCTGCACCTGAGCTCTGATACTCTACAAACTTATATCCTGATACTGTGTCTCCTTGATCTTATTAATCCAGACTGAATCTTCATGCCCATTATCTGTATCTCAACCCAAGAAACTATAACCTTGATTCCTAAACTCTCCAAATCTACTAACTGAAGGACCGTAAGGCAACTTTAGAAGGGGCTGAATAGAGTACAGCAGAATAATCTACCTAATTAAAATTAAGCAGAGTGAAGGCAGTTAACTACTAACAGTTAAAAATAAGATAGTAAAGTAAAGTAGTAAGAATAAAAGAGAGAAAATGCAAACACCGAGATTTTATCCTGGTTTTCCTCTGAGAGGACTAGTCCAGGCCCGAGAACTCTTGCTCAGAGTTGTATCCACTATAATCAACAATAGTGATCACAAGCTTTGATTCGTAGGCTTGCTAACTTCTTACAACCACGAGTTTTGATTCGAAGGCTCGTAACTTCATACACGTGCATTTGATATGAAGGGCATGCAGACTTCACACAGAAGAAGAGAATAACCTGATAGAGCCAAGCTCTTTACAACTCTTGTAGACTTCTAAACCTAGATCGCACTTGGAACTTAGAAGGCTAGAGAGTTGATCTTGGAGATAAGAAAGTTTAGACTCTGAGGGTTTACTTACTATAGGATAGAAAGATTGATAATGGTTGAGTGAGTAAGAATGTTGGAGGCCACAAAATCAGGGATATAACAACTGGATGATTTTATACAAAAGTGGTAACCGAGTTCAGTCCGAGTACGGCATGAATTCAGCTCGAGTTCGGTTGCTAAGTAAGGTAGGCTTTATGAATGAATGTGGACTAATTTTATGGTTGGGTTTGAGGTTTATTTAAGTGGACTTGGGTTATGCCAGTGCGACTCGATGTATAAAAGTCTTGGACTCAAATAAAATATTAAATTACATATGAAAACCAAGAGCACTGATGACGCCAAACTTCTGAAATATCTGCTGACTTGAAAATACTTTTTTCCTTGATGGTAGTTGTCCAAAGATAACCAGATCTAGGAATCTGAATATCTTATAGACATCTAGTGGAACCCCCAGGTACGAGGCTCCAGATAAGTCGTAGGAGGTTGGACAAAATCTTCTAGTATAACGCCATCTTTGGCTCATCATCATTTTACCATTGCATATGTCCATGCTGATTTTTGCTTATTACTTTCTGCAAGTATATGTTAAATGAACAAGGAAATATACAGAAAAAAAATATTGCATATCTGGACAATGCTGAGTTTAAGTAGAATATACTTGATACCTGCTCAAGGCATCAACAATTATGTTGGCCTTTCCTGGATGATACTGTAAAGAAATATCAAAGTGCTTCATCAGTTTCAACCATCTACGTGTATTATATTCAGCTCATTCTGTGTGAAAATGTACTTCAAGCTCCTGTGGTCAGTGAATATTTCTATATGCTCTCCGTACAGATAATGTTTTCATAACTTCAGGGGGAAGATCACCGATGCCAACTCTAAGACATGGGTTTGGGTTGGGTAATTCTTCTTATGTGGCCGTAACTATCAGGAAGCGTACACCACCACCTTCTTATTCTACTATAGAACACATCCTAAACCCTTCCCTGAAGCATCACTATAAATAGAAAATCTAACTGATCCCATTGGCAATGTCAAGATAAGAGCTATAGTCAACCTTTTCTTTATCTTATCAAATACAGTTTGGCAGTCTTTAATCCACACAAACTCTACATCCTTCTTGGTGAATCTAGTCATCGGTTTTGTAATTTGAGAGAAATCCTTTACAAACTTCCTGTAATATTATGCTAATCCCAAGAAAATTTTGATTACTGCAACTGAATCAGAGTAGGCAAAGACTCTACTAACGCAATCTTCTTTGGATCCACCGATATCTTATCTCCAGTCATAACATGCCCGAGAAACTCTATCTTGTCCATAAAAAACTTACTACTGGCCCAATATTTAAGTTAAGTTTTTGAATATGGCTAATCGATTAAGTTTAACATTATGATAATCGATCAATCACTATAGTAACTTCTACTTAAACTCGACATTGTCTATGCATTAATGCTTTAATATTTCTTCTTTATATTTATTTATTCGTCTAACATGTACTTGCAGAAAGTAATAAGCAAGACCAGCATGGACATATGCAACGAAGAAAAGATGATGAGCCAAAGATGGCATTATACTAGAAGATTTCTCTGAAATACCTACGACATCTTCGGAGACTCGCACTCGGGGGTTCCACTGTCGTTAAGGAAAAATGCGTCTTCAAGTCAGCGGACGTTTTAGAAGTTTGGCATCATCAAGTCTTCTTGATATTTAATGAGTCTAGGACTTATGTACATTGAGTCGCATTGGCAACTAGTAATACTCAAGTCCACTAACATTAGCCTACCCATAACCCTACTCAAATCAAACCTAAACTAGACCATACTAAAATATAGAACATTCTAGAAATATGCCTATCGAACTCGGGCCAAACTCGGTCTCTGACCAAACTCGGTATGCCATAAACAGAAATTTGGCTAGCTGTTAAATCCCTAATTTTGTGGTTCCAACATTCAAAATTTTAAATATCAGTAGACAAAATTCTAGCTGAATTCTTTCACAGAATAGCTTATAAAAAGACGTAGATTTCTCCATTCTTACTCACTCGTCTCTTCTCAATCTTCCTATCCATTAGTAAGCTATACTCAGAGCTTTAACCTTGTCCATCTCTAAGATCAACTCTCCACCCTTCTAGTGCCAAGTGCGATCTTGGATAAAAGTATGTCAGAGTTGTAAAAGCTTGGTCTCTCAAGTTTCCTCTTCAGTTGTGAAGTCAACACGCCTTCATATCAAAGCTTGTGGTTGTAAGAAGTCAGCAAACCTTCAGATCAAAGCTTGGGATTCACTATTGGTGAATATAGTAGATACAACTCCGAGCAAGAGTTCGCGGGACTAGACTGCCCTCCACAAGAGATACCAGTATATATCACAGTGTTTGTGTTTATTTTCTCATAACTTTACTACTTTACATATATACTTTATATATATATATATATATATATATATATATATATATATATATATATATATATATATATATATATATATAGTTGGTAGCTGCCTTTACTTTACATCAATTTTTAATTGTATAGATTATTCTGCTGCACTCTATTCATCCCCCTCTAGAGTTGCCTTACGGTCCTACACTTATATTTGGATATTTTCCATAAAGCTTCTCCTTCTTGAGAGTCTCCAACACAATCCTTAGGTGCTCCTCATGCTCCTTTGGCGTCTTCGAATATATGAGTATGTCATCGATGAATACCACCACAAATATGTCAAGGTATTGATGGAATACCTTGTTTATAAAGTTTATGAATACCACCGGGGCATTAGTCAACACAAACGAGATCACCATAAACTCATACTGGCCATATCTAGTCTAGAATGCAGTCTTCGGGATATCCTCCTTCTTCACCTTCACCTGATGGTAGCCAGACCTCATGTCAATCTCCGAAAATACCTTCGTGCTGCTCAACTAATTGATGAGATCATCTATCCTCGACAACGAGTATTTATTCTTAATTACCCAAATGGGAGGGCCCGTTCATTGTGGAGTCTGTATTCACTAACGGTGCCAACCAGCTATCGAAACATAATAAAGACTTGCTAATGATGCCTATCAACAAAAAGTTTCTTAAAAAGTACTATGTCTGAACTAGACTTGTACTCCCTCTATCCCCAGCAGGACAACTAAGGTGTACAGTATTTACAATCCCCGTTGTTCATCCCCAAAAATTATTCTTTTCTCTACAAATACATTAAAAGTCATTATCTGTATTCAGGAGTCCTGAATATGCAACATATAATGGATCCTCAAAAGCTCCCCAGTGGAGTAACCCTCAAGTCTACCTATACTCTCAAGTAGACCATTCAAAAGTCAGTTCATGTTTTTTGGCATTAGTTCACGTCCATATCACCTCTGAATTAGTAACCTAACTATTTCTCTAGTAGGGTTTGCCATGTCCATATTACCTCTGAGAAAACTTTGCTATTTGACTATCGACTATCACGTCCATAATATCTCTTATATCGGACGTCATTTAAACTTATCACCAGTATTTTACCCTAAGTACACTAGTGGTGCTAAGTACACAAAACCTATCATGTCAACATCACCTTTGATAGGGCTTGTCTCGAATCTATTACTTGCACACAAGTACGCAAGAGATAATAGGTGCACCAAAGATCCTTCAGTGGGATGTCCTCAAAATCTACGGTATCATACCGTGTCCATATTACCTCTGGTAGCATTATTTGGTTCAACTTATTATTTGTACCAAGTTCTAAGTATGCAATAGATAATAAGTCTACAAAATTCTCTTAAAATCTATAACGATACAACCATTCAAACCATAGAAAGAAAATGAATCTCTTCTTCATTAGAAGAAAGAAAAAGCAACAGTACTGTCACTACCACATTTCTAGAGTAGGGACTTTTTGGTCATTTATTATATTTATATTATTATGTTAATAATTGCATGATAGGTAATATACACATTATATTATATTCATTAATAATATGGGTTAGTGGACTAGACTTGGTGTAACCATGGACCTTGCTTAGACTTGACATTTAACCCAACTAGACTAATCCTTATGCTATTAATTAGCATCTAGTAAAATCTCTCACTTAAGACTAAACCCCTCATCAAATAGCTCTTCATGACAAGCCATGGAGGGCAAAAGAGACAATATGCATTACCAAACCCTAACCCTACTCTATGGCCAGCCCTATAAAGTAAGAAGGAGCCTCCCTCAAAGCCACTCATCATTCATGAAGAAACCCTAGAAATAGCCCCCAAGAAAACCCTTCTTTTCCTCTACAAATTTTATATTTCTAAGCCTTAAATCCCTCATTCTTCCTTCATTAAAAGAGATCTAGAAGTTTGAGCACAAGGAGTCTTGGAGAAGAAGAAGCTACATTGGGAATCCATCTCCCAATAGGTAAAAATCTAAAAACCATTATTTAATTCATATTTTAATCATTTATTTGGCCATTAGGAGCCATACATTAATTTAGGAATGACCATTAAGGGAGAGCATAAGTCTCTTTTAGTTTTATGATGATTCTCTATGGTGTCATAGGTGTATTTGGGGGTTTTATGATCCAAGGATGTATTTTTCTCTAATTTTTATATCCCAAATCATATATATATATATATATATATATATATATGTGTGTGTGTATATTTATATGGTATACATATATGTTTAATTATATATTAGGGGTTTATGCATGTAGATTTATAATGTATTATGAGTATCCCAGATTTTGCATATTATGTGCTTGTTGAAATATTTAATAGGAAATATACCTATTTATATGGTCTAATTCTTATGAATTATATATATATATATATAAATATATATATATATATATATATATATATATATATATATTCGTAGAGATATTCGTGTGGGATGTTCATGTGCAGTCGGATTCCTCATGTCACTATGTAGTCGTGACGCTGTGGCGTGTATCAATTATTGATACATGGAGGGATGTGTTTATGATAGTTACCTGTGCACTGAATATTCAGTTATGAGTAAGCAGTGAGTTTATTTAGTGTATCAGAGGTTGCTGTGTAAGCATGCAGTGATACAATCACTACCTGCAGTAGGAATTTTCTTGGTGCACTTGCAACTGAAGCAAGTAAGCACAGCATATTCAGAGTGAGGTCTGTACAGTCCAAAAGAGTGGACTGCAGAGCTCTGTAGTATGTACTAAAGCACACAGAACTTCAATGGTTGGGAACTTGCTGCACTAGGCAGCAACTCGAGTGAAGGAGAACCTACAGTGCAGGAAGTGTGTGGCATGTTCAGACCTGGGAAGTTACCAAGTATTTAGATCTGCAATCAATGCTGATCAGTGTCTATATGTGTTAAGATGTCCCATTTCAATGAGTAATAAGAAGTTTAGAAAGTGGATGTGTTATGAGGAGTGTGGTGTTAATCCATGGGTGTGTCTATAAGTGTGGTCATGGGTTACCGTTAAGTGTGAGTGTGTGTATCCAATTAGAAGAGTGTGTACCCAAGTTAGGGTATGTATTGCTGGCATATGTGGGTGAAGGGGCAGTGACACATAGGTGTGTTGCAGTGGATTCCGGAATAGAGGGGAGGTGGTGTATTTGCATTGTAAGGACAGTATCAGTGACAGTAGCAGTATCAGTTGTAACAACAACTGGAATTGGGGATTCATGGTAAAGGGGTGTTGATCATATGTTCTGGAATATCAATGGGAGAAAGGATACTCGAGTGAAAATGTAGTAGTAAGGAAGTAAGTGAGCTTTGATACATGGCACCAAGGAAGTATCAAGGGTAGATTATAGGCCAGTGATAAGTAAAGGTATAAACAGAGTTGAGAGAGAGCAGTTTTAGTATCAGTTAAGTCAAGGTTTAGTATAATAACTAGAGTAGCTAAGGTAAGTTATATATTATAAATATTTGAGTTAAGGTGTAGGTAATGGTTTATTTGGTTTACTTGATTAGTATGTAGATAGTTAGTTAGGCATACTTGTTATGTGATAGATAGTTAGAGATTGGTATTAATATATATAATAGCTATTAGTATCCCTGTACTAATAGGTATATCCTAACAGTTAGCTATATTAACTATATGTTAGCATAGAGATTAATATATAAGTAATTATATATATATGTATAGCTATATTCAATAATGATTGAATTACCTCGAGATACCAAGGTATTGGGTTTGAGTATCGAGATAAGTAGTGTGATACGCATTGGTGCAAGGCCAAGGTATCCTAGTGTTAGACTCTTGTAACCTAAAATTAGTCGATTTGACCTAGAATGGCATCAATTAAATTTATTTTCGTTTATGAATCTTGTATTGATTCAACATACCATATATAGGTTGGTGTGACACCAACTTGGACATTAATCCTCATACCTTGCTCAGGACCACAGACGAGTACATTCTCTGATAGTTTTTATTATGTTAATTATTTCTATGATTCTAGTTGTAGTGTATACTTAATTCTGACACTGTGGATACACGAGCTAGTATCATAGATACCTGTCACGAGGAGTCATGATTGGAATCCATTATGCTAGCTGGAGACGGAGAAATATTAGCAAGATTATGTGATCATGCCCCACTTTACATGCATCATAGCTCATCCCATATATCAAGTAGGGTATAGCCTGACAATTTACATGCCTCATAGCCTGTTATATATGATTAGCCTAACTATTGCTCGCAACATAGCTAACCAGATGGTTAGCCTGACCTCACATGTATCATAGCCAATCATATATAACAAGCCTGATCTAGTCCCAAGCCGATCACATAGTAAACTGATATTTCATAGCCTATTTAGTTCTTGTGCTTCGCTCCAATCCTGACTAGATAACATTTTTCAGAGGACCTTGAGGACTTCTGTCCTACTCACTATGGACCATGAGTTGAGGGAGACTATATACCGGAGATTCTAGAGGAGTCACTCTCCTTAGATGAGATACCACTCGCTATCGTTTAGACAACTTTTTGGTCTAGATATCTCTGTATTTATTTATTCTAAACTTGAGACTTAGATTGTATTATTGTTGAGACTATTTATGTTATGATAGCTAGACTCTAGATTATTGTTGTATTTAGGTTGTTGTGCTTGACTTATGTCGGTACTTCCTTATCTTTTATATCTTATTGTGCCATCTACTTTCTATAGTTATTGTGATTGAGTACATTATGAATTATTGATTGGTGCTTTATTTATTATCCTCCTTATGGAGTTGAGATCATTGACAAGTTATCTTGTGAGTTATGTTTAGTAGTATTGAGACCTAGATAATGTTCTACCGTCAATGTTGTGGCGTAGGCTGGACGTACCCACGGCTCATGCCCAAATTATGGGTGCATATCATAACACATTTTAGTATAGCCCATGTTGGTCTGTATTCACAATTAGAGCGATATCTTAGTAGTGCTCACTTAGAGTATTTCTATAAGCCTGCTTTAGGAAATAGGATTTAGGATGAGAGTATGCTCAATCATAACTAGAAAATTTCTAATTTTATAATGCTATTCTAAAAATTTGTTTCCTTTAAATTTTACTGTCCTTCCTTGATGATATTGTATCTGTTGCCTTAATTGATTCTTTTCGGGCTGTCTTCAGGATGCCACCAAAGACTAGGTCATTAAAATTGGGACCTACAGCTTCAGAGAGGTTTGCCACCTCTCGACCTGATGGACAGACAACTGGAGTTCCTCCTACCTCTCCTGTTCATGTGAGAGTATCTGCAATTTTTGGGGGTCCTCCTCCCCCATATGTCCAGAGGGTTGCCCCGGCTGTTACGGAGCAACTTCTTCCACCACCGACTCCGTTTCCCGGTGGTATGCCCGTTGACGGGGCACAGATGTTTTTCCTAATCTAGGACATAGTAGATGCCCAGAGGACATCGGTAGAGGCTCAACAAGTTCAGGATGAGGCTCAGAGGGTACAGGCAGAGGCGTACCAAGCACAGACCAAGCTGATGAGAGATAGCATGGAGAATGCTCATCAGGTGGCTCTCCAGGCTGTGGAGAGAGATGTACAGCAGCAGCAGCACCCTAGCCAGCAGCACCAGAGGCTAGGTACTATAGTGGACTTTAAGAGGATGATGCCTCAGGAGTTCAAGGGCATCGAGGGGATACTCTACGCCGATGACTGGCTGGAGGATATAGAGAGGAACTTGCGCTAGGTGCAGATTCCGTTGAGCTTGCAGATCGAAGCCGCTGGCAGTCAGATGTTTGTTATCGCGCTAACATGGTATCGTACGGAGTCGAGACTTACTATTAGAGGACTTACTTGGAAGGATTTCAAGGAGCTTTTTAAGAAGAAGTTCTTCCCTGACGTAGACCTTGGAGCCTTGGAGAGTCAGTTACATGACTTGGTCCAAAGGAACATGTCGGTCGATGAGTACGTCGCAGAGTCTTGCCGTTTGAGTCATTTTGCACGATCGATGATTTAGGAACCAGGAGATCAAGCACAGAAGTTTCGGAAGGGGCCGATGAGAGAGATCAAGTCTCGCACTTCTGGATATTGCACTGCTACCTTCGAGGGCTTTCTGATGGATGCCCAGATTGCCTAAGATGACTTGGACCTCAGGCCCAAGAGAGGACGCAACACTTCTGGAGGAGCGAGTGGTAGCGCAGGATCGGCCAAGCGTCCCCACTTTTAGCAGCAACAGAGGTCGTATCAGCATCAACAACACTAGGCACCAGCTCAAGGACACATCCAACAGCAGCAGCCCCAGAGGCAGACTCAGTCCGCTGTCCAGTGTGCGTACTGCGGAAGGCAGGATACACGAAGGATATCTGCAGGAAGAGGCTGTGTATGTGTTTGTCTTATGGATTGTCAGCACATCAGTTGAGGGACTATCCATCTATTCAAACTCGTCCAGGTCAGGGCGGAGTAGCCGCTTAGAGGGGACCAGCCAGAGTACCTACTATACCAGGAGGCCAGCAAAGGGAACCTCCACTTCCGCCACAATAGCAGAGGTTTGCTCAGCACTAGCAGCAGCAGAGAGGTGCTCCCCCGGGATGAGCATATACCATGACGATCGAGGAGGCTGAGCCAGCAGGAGATGTGATTTCAGGTTCAGTTCTTCTCGATTCTATTCCAGCACTTGCATTATTCAATTGTAGCACTTTCCATAGTTTCGTGTCTGTATCATATGCTCTTAAGCATCGTTTAGAGGTGGAACCCTTAGATAAGACTTACATGATCACGACTGGCGGAGGCATTATTCTAGTCAGTGACTTTTGCAAGGACCGGAGGGTATCATTGGGAGGCTGAGAGTTGAGCGTGTGCTTACTCGTCATGCCACTTCCGGGGTACAATATTATACTCGAAATGGACTGGTTGAGTAGGCACCATGCTACTATAGATTGTCATGGAGGCAGAGTGATATTTGGACAGCCAGGAGAGCCAGAGTTCGAGGTCGCCAGAGGAGCAGCAGAGCAGAGCAGGGGCAATTTTTGTGGAGCCAGGATGGAAGAAGAGGAGTTGCGACTTCCTCTGATAGCAGAGTTCCTGGATGTCTTTTCAGAGAGTTGCCAGGTTTGCCGCCAGACAGAGATATTGAGTTCTCTATAGACTTGGTGCCAGAAGCAGAGCCTATATCACAACATGTCTATAGAGTCAACAATAATGAGCTGACAAAACTGAAGAAGCAAGTTGAGGAGTTACAGGACAAGGGCTTCATCAAATCCAGTTCATCACCATGGAAAACTCCGGTATTGTTCGTATCGAAGAAGGATGGGATGATACGTATGTTTATCGATTATAGAGCTCTAAACAACCTCACTATCAGGAACAAATACCCGCTACCGAGGATAGATAATCTTTTCGATCAGTTGAGCGGAGCGAAGGTGTTTTCAAAGATAGACTTGAGGTCAGGCTTCCACCAGGTAAAGGTGAAGAGGAAAGGCATTCCGAAGACAGATTTTCAGGCCCAATATGGCCAGTTTGAGTTCATAGTAATGCCATTTGGTTTAACTAATGCACCGGTAATATTTATGAACTTGATGAACAAGGTGTTCCCCACCAGTATCTTGACAAGTTCATGGTGGTGTTCATCGATGACATTCTTGTATATTTAAAGACCCCAGAGGAGCATGAAGAGCACTTAAGGATGGTATTGGAGACCCTCAGGAAAGATGAGCTCTACTAAAAGCTTTCAAAGTGTGAGTTCTTCCTTGACAAGGTTGAATTCCTTGGACATGTGGTGACGGGTGACAGAATCTCAGTTAACCCGAAGAAGATCGAGGCAGTGGAGTCATGGGCTACTCCCAGTTCCATAAGATCAGGAGTTTTCTCGGGCTAGTAGGTTACTATAAGAGGTTTGTACAAGACTTCTCCAGGATTGCAGAGTTTATATTTAGGCTGACCAGGAAGGATATGGATTTTTTCTGGACGGAGGATTGTCAGGCTGTATTTGATGAGATGAAGAAGAGATTAATGATAGCTCCAGTATTGACGTTGCCATCGGGGACAGGTGGATTCACTATCTACATTGATGCTTTAGGAAAGGGTTTGGGTTGTATTCTTCAGCAACACGGGAAGGTGATTGCCTATGCTTCCAGGCAATTATATCCTTATGAAAAGAACTACTCCATCCACGATTTGGAGTTGGCAGCAATTATTTTTGCTCTAAAGTTGTGGAAACACTATCTATATAGAGAGCGTGTGGAGATCTTCACAGACCATAAGAGCTTGAAGTACATATTTACATAGAAAGAGCTGAACATGAGGCAGAGGAGGTGGTTAAAGTTGGTAAAAGACTTCGATATTTTATTGCAGTACCACCTAGGAAAGGCCAACGTAGTCGATGATGCCTTGAATAGGTATCTGATAGCTATGTACTTGTCGAGAAATAGACATTTGTTGGCCGATCTTGAGAGCTTGGGAATTGAGGTGCTAGTTCCTGGTATCGAGATTCAGTTATGGGGATTGCAGATACAGTCTGAGATGATAGACAGAATCAGAGCTACGCAGTATGATGATGAGGCTCTGAGGAGTATCAGGGCATAGGTTCGGACATGATTATCAGAAGACTTCACTATTGCTGATGATGGATCTTTACGGCACGATACGGGAATATGTATGCCGAGCGAGGAGCTGCGTGAGAAGATCTTGCAGGAGCCGCATCGCTCTCAGTAAGCGATGTATCCAGGTGCCAACAAGATGTATCAAGACCTGAGGGAGCATGTATGGTGGTTTGGTATGAAGTGCCATATAGCATGCTTTGTATCCCAGTATTTTGTGTACCAGCAGGTAAAGGTGGATCGACAGAGGCCAGGTGGATTGCTTCAGCCTTTACCCATCCCAGAGTAGAAGTGGGAGCACGTGACTATGGATTTTATTTCAGGGCTTCCACGTTCTCCAGGAAGAAAGGACGCAATTTGGGTTATCGTGGATAGATTGACCAAATCAGTCCACTTCTTACCATTCAAAGTGGGTACATCGACGGAGAAGCTAGCAGAGACGTACGTACGGCAGATTGTCAGATTACATGGGGTTCATGTGAGCATCATCTCAGATCGGGATAGTCGTTTCATTTCCCACTTCTGAGGAAGTTTGTAGGCTAGCTTGGCCACTCAGCTCAAGTTCAGTACAGCATATCACCCCCAGACAGACGAGCAGTCTGAAAGGACTATTCAGACTCTTGAGGATATGTTGCACACTTGTATTCTAGATCTCGGAGGTTCTTGGGAGGATTATCTACACCTGGTAGAGTTTGCTTAGAACAACAGCTACCAGGACAGTATTGAGATGTCACCATTCGAGGCTCTATATGGACGGAGGTATCGCACACCGTTATCTTGGGATGATGTCAGAGAGAGAGCCTTGTTAGGACTATAGATGGTCGTGGATGCAGCAAAAAGTATGAAACTCATCAGAGATAGACTTCGAGTGGCGTAGGACAGACAGTGGCATTGGGCCGACAGCCACCGTAGACCCTTAGAGTTTGAGGTATAGGTTTTGTTATTTTTTTGGCTTATGATTATTTTGTTTTAGATTACGTGTTAAGACTATTTTGTTCTAGGTTGGTGATCTGGTGTTCTTATGAATTTCTCCGACATGGGGCACAATTCGCTTTGGTGGAGGCGGGAAGCTTAATCCATGGTACATCGGACCTTTCGGTATTCTTGCAAGGGTCGGCACAATGGCCTATAGACTAGACTTGCCACCTGCACTAGAGTGAGTACATAACATGTTCCACGTGTTATAGCTGAGACGGTATATGGCAGATCCTAGTTACATTCTAGATCACTCAGAGATTGAGGTTGGTCCGACTCTCAGGTATACTGAGCAGCCCGTAGAGATCTTTGATGACAGGGAGAAGGTATTACGGAACCAGACTATTCCTTTGGTTTGTGTTACATGGAGACATCACTCTCTAGGCGAGTCAACCTGAGAGAGAGAGAGGACGAGATGCGCGAGCAGTACCCGTATTTCTTCGAGCCTTGAGGTATAGTTCTTATTGTCTGATTGTATTCTTGTGCTAGTTTAATTCAATTTTGAGGACAATTTTTTTTTTGGAGGGTAGACTTGTCACTACCACATTTCTAGAGTAGAAGTTTTTTGGTCATTTACCATATTTATATTATTGTGTTAATAATTGCATGATATATAATATACATATTATATTGTATTCATTAATAACATAGATTAATGGACTAGACTTAGTGTGACCATGGACCTTGCTTAGAATTGACATTTAACCCAACTAGACTAATTCCTATGATATTAATTAGCATCTAGTAAAATCTCTCACTTAAGACTAAACCCCTCATTAAATGGCTTTTCATGACAAGCCATGGAGGGCAAAAGAGATATTATGCATTACCAAACCCTAACCCTACTCTATGGCCGGCCCTATAAAGCAAGAGGGAGCCTCCCTCAAAGTCACTCATTATTCATGAAGAAATACTAGAAATAGCCCCCAAGAAAACCCTTCTTTCCCTCCACAAATTTTATATTTCTAAGACTCAAATCCCTTATTCTTCCCTCATTAAAAGAGACCTAGAAGCTTGAGCACAAGGAGTCTTGGAGAAGAAGAAGCTACATTGGAAATCCATCTCCCAATAGGTAAAAATATGGAAACCCTCATTTAATTCCTATTTTAATCATTTTTTTCATCATTAGGAGCCCATCCATTGATTTAGGAATGACTATTAAGGGAGAGCATGAGTCTCTTTTGGTTTCATGATGATTCTCCATGGTGTCATAGGTATATTTGGGGGTTTTGTGATCCAAAGTTGTATTTTTCCCTAATTTTCATATTCCAAATCATATATATATGTATATATGTATATTTATATGGTATACGTAGATGTTTAATTATATATTGGGGGTTATGCATGAAGATTTATAGTGTATCATGAGTATCCTAGATTTTGCACACTAGGTGATTGTTGAAATGTTTAATAGGAAATATACCTATTTATATGGTCTAATTCTTATGCATTTGATATATATATATAAATATATATATGAATGTGTATATATATATATATATATATATATATATATATATATATATATATATATATGAATGTGTATATATATGTACATATATGCAGTACTGTATATTCGTAGAGATATTCGTGTGGGATGTTCATGTGCAGTCAGATTCCTCATATCACTGTGCAGTCGTGACATTGTGGTGTGTATCAATTATTGATACATGGAGGGATGTATTTATAATAGTTACCTGTGCACTGAACATTCAATTATGAGTGAGTGAGTTTAGTTAGTGTATCAGAGGTTGCTGTGTAAGAATGCAGTGATACAATCAGTACCAGCAGTAGGAATTTTCTAGGTGCACTTGCAACTAAAGCAAGTAAGCACAGCATGTGCTGAGTGAGGTCTGTGCAGTCCAAAAGAGTGGACTGTAGTGCTCTATAGTATGTACTAAAGCACACATAACTTTAATGGTTGGGAGCTTGCTACACTAGGCAGCAACTCGAGTGAGGGAGCACCTACAGTGCAGGAAGTGTGTGGCATGTTCAAACCTGGGAAGTTACCAAGTATTTAGATCTGCAGTCAATGCTGATCAGTGTTTGTGTGTGTTGAGATGTCCCATTTCAGTGAGTAATAAGGAGGTTAGAAAGTATATGTGTTATGAGGAGTGTGGTATTAATCCATGGGTGTGTCTACAAGTGTGGTGCTGGGTTACCATTAGGTGTGAGTATATGTATCCAATTAGAAGAGTGTGTACCCAGGTTAGGGTATGTGTTGCTGGCATGTGTGGGTGAAGGGACAGTGATACAGAGGTGTGTGGCAGTGGATTCAGTAATGGAGGGGAGTTGGTGTAGTTGCATTATGAGGACAGTATCAGTGACAATAGCAGTATCACTTGTAACAATAACTGGAAATAGGGACTCAGGGTAAAGGGGTGTTGATCATATGTTCTGGAATATCAATGGGAGAAAGGATACTCGAGTAAAAATATAGTAGCAAGAAAGTAAGTGAGCTTTGATACATGGCACCAGGGAAGTATCAAGGGTAGATTGTAGGCCAGTGATTAGTAAAGGTAAAAACAGAGTTGAGAGGGAGAAGTTTTAGTATCAGTTAAGTCAAGGTTTAGTATAATAACTAGCGTAGCTAAGGTAAGTTATATATTATAAATATTTGAGTTAAGGTGTAGGTAATGGTTTATGTGGTTTACTTGATTAGTATATAGTTAGTTAGTTAGGCGTACTTTTATGTGATAGATTGTTAGAGATGGGTACTAATATACATAATAGCTATTAGTATCCCTGTACTAATATGTATATGCTAATAGTTAGCTATATTAACTATATGTTAGTATAGAGATTAGTATATAAGTAATTATATATATATGTATTAGCTAAATTTTATACGGATTGAATTACCTCAGGATACCATGGTATTAGATTTGAGTATCGAAATAGGTAGTATGATACACATTGGTGCATGGCCAAGGTATCTTAGTGTTAGACTCTTGCAACCTAGAATTAGTCGGTTTGACCTAAAATGGCATCAATTAAACTTATTTTTGTTTCTGAACCTTGTATTGATGCAACATACCATATATAGGTCAGTGTGACTCTAGCTTGGACATCGATCCTCATACCTTGCTCAGGACCACATGCGAGTATATTCTCTGATAGTTTTTATTATGTTGATTATTTCTATAATTCTAGTTATAGTGTATGCTTGATTCTGGCACTGTGGATACATGAACTATTATCATAGATACCTATCATGAGGAGTCATGATTGGAATCCATTGTGCTAGCTGGGGAGCAGTAAATATTAGCAAGATTATGTGATCAAACCCCAATTTTTATGCATCATAGCTCACCCCACATATCACGTAGGGTGTAGCCTGACCATTTACATGCCTCATAGCTTGTTATATATGATTAGCCTAACTATTGCTCGCATCATAGCTAACCAGATGGTTATCCTGACCTCTCATATATCATAGCGAATATAACAAGCCTGATCTAGTCCCAAGTCGATCATATAGTAAACTGATATTTCACAGCACTTAGCTAGGAATTCCATTTCTTTATTCCAGTTCACTCATTTCTAGCATTCACATATATCTTCTCATTGATAGTTAGTACTATTGCTGATTAAATATCTTCTACTATTCCCTATTTTTCCAGTATTTCTTCATCATGTATTTTCTTACACTTTCTTATTATTTTTGTCAATATAAATGAAGCTACGGTTTAGTGCTTGTGCTTCGCTCCAATCCTGACTGGATAACATTTTTAGAGGACCTTGAGGACTTCTGTCCAACTCACTATGGCCCAGGAGTAGAGGGAGACTACATACCGAAGATTCTAGAGGAGTCACTCTCCTTAGAGGAGACACCACCCACCGTCATTTAGATAGCTTCTTGGTCTAGATGTCTCTGTATTTATTTGTTCTAAACTTGAGACTTGGATTATATTATTGTTGAGACTATTTATGTTGGGATAGCTAGACTCTAGATTATTATTGTATTTGGGTTATTATACTTGACTTATGTCGGTACTTCCTTATCTTTTATATCTTATCATTCCATATACTTCATAAAGTTATTGTGATTGAATACATTATGAATTGTTGATCAGTGCTTTATTCATTCTCCTCCTTATGGAGTTGAGATCATTGACAGGTTATCTTGTGCGTTATGTTTAATAGTATTGAGACCTAGACAACGTTCTACTGCTGATGCTACGGCATAGGCTGGACGTACCCACGGCTCATGCCCAAATTCTGGGTGCGGGTCATGACAAGTATAAATCTTAAAGAAATAGGGAATCAAAATTCTCCAAATTATTTATGAACATCACAAGAGCGTGGAGAATTCAGACTTTCAAAGTTGCAAATAATTAAAGATAGGCTTCTATTTAAGCCTGCTCTTCCCGTTTCTCCAAACCAACAAGACGTCCATCAAACGAAGGACCAAAAAGTTTTTGGAAAATATCTGCTTTATGTACTTCCACAAGGAACACTTCTTTCTTTTCCTCTATGAAGGACACATAAGTGGTTAAAGCATGGTCTGAACTAACTTTGGCCGGCAAGAAAATAATTTCCTCAGTTTTCTTCCTCCTAGAAGCATCATTTGAAGACATTTTTGAAGGGTTTAAAATTCTCTAGGATTTATAAGAGAAAAGTCGACGGTTCGCTTCTCAAAGTCGTGTTGGCTTATTTCTCAAGACACGACGGTTTGCTCCTCAATACGTGTCAGTTTATTTCTCAAAATATGATGGTTTGTACAACCCAAATTATGACTGTTGAGATTTTACATATTCTTCTCAGAGACTATTATCGATATAATGGGAATGAATGTATCATGTGCATATCAACAAGTTATTGGAGAAAGTTATCTTACTCAACCAGCAAGGCGTAACAACGAAGCATAAAATCAAGCCAAAATTTTATTGGTATTTAGCCATGATTACATATGATGGAAATTCGTTACATTCAAGAGTTTTCATTAATATTCAAGATCATGAGTACATATTGTCACTACCATATTTCTTGATAGGGGTAATTTGGTTATTTCATGTTATTTTTTATTTAGTGTTATATTTTATATATTATTTTTATTAGTTAGTGGACTAGTCTATTTATTTGGACATGAAATTAGTGGACCCAATAAGACTAGTCATGACACATTGAGCCCAACATTGGACTAGGCCCATTAGACTAATCATTTTCATTAAATAGGAGATTAGAGTTAGTCTTCATAAAAATTAGAAGTTTTCTAATATAGCCCTCATAATATAATACCTTATAATTAATTATTGGGGGAAATAGTGTCATTGCATATTACTTGGGAGAGGGGAGAAGGAGGCCAGCCACTTAAGTAGGAGAATTCCTTTTCTCTCTTTAATCAATCATTCTAATCTAGATCCCCAATTGTGTCCTTTCCCAAATTGACTCATTACTCCACCAAATTTAAACCAAATTACTTTCCTACTTCACTATTAGAAGATCTATAAGCAATAAGGAGGCAAGGTACATTAGGGAGGAGGAGATTGCATAAGTTGAGTCCTCTTTGTGTCCATTTGGAGAGTTATATTGGGAATCCTTCTCCTAAAACCTATAATTCAAAATTTCCTCCTTAATTAGTTTCCAATTGTGGAATTTAATCATTAGGAACCCACCTACGGACTAGGACTACCTATAGGAAGAAGAATTGGCCTCTAGAGACCCCTATTGTGAATGTTATATTGTGTTTTATATCCAATTTGGAAAAAATCCAAGATTGGTGCGCCATGTGTTTGTCAATTGACCAAGACTAAATTGACAATAGATTGGTTATGTGAGACTAGTATCGTGTCCATAATTGGTTACGAGTAGGCCATTTCATGATATTTTATGATACATGTTGATTTTGGAGGGTTTTCCTTCGGCACGGGAGCTACACATGTTATATTTTGCCACAAGCACTAGAATGAGTGGCTAGTACTTTGATTTGTCTCTAATTATGATATTATACTTGTTCATAATATTTGTGGAGAGTTGGGTGAGGTTTGGATTGAGTATCAAGGGTGTAACACAACGGTATCATAGTTCTAGTGTGATATTGAGGTGATGCACCACTTGTGTTTGATTTTATGACAAGTAAATATATCCTTATCAATCATATGTTGTTCATAATACATTAGTACATTATATATGGATATATATATAGATTTATCTTATTTCATATAGCTTTTAGGATGACATATTTGTATATGTGAATCTTGTGTTCATATCTATTGATATATATATTATGTGGGTGGTGTTATATGTAGTGGGTATCATGTGTTCCGTCCTACCAATGTTTGTGTATTGTGATATGATGTTAGTTAGTGTGTAGGTGTGTAATGATATAAGAGAGCAACTGTACAGGTTGGAGATTACTGAGCATGGGAGTGATACCATGTATCAGTAATAATGCGTAGGTGAGGATGTAAGGATCAGTATTCACATGAGTTGGATAATTGAGGTATGCTCGGGCAGTAGCAGTAGGGGATGTAAACCCCCTCGACCAAATTTAGGATTTTTTTAATTTAAATCGAGAGACTAGGATTAATTTGGATACAATTAGGATTAATGTACAACAATTATGTGACTTAATACACCTTACCGTTGCTTCGATGTTTGAAGCGCTACACTAGTAGTTACCTTCAAACAAATTTCATATACATCTCCTAGACATGCCAGGCTACCCATCTGACCCTTGCATAACTTTTAAATACTCAATATTGTGCTTCATGTTAGCTGTGCAATATTCGTTACGAACGTCCATGAATAATTTAAATATATCCAATTTCTCCTAATTGTCCTTTCCTACTTGAATTTGAGGCACAACTACAACCCAATTTCCTATAACCCAAATTAGGATATTAACCTATTCTGAGCCTGCTACACCCATGACTCTTGTGTTTTACCCAAATTTAACCCCTTGTGTTTCCAATTGACAAAAGAACAACTGGTGTATTATTTTAATTAAATTAAATTAGAGGCCAAACTCACCCCAGAGCAAGACCAACCAAGCCCATGTACACCCTTTCATGTGGACCAGCCCCCACCCCGAAGAGCCCTGGACGGCCCAAGTCTCGAGGTTAGCCCATAATCCCTCTCCCATATAAATAAACTTTTGCTTCATTTAAACCCTTAAAACTATCTCACCATCAAACCCTAGCCGAACCCCTTTTCTCTTCAACCGAGCACTCCCTTTCCCGACTTCCCAACACCACCACCTCCTCAGGCCACCACCCCCACAGGCCACCACCACAGCCCCTAGTTGCTGAACCACCACCCCCAACTGGCTACACCGTCGAGCTTCACCCTCACCAACAGCCTCAACGAACCCGACTCCATCTAACCCGACCCCGAGTGCCCAGCCACCTCCATCAAATGCCAACCACCACTGCCAGGCTAACCCCGACCTCCCCCACATTTTGACCCACCGACCAGCACCATCCCAGCCCAGCAATTGCTGCTGCAAAGGCCGCTGCTGCCGCTGCTGTGATTGCTGCACCCATTATCGCCGTTACTGCTCGACGCCGGAGCTCCACCTACCACCGGTGAGCGTGTACGTCGTCAAGGCAGACCTCCATCCATCCTCGATCAAGTAAGCATCGTGAAACCTCTTTCCTTTAGGATTAGTTATGGGTTGTGTCATGGTGTCGTTTGTGTTATGTGTCATTGCATGGACACGAGTAAATGTTTAACCCTAGATGTGTGTGTTTGTATAATTTACTAGATTAATTAGTAATTAATAAAAATTACCTTAATCATAAGACTTGTCATTAGGGACTTATACTTCACCTAAAAACGTAGACATAGACCTAGTATACTTAACAGGGAAAACAAGGACATGTACTCGTACAAAACATAAATAGTTGGTAACCCATAACTTCTGTAACTTATTATCGCGAGAGACACGGTAACTAAGGACAGGATACGTGTGCACCTTAGCTACGTGCATACGCGACTCTAAAGTCGACCAACCGTGACCCTTGCGTCAGTACCTAAGAGCAGTGTCGTAGTTTCGTGTATGTATTGCTTTAATGTCTGATGTTAGAATTTCTATATTATATTGTATATTTAGGGTCACTGGACCAGCCAGGATACACTACAGGAGCAGGCTATTGGCATTCACAGATTGAGGACCCAGGCAAGATACCTTGTCATATTTACTGTCTAATTTAAATTATGCATATGTTGTATGATTCTTGTTGCTCTATTTTATATGACTGTGCATGTCCGGGATTGACTCGGGTGCAGTCGACGGATGCGTGGATGAGTAGTGTACTTGACTTAGTCACTAGCTGACTCACCCACAATGGGAGGATACTCTGATATCTTTTGAGACCTGACACTCTTACACGTTTCACGGTGACAAATTCATATTGGGATGCGGGTTCGCGTACTCGACTAGCTATCGGTACGTGTGACATGCATCATGGTTAGTGCGTAATTCAGGATTTTGTATTAGTAGAGACTTGGCATATAGATACGTGGTATGCATGTCGAGTATTCAATTTGTGTATCTACATTGGCCGAGGAGGACAATTAGTAGGCGTATGGGATATACGCATTAGAATCCGTAGTATCCGGAGGAGCCACAGATCCAATGACTCCCTTTATGCAGATTCTACGTTCTTTGGAGCGATATGGACGTTATATTCTATGCAGATTCTACGTTCTTCGGAGCGATATGGATGTTATATATACTATACAGCTTCAACGTTCTTCAGAGCGGTATGGACGTTATGCCTACGCCTACCCATACGTACCAAAGTTGTCATCATATTGCATTCACTTAGATGGCTAGCACACCCTTTATTGTATTTATTTTATTCAGTATTTATGTATATGGTATATTTTTATGTATCTTGTTACATCCCTCTGAGGACCTGGTACCTTTCCAGATTTGGACGAGGTATATTACCCCACAGTATACGGCCTTGGACAGGAGACTAGGTACGCTACAGCTGATGAGCTAGAGGTGCTACCGTCAGAGTTTTCGTGATCAGTTGGTAGGCCTTCTATCTAGGATTGGGAGCATCATTTTCTAGTCAGCCGATGCCCTAGTCATTACTCTTTTATCTGTCATTAAGTACTTTTATTTTGTCATAGTAGTGGGTTTATTCCCACCAGACATTCTTGGTTGTACTATGATATTTGAGACTGGTGTTCATGCTCCAGTATTATTTTAGTATTTTCTTTCTGATTATATTATGAATGAGATTAGATTTACCTATTGTTGATTGATATTGTATTGTTAGTTATTTAGGACAGCATATCACTCTTTGCTGAATCCATTAAATTAGGATATCATCGGAGATGTGACAGCTGGCTAATGCCACGTGGCCTGGTTCCGTGTATTTTGGGACTGGAACATGACATGGTTTTAGTGGTGGCCCATGCAAGTCAACTTTACCGCTTGTGGTATGGTAACATGCCCAGTGATGCCTGCAATAGGATATAAATTACTAGGTCTCATCCACTTTGATTACGTCTTTGAACTTCCTTCGTATTACTTCTAAATATCTGCATCCTGTTTGCTTGATTTCGTACTCTTTTTTTTTAATGAAGTCCTATCTCTTGCAGCAAGATAAACTTGTGCAGTGGACGAGGAGCACCTAGTGCCGTGGTGCCAAACGACACCACCGAAAGAGAGGAGGTACCCCAGGGACTACCTGGAGGGCAACTACCACTACAGGCCCCGCTGATACATTGGCGTAAGACTTCTCAGGGCGATCCTACCCAACAACACGAGGGACAGACTTCCCAGACGATGCCCACATAGCATTTTGAGGGCCAGACTTTGGGAGCTACACCGATATCGCAAACCGAGATGCCAATATCTGAGAAGACACCTACTGCACAGCCAGAGGTTCCATTACCACCACCTCACCTAATCCACCTCAGATGCCACAATTAGATGGATAACTACAGTTACTTTAGTTCTTTCAAACCATGATGCAAGCACAGTGGCATCGGACCGAGATGTTGAGACAGAGTTTGATGGCAGTACTAGAGATGATACCTGCCTCAACAACAGTACCAGCACCTGCACCAGCCCAGACAGGTGGCACTGTAAGATGGTTCCGACACCGGATACTTTCTCGAGCAACGAGACTGTAGAGGAGATCTCCGATTTGGTCGCCAACACAGAGATGCTACTAAAGGCTTCACAACTGCATCCAGACCTTTGGATGACCGCAGTGAGGGTCCAACTAAAAGGCAACACCCATCACTGGTGGGATTCTATTGAGCGCAGTATAGGCAAGAACCAGACTTAGGAACAGTTCTTAGAGTACTTTAATGCAAAGTATTTCCCGGCTACAGTTAAAAATGACCTGTACTCCCAGTTCTTATACCTAGAACAAGGGGATATGACTGTTGACGCATATGACGCGGAGTTTAGCCGTCTTAGTAGATTTGGTGCCGTCATGATACCTAATGATCTAGAGAAGGCCTAGTGATTCCATCACGGCCTCACTTTCGAGCTACAGAGGTATACCACCACACGGGCGAGGATTTCTTATGAGGAGGTTCTTACAGAGGCGAGGATTCAGGAGGCCATCGATAGAGGAGCAAGACATTCCAGCACGACCGTACCAGTCAGAGCCCAGCCCGGAGCAGGAGGATCGATCCGTCATCACGGAGCACAGACACAACAGAGGACAATACCGTACCAGAAAAAGGAGCTTCCAAATTGCCACTACTATGGTAAGGTAGGACACTTCCAGAATGACTGCCGAAAGAGACTGGGAACATGCATGATTTATGGAGCAAGCCAGCACCACGCTCGAGACTGCCCACAACATAGAGACATTGCACCGTAGACCGGACATAGGCTAGCAGCACCAGTTCGGAGGATACTACCCCCGCTAGGAGGACAACGTCCACCAACACCCGGAGGATTTCAGAGGGGACCACCCTGGGCCCCATAGCAGGCACAATTTGATCGAGCCCGACAACAGATCGGAGGGGAGAGGCACGGACAGGCCTTTGTACTAGCAGCTACTGAGGAAGAAACAAAAAGGGAGGCTATCACAGGTACCATTTTGGTTGCATCATTACCTGCGACTGCATTGTTTTATTTTGGTGCTACGCTATCATTTATATCTAGTAGATTCATAGCAATGCATAGAGTAGCGACTTTCCCCTTACCTAAGAGTTGGAAGATTCTTACCGGAGGAGGCATCATGCCAGTTACCAGCACTATTAGAACGTGCTCGGTAGTCGTGTGTGGTAGAGAGATGAGAGCGTGATTCTTAGTATTATCCATGCCATACATTGACGTCGTGTTAGGCATGGACTGGTTAAGCCAGTATAATGCCGTACTGGACTGCAGGAAAGGTAGCATCACTTTTAGACCACCAGATCAACCGGAGTTCGAGTACATGCGAGGGACTGTCGAGCAAGGAGTAGGATAGATAGTGGGAACTTACATGTCTATGGAGATGGTAACCCCGCCGATAGTTGCAGAATTCGAGGATGTTTTCCCGAAGGAATTGCCAGGCTTACAGCCAGATAGAGACATGGAGTTCACCATCGACCCAGAGCAGCACCGGTATCTTCTAATGTATACCGATTGGCGAAAAGGAGCTAGATGAGCTAAAGTTACAATTAGAGGAGTTGCAGAACAAGGGATTTATCCGTCCTAGTGCATCACCCTGGGGAGCACCAGTGTTGTTTGTACCTAAGAAGGATGGAATAGTACGTATGTGCATTGATTATAGAGCCCTTAATGCTTTGACTATCAAGAACAAGTACCCCCTGCCGTTGATTGATGATTTATTCGATCAGCTGTCAGGAGTAGTAGTATTCACAAAGATCGACTTGAGATCAGGTTATCATCAAGTGAAGGTGTGAAGAGAAGATATTCAAAAGACATCATTCAGGACTCGTTATGGTCACTACGAGTTCTTAGTGATGCCTTTTGGACTGACGAATGCGCCTGATGTATATATGAACTTGATGAACAGAGTCTTCCACCAATACTTAGATCAGTTTGTGGTAGTTTTCATCAATGATATCTTGGTGTATTCGAAGAACCACGAGGAGCATGAAGAGCACTTGAGACTAGTGTTAGAGACGCTGAGGAGAGAGAGAGAGACTTTATGCCAAGCTGAGCAAGTACAAGTTTCTCCTAGATCGTATCACTTTTCTTGGACACTTTATCTCAGGAGATGGTATTTCAGTAGATCCGACAAAGATTTCATCAGTAGAGACATGGCCAACCCCTACCAATGTCTCAGAGGTGAGGAGTTTCCTAGGACTTGCCGGATATTTTCGGAGGTTCGTAGAGAACTTCGCGAAGATCGCAGAACCGATGACCTGCTTGACCCGAAAGGAGTAGGAGTTTACCTAGACAGAGGAGTGTCAGAAGGCATTCGATGAGCTGAAGAAGCGTCTAACTACGACACCTATCTTAACCATACCTTCTGGACCCGGAGGATTCGTGATCTATACCGATGCATTCGGGAAAGGATTATGATATGTCTTGATGCAGCATGGAAAGGTTGTGGCCTATGCCTCTTGACAGTTAAGGACCCATGAGAAGAACTATCCTAATCACGACTTGGAGCTTGCCGTAGTGATCTTTGCTTTGAAGCTTTAGAGGCACTACCTATATGGAGAAAGAGTGGAGATATTCACAGATCATAAGAGCTTAAAGTACGTTTACACCCAGAAGGACCTGAACCAGAGACAGAGACGTTGGCTCGAGGTGATGACAGACTTTGAGATTGAGCTACAGTACCATCTGAGAAAGGCCAATATAGCAGCTGACGCATCGAGCAAAAGACCCATGGCATTCTTCTTGACTACCCAACAATATATGTTGAGAGATCTAGAGCAGATGGGTATAGATATCATTATGCCCGTAATAGATGGACAGTTATCGAGTTTTCAGTTGCAATCAATATTAATAGAGAGAATCAAGGCTGATTTGCCAACAAATGCCAGATTTTAGAGGCTTCGACAGAGGACAGAGGCTGGAATGCAGACAGGATTGCGTACACATAAAGACAAAATTTTGAGATATGGAGATCGCCTCTATATTCTAAATGGAGAACTTCGTCAGGAGCTGATGTCAGAGGCACACAGTTCAACCTACTCTATTCATCCAGGAGGCACGAAGATGTACAGAGACTTGAGACAGTACTACTGGTGGCATGGAATGAAGATTAAGATAGCCCGCTTTGTGGCAAAGTGCCTGGTGTGTCAGCAAGTCAAAACTGAGCATCAGAGATCTGCAGGATTACTTCAAACGCTCCCGATACCGGAGTGGAAATGGGAGCATATCACTATAGACTTTGTTATGGGCTTTCCGAGGAGTCCTAGTGGTTGCAATATAGTATGGGTAATCGTAGATAGACTCACCAAGTCTGTACACTTTTTACCCTTCAGAGTTGGGCAATCTACAGAGGCCTTAGCAGATATATACATAAGAGAGATTGTGCGACTACATGGAGTTCCAGTTAGTATCATGCCTGACAGGGATACGAGTTTTATATCTTATTTTTGGCAGAGTATGCAAGAGAGTCTCGGTACCCGCCTGAAGTTTAGCATATAATATCACCCACAGACAGATGGCCAGTCAGAGCGCACCATTCAGACGTTGGAGGACATGCTAAGAGCATACATGCTTGATTTCAGAGGATCATGGAGGACGATTTGCATTTGGTCGAATTTTCCTACAACAACAGCTATCAAGCGAGCATTCAGATGGTTTCCTATGAAGCATTGTATGGAAGAAAGTGTCGCTCCCCAGTGTGTTGGAGCGATATAGGCGAGAGACAGATTCTAGGGCCAGAGTTGGTTGTCCGTACAGTGGAGAAGGTGGAGAAGATCCAAGGACACCTGCGAGCAGCACAGGACAGACAAAAGCATTGGACGAATGCGCATCGATGACCCTTAGAGTTCCAGGTTGGAGATCACGTGTTTCTAAAGATCTCACCTACTCGAGGGACTATCAGATTTGGAGGCAGAGGAAAGCTGAGTCCAAGGTACATCGGACCATTCGATGTGTTAGAACGTATCGGAGAGGTTGCTTACAGATTAACCTTGCCACAGACTTTAGAATGAGTCCAAGACGTCTTCCATGTATCTCAACTAAGAAGGTACATGCCAGATCCGAGTCATATGCTTGACCATTCAGAAATCACAGTTGGCCCGAGTTTATCTTACCAAGAGGAGCCTGTTGAGATTCTGGACAGGAGTGAGAAGGTATTGCGAGGTCATACTATCCCCCAGTTCGTGTTGCATGGAGGCATCATGCACCAGGCGAGTCAACCTGGGAACACGAAGAGGATATTCGACAGCGTTATCCCCATCTCTTTGAAGTCCTAGGTATGTAGTAGTATTTTAAATTTCAGTCAGTTGTTCTTACCATACGTATGTTTTAATTTCGAGGAAGAAAGCTCTAAGGAGGGTAGATTGTAAACCCCCTCGACCAAATTTAGGATTTTTTTAATTTAAATCAAGAGACTAGGTTTAATTTGGATACAATTAGGATTAATGTACAACAATTATGTGACTTAATACACCTTACCGTTGCTTCGATGTTTGGAGCGCTACACTAGTAGTTACCTTCAAACAAATTTTATATATATCTCCTAGACATGTCAGGCTACCCATCTGACCCTTGCGTAACTTTTAAATACTCAATATTGTGCTTCATGTTAGCTGCATAATATTTGTTATGAACGTCCATGAATAATTTTAATAAATCCAATTTCTCCTAATTGTCCATTCCTACTTGAATTTGAGGCACAACCACAACCCAATTTTCTATAACCCAAATTATGATATTAACCTATTCTGAGCCTGCTACGCCCATGACTCTTGTGCTTCACCCAAATTTAACCCATTGTGTTTCCAATTGACAAAAGAACAACTGGTGTATTATTTTAATTAAATTAAATTAGAGGCTAAACTTACCCCAGAGCAAGACCAACCAAGCCTATGTACACCCTTTCATGTGGACCAGCCCCCACCCCAAAGAGCCCTGGCCGGCCCAAGTCTCGAGGTCAGCCCATAATCCCTTTCCCATATAAATTCACTTTTGCTTCATTTTAACCCTTAAAACTATCTCACCATCAAACCCTAGCCGAACCCCTTTCCTCTTCAACCGAGCACTCCCTTCCCCGACTTCCCAACACCACCACCACCTCAGGCCGCCACCCCCTCAGGCCACCACCACAGCCCCTAGTCGCCGGATCACCACCCCCAACTACCTACACCGTCGAGCTTCACCCTCACCAAGAACCTCAACGATCCCGACTCCATCAAACCCGACCCCGAGTGCCCAGCCGCCTCCATCAACCGCCAACCACCACTGCCAGGCCGACCCCGACCTCCCCCACATTCTGACCCACCGACCAGCATCGTCCCAGCCCAGCAACCGCCAGCAACCGTCGCTGCCAAGGCCGCTGCTGCCGCTGTTGTGATTGCTGCACCCGCTGTCGCCGTTACTGCTCAACGCCGGAGCTCCGTCGATCGCCAGCGAGCGTGTACGTTGTCAAGGCAGACCACCGTCCAGCCTCGATCAAGTAAGCATCATGAAATCTCTTTCCTTCAGGATTAGTTATGGGCTGTGTCGTGGTGTCGTTTGTGTTATGTGTCATTGCATGGACACAAGTAAATGTTTAACCCTAGATGTGTGTGTTTGTATGATTTACTAGATTAATTAGTAATTAATAAAAATTACCCTAATCATAAGACTTGTCATTAGGGACTTGTACTTCACCTAAAAACGTAGACATCGACCTAGTATACTTTACAGGGAAAACAAGGACATGTACTCGTACAAAACATAAATAGTTGGTAACCCATAACTTCGGTAACTTATTATCGCAAAAGACACGGTAACTGAGGACAGGACACGTGTGCACCTTAGCTACGTGTACACGTGACTCTAAAGTCGACCAACCGTGACCCTTATGTCAGTACCTAAGAGCAGCATCGTAGTTTCGTGTATGTATTGCTTTAATGTCTGAAGTTAGAATTTCTATATTATATTGTATGTTTAGGGTCACTGGACCAGCCAGGAGATACTGCAGGAGTAGGCTATTGGCATTCACAGCTTGAGGACCCAGGTAAGATACCTTGCCATATTTACTAACTAATTTAAATTATGCATATGTTGTATGATTCTTGTTGCTCTATTTTATATGACTGTGTGCGTCCGGGATTAACTCGGGTGCAGTCGACGGATGCGTCGATGAGTAGTATACTTGACCTAGTCACTAGCCGATTTACCCCATTGGAAGGATACTGTGATATCTTTCGAGACCTGACACTCTTATATGTTTCACGGTGACAAATTCATATTTGGATGCGGGTTCGCATACTCGACTAACTATCGGTACGTGTGACATGCATCACGGTTAGTGCGTAATTCAGGATTTTATATTAGTAGAGACTTGGCATATAGATACGTGGTATGCATGTCGAGTATTCAATTTGTTTATCTATATTGGGCGGGGAGGACAATTAGTAGGCGTATGGGATACATGTATTGGAATCCGTAGTATCCGGAGGAGCCATGGATCCAATGACTCCTTTTATGCAGATTCCACGTTCTTCAGAGCGATATAGAAATTATATTCTATGCAGATTCCATGTTCTTTCGAGCGATATGGACGTTATATATACTATGCAGCTTCCACATTCTTCGGAGTGGTATGGACGTTATGCCTACGCCTACCCATACGTACCAAAGTTGTCCTCATATTATATTCACTTAGATGGCTAGCACACCCTTTATTATATTTATTTTATTCAGTATTTATGTATATGGCATGTTTCTATGTATCTTGTTATGTCCCTCTGAGGACCTGCTACCTTTCTAGATTTGGACGAGGCATATTACCCCACAGTGTACGGCCCAGGATAGGAGACTAGGTACTCTACAGCTGAGAAGCTAGAGGTGCTACCGTCAGAGTTTTCGTGATCAGTTGGTAGGCCTTCTGCCTAGGATTTGGAGCATCATTATCTAGTCAGCCGATGCCCTAGTCATTACTCTTTTATCTGTCATTCAGTATTTTTATTTCTTCATTGTAGTGGGTTTGTTCCCACAAGACATTCTTGGTTGTACTATGATATTTGAGACTGGCGTTCATGTTCCAGTATTTATTTTAGTATTTTCTTTATGATTATATAGTGGATGAGATTAGATTTACCTATTCTTGATTGATATTGGACTTGTTAGTTATTTAGGACAGCATAACACTATTCGTTGGATCCATTAAATTGGGATATCCTCGGAGACGTGACAGCTGGCTAATGCCACGTGGCCTGGTTCCATGTATTTTGGGATTGGAATATGACAGGGGATAACTATAAGGAGTTGCAGCTGCTGTGTTGAACACAGAGCCAAGGGGGAGGTCTATTTTATGTGGGTTTTTATCAGTGATACAAACACTTGACAGTTGCAGCAGTTGCTGTAACTGTGTATATTGGGTTTCTGTGGTTGATTAGTGTTGTGTTGATGGTTGACGGAGTTGGTGTTGCTATTGCTAGTATTGATTTGGTTGTAAGTATGAAGAGGACAACAACAACAAGGGTAAAAAGAGGGTGAAAGTTGTGTGATGTTGGGGCAGCAACCCTAGGTTGCTCGATATATATATATATATATATATATATATGAGTAAGTAGTGTTCAAACCTGAAGGGGCATACCAAGTCTTGGTTACCTACAGGCAGTACAATAGTACTGTAGGCTGTGTAACTGAATTGGGGGTAAGGTTCAGAGCTTGGGTTAATATATATATAAGGTGTATCCTTGAGTTCAGTTGGAGTGATATGTGAGGTTGTGTGTGTTATGAGTTTGTATTAGATAGATGTTAGTGTTAGCAAGGTATTAGAGTGTTAGTATATAGGTATTACTACTACTAGTAGGTATTTACCTGATAATTGATATTGGGCTAGTGTATGTGGATTAGAGTGGTAGGTGTCACGACCCGCACCCGGTTTAGGGGCACGAGTGCGTGGGTACGTCCAGCCTACGCCGCAGCATCGGCGGTAGAACGCTGTCTAGGTATTGATACTATCTAACTAATGTCACGCAAATATCCAATCTCCATTAGGAGGCACGGATGACACAAATAAGATGAACATATACTCAATCACAGGATAACAGCACGATAAGATTTCGAATAATAAAACTTAAATTAAACACAACACAAGTCCACAAGAAAACTTAACTTAACAATATCCAAGAATCATCAAAATGCCGGAGACAAATCCGGTACCAAATAGACTGTTAAAAGAACTAACTATGATTAATAACTTCCAGCTAGACCTCCTGAATCAACTACTACCAAGTCTGCAGCTACTCACCATAAGTGTCGGACAGCGGTCATCTAAGGCATAGTCTGGAAAAATGTTTCCAGTCAGGAAGGAGCAAAGCACAAACTCAAATAACAGTTCCATTAATTGATAATGTCTATAATACAATAAAACATGTCATGCTAGCTACTGAGAAGACAGTGGAATAATGTAATGACAGTTTAAGAGAGACAGGCAATAGGCAATGAAACACAGTCAGTGCATGTATAAAAATGAAAGAATAAGGAACAGTATCATATACGGGTGCTGTAGTATATGAAAATATAGAGAACTGTAACTATTCTAAGTGTTTGAAATAGTAGTTTCGAAATGTGATCGGCTTGGGAACATGTACGGTTGCTATAAGGCCTGGCTAATCATGGGTGAAGAGCATGATTAACACTTACAGTTTTTATACTACAATAAGAGGTTATGATCACATTTCTTACTAACTACTTCCCCGCCCCAACTAGTACTGTGGATCCAACCATGACACGTCACGATACACGAGCAAGTAAAGTCTATCATGTACGGTTTCTAAATATACATGTCGTGTACAATGTCAATACGATAATAATGGTAACATCTCATGACTGTAAATCCAAGCTATACTAGTCCGTGTAGCACAGTGACAAAGATTCAGATGTAACATTTCATGATTTTTGAACTTATAGAATTTATCAAGAATTGGAAATTATCAGAGAATGTACTTGCCTCGGTCCTTAGCTGGTATTTATGGATGTCCTGTTCCAGAGTATCCCCTGGGTAACCCAACAGTCCTATAAACATAACACAATCAAACCACATTTGCATCAGAAGCTACGCTAACACACAGTCTATAAACACTGGCCTCAGGGCCATGCCAGACAGGGCACTTAGTCAACTAAGGTCGCCTAGTAGGACTACATATTTAAATAACATCTCATTAATTAATTACATATAATCTCCCTCAATACAATTATAGATATATGTATAAATATATATACTTTAAAATAAATGATTCTTGTATGTATATATAAACATAAAATTTTTACTTGCAATATTTATATATGCACCAAATTTAAATACATTTACAATATATATATACTTATATATATACCTTTTAAAATTACATATTTAATTTATACTAGTGTATACTCATATATATGCCAAAAATACATTAATTAATTATAAATACTTTACATTTTATCAGATTATGTATACATTAACATACACATATTTATACCAAAGTATTAATTTAAATTCATACTTTTCCAAAATACATACATCTATATGTTTGTACATATACCAAAATAGTACGTATTTTATGTGCAATTATAGAAATGATACTATATTTAAACAATTAATATTAATAAATAAATAATATATAGATATTCATATTTTAAAATACATATATTACCAATTAATTTTATATTGAAAATATGCTAAATATATATATAATACATGTATACACATATACCAATTATATTATACACTTTACAATATACCAATACATATTATTTTAATATATACTTTGCCAATATATAATTATACCAAGATACGCTTTTATGTATATACTAATACCAAATTAATTTTATATACTATATATACGTATTAAAATACGTACTAGAATATATTAGTTAATACTACGTTTATATAATTACCTCTATTAAAAATACGTATCTAATACACATTATAAGAAATACCAATTAATGATTACATATATATATACTAAATATATATATAAATACATGTATACCCATTTTATATATAAAAATATTAAGTATACCAATAAATAATTTCCTACATATTCTGAAAAATATATATACATTAAACATTAATTTAAATTATACTAATATACAAAATATATGAAATAATCCCATATACATACTCACTATTTTAAATACATACATTTCACTATACTAAAGTATATAT
Source organism: Iris macrosiphon (assembly GCA_036927795.1). NCBI lineage: Eukaryota > Viridiplantae > Streptophyta > Magnoliopsida > Asparagales > Iridaceae > Iris > Iris macrosiphon. The sequence continues at coordinate 100,733,102 of JAYESA010000006.1, forward strand.
ATATATACTATTCCTATACATACATTATACATACTGTACACTATACATTATTTACACCATTCATTATTTAACTACTATACTCTACATCCCATACAAAATATACATAAATTTACCATACATATGCATATTACATTTTACTAATACATTATGTATACATATATATATATATATATATATATAGAGAGAGAGAGAGAGAGAGAAGGAGGGAGAGGAAGAAGAAGGGACTCACTGACTGGTGGCTGGCCGCCGGACCGGAGCAGCAGAGGGCCGCCGGAGGTCTGATCAGGTGATGGTGGTGGAGATGTATGGGAGCAGCGAGAGGAAGGAGGAGATGGGGGAGGTGCAGCGGCTGATGGGGAAAGGAGGGAGATCGGGCCGCCGGGGAGTTGATGGAGGTGGCAGAGATGACAGTAGCTGGTGGTGGAGGTGGTGAAGATGGGAGTGGTGGGGGTGATGCTGGCGCCGGACTGCACTAGGCCGGCCGCCGGACTCCAGTACAGCGCCGGAGTTGAGGGACGCAGAGGGGAGCAGTGGGGGGACTTGCCGCCGGGCTGGAGGATAGCCGGGCCGGAGGCTCTCGAGCAGCAGGGGGAGCCGTCGGGTGCAGTCGGAGCAGAGGAGTCGGCCACCGTGCACGGGGAATGGTCGGCTGGAGGCGCTCGACAGCAGGGAGCCGCCGGGGAGTGGAGCAAGGCCGGGCTGATCGGCTTGCTGGTCCGTCCGCCGGAACTGAACAGTAGGGGGGATGAACAGTATTCCCCCCTTCTTCCTCTTTTAAAATTTTAAAAACTAATGAAGAGAGGAAGAAGAAGAAAGAAGGAGAAGAAAAGAAGAAAAAGAAGAAGAAAGGAGAAGGAAGAAAAACTACATACGTATGAGAGGATGTGGGGGCTTGGGGAATATTTTGGAGGCTTGTGAGGGTGGGGTTTTCTAGGTAGCATAGGGATTAGGGTTTGAGGGTGACATGATATTAAATAGGAGAGAGGGTGTTATGATGGAGGGTGAGGATGCACTCAATTAATTGAGTGGTCCAGATTGAACATGAGGAAATTATTCATGGGGATGAGGGTGAGATTAATTAAAAATAGTGGGTTCCCTCATTGGTTTAAAATAATTAGGTGTTGGCACCTACAATTGAATAATTGCAACTTAGCCCCTTAAATTCGGGAAATTGCACAAACACATGAAATGACGAAAGTTTGGCGGGCGATTTGGGGTCCGATAATTTTGTAGGGTCAGGGTGTGCTGTAAGACTGGTACGGGCTGAATTTGCAGGGCACTGAAATTAAATTGGGATTTTAAAATCAGATAAAATGGTATCCTCAATTTAAATAGAAATAAAATATAAGTTGTGTTCAACAATTTATTTGGAGTACTTGGGGTCAAAATCAGATCAAGTCATCAATACCAATATTGAAGAAGACTCAGAACAGAATATTACCCTAATTTGGGCCGCACGAAAAATAGGTCAAGATGGCCTCCAATTTTCGATTGGAACGCACAACGATACAAAAATAGGAAATTAAAAATAACGTCCGCGACGATTTTTGTGCGGCCAGAAACAATGCACAAGGGACAAAATTATGAGTTGCAAAAATAGCAGAATTGAAGGCGGGCATGTCTAGGGCAAGATGGTGAAATTTGTTGGAAGACAAAAGTCTGGATAGCGCTCCAAATATCGAAGCAAAGGCAATGCGCAAAATATTAAATAAAATACAGTAATTAATTACAATCTCCAATTATTAAATTCTAAATAAAATAATAAAATCCAGAATTCTATAATTCGGACAGGGGTTCGTCTACTGGGCTTCTAGGTCTAGTCTGCTAGCTAAAATAAAATAATAACACTGCATATAATTATATATTTAATTACACATCACACATAATAATTATTTAAATCAATAAACTATTATGCAATTAATTAATTAAAAATAATATAATATTAAATATTGTAAAAATTTGAAAATTCTCCTGTTTTCAGAATGTGGTAGTGACAAGTCTACCCACCTTAAAAGAATTTCGTCCTCGAAATTTAAAATCCTCATATTAGCCTTTAATCATACACATTTTTATTTCCCTCAAAAATTTAAATCCCTTAACCATGAAATCAGGTTATAATCCGCAATGTCCTTTCAAAAAATTTTCTGTAATTATTTCATTCCTCGGAATAAAAATCAAAGTCCATTTGTCAAAATTTCCTTGAAGTTTTGAGTTGATAATTCAATACCCGAAATTTATATCCACTCCTGAAAATACTCAACACTATGATATTTAAGGAGTCTCCAAATGTGATATCCAAATATAAGGTTCTAAAATTCATAACTCGCAATTAAATAAATACATTGATAAATCTCCCAAATTTCCAAATTAATAACCAACTTAAACACGTCAAAATCTTTCCTGAAATTAATAAACCACCAATTATGCCATGTTAATTTCTTAACCATTTATTTAAATCAATAATTATCCTCAAATTTTTTAAATCCTCGATTGTTTTATTTATGTATTTACTACCATCAAAATTAAATTCCTTAAATCGTATAATCATGAACTACTCCATATTGTTATTTCCCAATAAATTCTTTCAAAAATTCTATAATCATCATATCCCTAAAAATCTTCAAAAATAAATCAAATCACATTCTTATCACAATATCCTCCAAATTTTAAGTTAATAACGAAATGCAAGAATTTAATATTCAATCCTCTAATTGAAATCCAATCAGTGCATATTTTAAAAATTGAATCTCGTCCCAATTTGAATTTAACACTAATCCATTTGTGTTCTTTATCCCTCGATTTTTTTTTTCATAATATGCAACGATGTAATACTTATGGAACCTTCAATACAATATTCAAAATATAAGTTCTCAACTTGCAGTCCAACAATATATCGATGGCCTTCTTAAATTCCTCAAATTCAATGATAAATTCAATCATTTCATAATTTTCTAAAAATCAATGATTTAACAAAACTTCAATTACGCCATATCAAATTCCCAACTCTTTATTTAATTTAATATTTTTCCTCAAAAATTTTGGCACCTTGTCTCTCTTTGTCAAGTCATAACCTCTTCGTTAATCTTTATTACAGTTAAATCCTCAACAATCAAAGTCTAAGAGAATTCTCCTACACCCATACAACATGCAACCTAAAGGAAATATGTATGATCATGGTGTCTTTTGTCAGGGTATTGCAGTCTCTGTATCAGGGGTACTACTAACTACATTATAACAAGAATCATGCATGTAACTATGGTACTAAGGTATCAATCAATCAGAAGACAAAAGAACATGAAGAAAGAAAAGAAAGAACCTGCTAATATATACTTGCAATATCTTCTAACATAATCATAGGTCAAATGATGCATGGAAAGTTTGATACCTCTATCTCTTTAGATACCACACTTTACTACCACCCTAGATTGACACCCAAGTCAGTTGGCAGTGAGATTTCAATCATACTCAAGTCATCAGATCCTTACACATGTATATCATCTACTCATATATTAATATTCATCTCTTATCTACCATAAAGTTAATCGTCGAAATAATCGTCAAGGTTTAACTTCTCGATCAACTTAAAAATAATTGCATACACTCCTCAAAATCAGATACTCAATATCAAAAACTTTAATCACCTTTAAAATCCTTATAGCCTTGACTATGTTTATTGAATTGAATTCGAATACTCAAAATTTAATAACATAAAATCTCATCTCCTCAAAATTCTTTAAAAATTGAAATTTATTTCCACTCTACAAATTATAAATTTAATCCACAAGTATACATATACTACTCACAGTCTCTAATACTCAAGGTGCACTCTAATACACTAATTATTTACAACCTCAACTGTGTACGAAAATTGTACTGTCCGAATTATTTGCACTATCATTTCCAATAATCCAAATTATCATCTCGCATATTTTCTTCAATGATTTTCTATCTATATTACTTAATACCCCAATCTGTTTGTCATCACACGAAGTACTTACTGTCATTTGCACCTTGCTCAACAATATTTGATATAGAATCACTAGCGCTATTGGTATGGTAACACTAGCTTCATCCTTAGATTAACTCGTCAAACTTATTATAAATCACGATCACTTGCACTTTCTATAATACCAATACTAATTATAATAACACCTATCATAGAACTATTGCTACAAGGTACTATGCTATGGGTATCTCTAGATTAATGCCTAATGCTCATATGTCCAACTAGGAAACACTTACAATTCACAGGCAACACTCGGTCAACTAATACAAGACACAACCAAAATTGCAAGTCACTAATTATCATACTAACAAGGAATAAGCTCAAAAGGAATTGGATCAAGGACGGAAGGTATCCTTACTGCTAGTAAAGAAAAGAAGCGATGGAACAAAGTCCTGAAATAACAAAATGGATAAGTCTTGAGATGATATTTTAAGGACCAATCTAAGATACAACCTGATAATCATACACGTCTGCCAGAAATCATGACACACAGAATTCCTCGCCACGCCAGTAAGCATAGAGGCGATAACGACAGGTTCCGTAACTAAGGTATGCAACTCTATAATCATGTCATCTAGAATCCCCGCCACGCCAACCGGTATGGCTGCGAGAAACTCTAAATCTCATAACTAAAGTATGTACATCCAAGTTAGGTTCCTACGTTCTCGTCACGACAGCTAATATGGCTGCGATAAATTCTAGGTTCCATAATCAAAGTAGACGTTTTACCTTTCTCACTGTCCTCATCAATATACGTCATCAGATGATACCGTAAATTTTAGCCCGTAAAATTCACCTTGATATGAAATCAAAACTCCACAATGATACCAAGAATTAAAGTTAACGACTGGTCAACAAGAATTAAACTCAATATCCAAAAGTGAGGACGGACGAAAACAAGGAGGAAGGGTTTAAATTGGAATTTATAATGAGATTCTCAAGGGTCGTCCGAGGAATCTCTCAAATAATTTGTGATTGAGTATCCTCTATCATCCTAGTATCCTAGGTCCTATGTCCTATAGCAGGCACGCAATAGTGTAACAAAGATGCCACACTACTACGACATCGCACAACTCGCGAAGTCTGACCTGCGTGGGCCACCACTAAAAACGTGTCACGACCCGCACCCGGTTTAGGGGCACGAGTGCGTGGGTACGTCCAGCCTACGCCGCAGCATCGGCGGTAGAACGCTGTCTAGGTATTGATACTATCTAACTAATGTCACGCAAATATCCAATCTCCATTAGGAGGCACGGATGACACAAATAAGATGAACATATACTCAATCACAGGATAACAGCACGATAAGATTTCGAATAATAAAACTTAAATTAAACACAACACAAGTCCACAAGAAAACTTAACTTAACAATATCCAAGAATCATCAAAATGCCGGAGACAAATCCGGTACCAAATAGACTGTTAAAAGAACTAACTATGATTAATAACTTCCAGCTAGACCTCCTGAATCAACTACTACCAAGTCTGCAGCTACTCACCATAAGTGTCGGACAGCGGTCATCTAAGGCATAGTCTGGAAAAATGTTTCCAGTCAGGAAGGAGCAAAGCACAAACTCAAATAACAGTTCCATTAATTGATAATGTCTATAATACAATAAAACATGTCATGCTAGCTACTGAGAAGACAGTGGAATAATGTAATGACAGTTTAAGAGAGACAGGCAATAGGCAATGAAACACAGTCAGTGCATGTATAAAAATGAAAGAATAAGGAACAGTATCATATACGGGTGCTGTAGTATATGAAAATATAGAGAACTGTAACTATTCTAAGTGTTTGAAATAGTAGTTTCGAAATGTGATCGGCTTGGGAACATGTACGGTTGCTATAAGGCCTGGCTAATCATGGGTGAAGAGCATGATTAACACTTACAGTTTTTATACTACAATAAGAGGTTATGATCACATTTCTTACTAACTACTTCCCCGCCCCAACTAGTACTGTGGATCCAACCATGACACGTCACGATACACGAGCAAGTAAAGTCTATCATGTACGGTTTCTAAATATACATGTCGTGTACAATGTCAATACGATAATAATGGTAACATCTCATGACTGTAAATCCAAGCTATACTAGTCCGTGTAGCACAGTGACAAAGATTCAGATGTAACATTTCATGATTTTTGAACTTATAGAATTTATCAAGAATTGGAAATTATCAGAGAATGTACTTGCCTCGGTCCTTAGCTGGTATTTATGGATGTCCTGTTCCAGAGTATCCCCTGGGTAACCCAACAGTCCTATAAACATAACACAATCAAACCACATTTGCATCAGAAGCTACGCTAACACACAGTCTATAAACACTGGCCTCAGGGCCATGCCAGACAGGGCACTTAGTCAACTAAGGTCGCCTAGTAGGACTACATATTTAAATAACATCTCATTAATTAATTACATATAATCTCCCTCAATACAATTATAGATATATGTATAAATATATATACTTTAAAATAAATGATTCTTGTATGTATATATAAACATAAAATTTTTACTTGCAATATTTATATATGCACCAAATTTAAATACATTTACAATATATATATACTTATATATATACCTTTTAAAATTACATATTTAATTTATACTAGTGTATACTCATATATATGCCAAAAATACATTAATTAATTATAAATACTTTACATTTTATCAGATTATGTATACATTAACATACACATATTTATACCAAAGTATTAATTTAAATTCATACTTTTCCAAAATACATACATCTATATGTTTGTACATATACCAAAATAGTACGTATTTTATGTGCAATTATAGAAATGATACTATATTTAAACAATTAATATTAATAAATAAATAATATATAGATATTCATATTTTAAAATACATATATTACCAATTAATTTTATATTGAAAATATGCTAAATATATATATAATACATGTATACACATATACCAATTATATTATACACTTTACAATATACCAATACATATTATTTTAATATATACTTTGCCAATATATAATTATACCAAGATACGCTTTTATGTATATACTAATACCAAATTAATTTTATATACTATATATACGTATTAAAATACGTACTAGAATATATTAGTTAATACTACGTTTATATAATTACCTCTATTAAAAATACGTATCTAATACACATTATAAGAAATACCAATTAATGATTACATATATATATACTAAATATATATATAAATACATGTATACCCATTTTATATATAAAAATATTAAGTATACCAATAAATAATTTCCTACATATTCTGAAAAATATATATACATTAAACATTAATTTAAATTATACTAATATACAAAATATATGAAATAATCCCATATACATACTCACTATTTTAAATACATACATTTCACTATACTAAAGTATATATATATATACTATTCCTATACATACATTATACATACTGTACACTATACATTATTTACACCATTCATTATTTAACTACTATACTCTACATCCCATACAAAATATACATAAATTTACCATACATATGCATATTACATTTTACTAATACATTATGTATACATATATATATATATATATATATATATAGAGAGAGAGAGAGAGAGAGAAGGAGGGAGAGGAAGAAGAAGGGACTCACTGACTGGTGGCTGGCCGCCGGACCGGAGCAGCAGAGGGCCGCCGGAGGTCTGATCAGGTGATGGTGGTGGAGATGTATGGGAGCAGCGAGAGGAAGGAGGAGATGGGGGAGGTGCAGCGGCTGATGGGGAAAGGAGGGAGATCGGGCCGCCGGGGAGTTGATGGAGGTGGCAGAGATGACAGTAGCTGGTGGTGGAGGTGGTGAAGATGGGAGTGGTGGGGGTGATGCTGGCGCCGGACTGCACTAGGCCGGCCGCCGGACTCCAGTACAGCGCCGGAGTTGAGGGACGCAGAGGGGAGCAGTGGGGGGACTTGCCGCCGGGCTGGAGGATAGCCGGGCCGGAGGCTCTCGAGCAGCAGGGGGAGCCGTCGGGTGCAGTCGGAGCAGAGGAGTCGGCCACCGTGCACGGGGAATGGTCGGCTGGAGGCGCTCGACAGCAGGGAGCCGCCGGGGAGTGGAGCAAGGCCGGGCTGATCGGCTTGCTGGTCCGTCCGCCGGAACTGAACAGTAGGGGGGATGAACAGTATTCCCCCCTTCTTCCTCTTTTAAAATTTTAAAAACTAATGAAGAGAGGAAGAAGAAGAAAGAAGGAGAAGAAAAGAAGAAAAAGAAGAAGAAAGGAGAAGGAAGAAAAACTACATACGTATGAGAGGATGTGGGGGCTTGGGGAATATTTTGGAGGCTTGTGAGGGTGGGGTTTTCTAGGTAGCATAGGGATTAGGGTTTGAGGGTGACATGATATTAAATAGGAGAGAGGGTGTTATGATGGAGGGTGAGGATGCACTCAATTAATTGAGTGGTCCAGATTGAACATGAGGAAATTATTCATGGGGATGAGGGTGAGATTAATTAAAAATAGTGGGTTCCCTCATTGGTTTAAAATAATTAGGTGTTGGCACCTACAATTGAATAATTGCAACTTAGCCCCTTAAATTCGGGAAATTGCACAAACACATGAAATGACGAAAGTTTGGCGGGCGATTTGGGGTCCGATAATTTTGTAGGGTCAGGGTGTGCTGTAAGACTGGTACGGGCTGAATTTGCAGGGCACTGAAATTAAATTGGGATTTTAAAATCAGATAAAATGGTATCCTCAATTTAAATAGAAATAAAATACAAGTTGTGTTCAACAATTTATTTGGAGTACTTGGGGTCAAAATCAGATCAAGTCATCAATACCAATATTGAAGAAGACTCAGAACAGAATATTACCCTAATTTGGGCCGCACGAAAAATAGGTCAAGATGGCCTCCAATTTTCGATTGGAACGCACAACGATACAAAAATAGGAAATTAAAAATAACGTCCGCGACGATTTTTGTGCGGCCAGAAACAATGCACAAGGGACAAAATTATGAGTTGCAAAAATAGCAGAATTGAAGGCGGGCATGTCTAGGGCAAGATGGTGAAATTTGTTGGAAGACAAAAGTCTGGATAGCGCTCCAAATATCGAAGCAAAGGCAATGCGCAAAATATTAAATAAAATACAGTAATTAATTACAATCTCCAATTATTAAATTCTAAATAAAATAATAAAATCCAGAATTCTATAATTCGGACAGGGGTTCGTCTACTGGGCTTCTAGGTCTAGTCTGCTAGCTAAAATAAAATAATAACACTGCATATAATTATATATTTAATTACACATCACACATAATAATTATTTAAATCAATAAACTATTATGCAATTAATTAATTAAAAATAATATAATATTAAATATTGTAAAAATTTGAAAATTCTCCTGTTTTCAGAATGTGGTAGTGACAGTAGGGTATTAGCTAAGGTATTATCTTACCTTGTAGTAGAGGTTAAGATATTAGTTATGATATTAATATTAAGATGTTAAACTAATAGCTCTATTTCATATAGATGGTATAACTTATATATATGATATTGATACCACACTAATTAGTGTATATGTATATTAGTTAAACATGTTGAGATAAGTATATATATATATATATATATATATATATATATATATAAATATTACCTAGTATTTATAACTAGTTAAATTATATCTTGATATTGTAATTATAGGGTATCCAAATACCTAGTTTAGCTAGTATGACTTGTATCCTCAAGATACCAACCTCAAAAATATAGCTATAAGCCAATATAACCTAAAAATGGCTAGTTTGACCTAGTTTGACTAGTTTAACCTAGAGTTGACATAGTTTGACTTAGAAATGGCCTACAGACCTTGAGATTGACTAGTTTAACTTATTTATCATTTTAAAACTATGTGTTGATATAAAATTCCATATTTAGGTCATCAAGGCACTGTTTCAGATACAGTTGATACTTTACCTCATATTCTAGAAGAGTACATTCTCTGATAGTTTTCCGTTTATGATATCTTCTATGTTTTTTATGTTTAGTGTAGATATCCTTGACTTCTTGACACATGGTTATATATATTAGTATTTTTTGGATCCCGTCATGAGATATTTTTTCTAGTAGTTTCTAGCGTATCCTTTATATGTCCTGTTATTCTCGTACATGTATGAACATTGATTCTTGGGGAGACTAGCTACTTTATCAGAAAATTCAATGTCATAGAGTGCCATGGATGGATCCACTATACCAGTTGGGGGCGAAGAGTGTTAGTTAGAGATGTGATTATACCCACCCTATACAAGTATTCATGTACAAGTACCCTGTAAGTGTTAATCATATACTTCATGTATGATTAGCCAAGCCATGATTCCTGTACAAGTTCCCAAGCCGAGCACATGTCGATGCTAGTACTCACTCATTTAGTTAGTTGTATTTTTTGACTCCTGTACATGATACTCATCTCTCTTGTATTATTTACAATATTTCTATATCCTGTATATTTTCTACTAATGCTCTATTTATCTTGTATAATCTCTCTATTTACTATTACATAGTCTTTATCATTTATTGGAATTGCTGTTAGAGGTTTACTTCACTCCAATCCTGACTGGATATTTTTTTTTCCAGATGATACTGAGTAGTGGTATCCCACTCACTACGGGACTCAAGATGTAGTAGGCCTAGAGGTAGAGACTGTTGCTTAGGAGGGACTTATCCCAGTTGAGATCGAGGACACATTACTTGTAGTTCAGTAGATAAACATATTATATGTACTGGATTTATCTCCAGCTATGACATTAGATTTATATTGCTATTCTGAAGACTCAATTGGATATTATTAGTCTTGTAGGATGTATTGACTCTATTTCTGTTCTTTTTATATCATATTCGTGCGTTGATCTTCCTTATATATTATGTGATTAATTATTCATATTCATTGAGATGACATTATATAGTGTTAATCATTATTCTTAGATAGTATAGTAGAACTAGAGAATGTTCTACCGTCGATGCTGCGGTGTATGCTAGATGTATCCACGTAACCCTTATATTGGGTATGGGTTGTGACCCATTTTTAGTGGTGGCCCATGCATGTCAAGGTAGTAGTGATCAGACTTGGATTACTACTACTAGCCTACTATAGGAAATTAGAATTAGGATATAGGATGAGAGAATACTCAATCACAACTAAAAATATTTCCATTCTATTGATTTGTTACCCTTATCAAGCGAAGTATTTGCTTCTTAATATAACTGTCATTCTTTGATGATATCGTATCTTGGGCAATATTGATTCTTTGTTTTGATCTGCCTTCAGGATACCGCCGAAGATCAAATCCCAACACTCTAGCGCACTTTCAGCTAGGTCGGTTACTTCTCCACCTCCGAGGCGGACAACGACAACAACTACTACTCTACCTTCTCCAGCTCAGAGGATTGCCTCACCGGTCTAGGTGGGGGCTTCAGCAATAGCTTTTGGGGGTGCTCCTCCACCAGTTCTGAGGGCTGTTCCAACAGCCGCGGAGGACCTTCCACTCCTATCACCCATGCAAGCAGACGGGACGCAAATATTTGCCATATTTTGGGAGATTATGGCAACATAACATATGTAGACAGATGTTCTATGTCAGGGCATCGAGAGTGCCCACCAGTTAGCGCTAGCAGTTGTAGAGAAGGTAGTGCTTGTCTAGCCGTATATCATACCGCCTCATCCTGCCCTGCAGCAGCTGAGGCCATGTACCATTATTGATTTCAAGAGGATGATATCCAAGGACTTCAAGGGCATAAAGGGGATCTTGTATGCTAACGATTGGATTGAGGACATTGAAAGAAACTTGCTATTGGCACAGATTTTGGAGAGTCTACAGATAGAGACGGTCTGCTGCCAGATGTTCGACATAGCCCTGACATGGTTTCGCACAGATCCGAGGATTGCGATGCCTTATTTGACTTGGGAAGCTTTCAAAGAGCTTTTCAGGAAAAAAATTGTCCCAGACGTGGCTCTGAGTGTCCTGGAGAATCAGTTCTAGGACCTTGTCTAGGGGAGTATGATAATGGACGAGTACGCCGTTGAGTTCTGTAGATTGGGCAGATTTATGGAGTTACTGTCACCCTCACATTTCTAGATGAGGGTATTTTAGTCAATTTGCATATAGTTATTTTTGAGATTAATATTTATTTATATTGTACTAATAATTAATATTGGAATTGTGCTATTTATTTATTAATTAGTGGACTAGCCAATTAGTTAGACTTGACACTTGTGAACCCAATTAGACTTGCCATGATAAATAGTGAGCCCAACATAGATCAAGCCCAATAGACCCATTCCTACTAATTAATTAGGAGGATTAGCCTAATTTGTATTAGTTAGAAGCCTTTCCAATCTAGCCCTTCCCTAATACTATTCATATTAATTAAGTAGGGGCTCATTGGTAATTGATTGTTACTTGGAGAGGGAGAAAGCTAGAGGCCGGCCATATAGCCTCTCATCTCTATCTCCTCTTTATTTGCACTCTCAATTTTAGATTCTCAAATTCTTAGATCCATAATTCTTTCATCTCTCGATCAATTTCTCCCAATTTATTTGCATTTCTCTCTTATTTTTTTCCCTCACGGAGCCTTGGGACTTGGTGAAGCAAGGAGCACAAAGAGGATAAGCTTTGGTGAAGAGATCATGGCTGGATCGTGTCCATTGAGCATTTTATTGGGAATCTATCTCCCAATAGGTAAATTCTAAATTTCTCTTCATTCTTGCTCCCAAATTACACATTTGACAATTAGAAATGACCCCATGGCATAGGGCTACCAATAGAAACAAGTTCTAGGCTAATTGGCGGTGTATTATGATTTCTACATAGATTTTTGTGTGTAATTTTGGAGAATTACGAGATTGACACATCAAGTGTATGTCATAAGACTAATTTAGGCTATTTAGACTTAGATTGGGGTTGGAATACTAGATACGTGTCCATAATTGGACACGAGTAGGCCGTATCATGATACAGTGTGATATCGTGTGATACGAAGCTTTATTTTGTGTGATTTGTGCAATTCCTTATTAATTTCTATTGTAGCAAGTTGCATTAGCTATATTAGTATGTAATTGGTATGTGGGAATGACATTCATGAAGAATTGGAAGTTTTGGTGTTATAATTGAATGCGTAACATGGTGTATTATATATTGCACACCTAGTATTTGACTTAATGACTAGTGTGTGTGATATATATATATATATATATGTGTGTGTGTGTGTGTGTGTGTGTGTAGGTATTTTATATAAGTATATATATAGATGTATATGTATCTAAATACATATGTGTGTATGTTAATAAGTGACTGTGCAGTACACCGATGGAGGATCAATAGTAGTAGTGGGTATCAGGTCTTGTTGCACTGATAAATCAGTTTGTAAAGGGAGCAACTGTCGGGTTGCAACAATGAGGAATATCAGCAGTAGCATGGTGCTGTTGTTGTGGCTGTGTTGTTGTTGGTTAGAGGTTGTTATTGTTGGTATTGCTGTTGTTGTGTTCAGTTGGTGTTGTGGTGTAGTATTGAACTGGGTTAAGATGTATCAGTTACATTATGTTAGTTCAGTCTTAGTTACTTAGAGGCTTTGGTAATTTAGTTAGATGATTATGAAGGACCGTAAGACAACTCTAGAGGGGGGGTGAATAGAGTGAAGCAGAATAATCTAACCAATTAAAAATTAAGCAGAGTAAAGGCAGTAAATAATTAGCAGTGTATATGCAATATAATAAAGTAAGAGAAGAGAGAGAAAATGCAAACACCGCGATGTATACTGGTTTTTCTTAGAGAGGACTAGTCCAGTCCCGAGAACTCAAGCTCGAAGTTTTATCCATTATAATCACCAATAGTGAATCACAAGCTTTGATCTGAAGGCTTGCCGACTTCTTATAACCACGAGTTTTGATCCGAAGGCTCACAATTCACACAGAAGAGGGGCTTGATGAACCAAGCTCTTTATAACTCTGTAGACTTCTAGACCGAGACCACACTTGGCACTTAGAAGGTTAGGGAGTTGATATTGGAGATAAGAAAGTTTAGGCTCTGACGGTTTACTCACTATAGGATAGAAAGATAAAGAATGGTTGAGTAAGTAAGAATGAAGAATTCTAATCCTATTTTTAGGATGTAGGTAAACAAAATTCGGCCAGAATTTGGATGGAGTTTAATTCAAATTTCTAACCGTTGGGCCAAGAAATCAGGATCTATTGAACTGGTTGATTTTATACCAAAAGGGTAACCGAGTTTGGTCCGAGTTTGGCATGAGTTTGGTCTCTAAGTATGGTAAACATTGTAAATTAATGTGGCATAATTTAGTAGATGGGTTATTTGGTTCATTTGAGTGGACTAGGTATCTGGGTATAGGTATTTAGGTTTTGCTAGTGCGACTCAGCTTATATCAGTCATAGAGTCAAATAAATATAAGATTATATATGAAAACCAAGAACACTGATGACGTAAAACTTCTAAAATATCTGCTGACTTGAAGACATTTTTTCCCTTGACGGCAGTTGTCTAAAGATAACCAGATCTGGGAATCTTAATACCTTTCGCGGGCTTCGTCTCCGAACCCCCACGAGGAGTGCTGCCCCCTCGACTCCCGTTCACTGACCGGGCAGCAAAACCCCCGGGTACGAGGCTCTAGATAAGATATAGGCGGTTGGACAAAATCTTCTGGTATAACGTCGTCTTTGGCTCATCATCATATAACATATGTCCATTTCTTATCTTGTTTATTGCTTTCTGCAAGTATATGTTAGATGAACAAAAAAATATACAGAAGCAAAAATTATATTTTGGACAATGTTGAGATTAAGTAGAAGATGCTGTAGTGATTGATCGCTTATTATAATGCTAAACTTAATCGATTAGCCATATTCAAAAGCTCAACATAAATATTGGGCCAACAAATTAGTCTACCAGTCATTGTTAGTAAGGGGTTATATTATTGTTTGATTAGCCATTTGGTATGTAGCAGTGGTTTAGATCTTAATTTGGCTCGAGCATGGTAGGACTTGGGTTCGAGCATGGTACTTAGTGTATCAGGTATTGGAGGATTACCTGAACCTGGGGGCGTATCTAGGCTTGCACAGTTGGTGTGTACCTGGAAGTAGATCTTAAGCTACACCGGTAGTTGTAGGTTAGTGTGGGGTTGGTGTAAAGTGATTTTAGTTCATCAATTAGGAGTTGAGTAGGTTAGTTCAGATGTGGTTAGTTAGTACATTACTAGTGAGGGTAGTTAGTTGTTAGTGAGTGTACTAGGTTAGTGTTATGTTAGTATTTATATTATAGACTTCATAGTGTATCAGTAGGCTAATAGTTAGAGCAACTATAGCAATTAGCATATCTCTAAGTTGAGTATCAGGCAATGTATTAGTCTATTTATAGTGAATGGTATTTGTTTAGGGAATTGTGTAGTTTATTGTACCAGTAATCATTTTAAATAAGTATCAATTATAGACACATCATGTGTATCATGTAATATACCTTGATATTTGTTGTGTGGCACCCATGTTCAGTTAGTAGCAATTTTATTTGGTTTCCTAGACAACCAGTTACGTAGATGATCAACTGGGATTAATAGCAGTTAGTGTCAGTGTCACGACCCGCACCCGGAATTTAGGCATGAGTCGTGGGTACGTCCAGCCTACGCCGCAGCATCGGTGGTAGAACGCTGTCTGGGTCTCAACATATAATATATTCTGTCAATAGTCTCAACTCCACACGGAGGACAATGATAAATAATCCACAGTTCTATGATATACTCAATCACCAGCTATAAGAAATAATGGCACGAAGAGAATGGAAAAGAGTTCTAATATAAACCAACCACAATAAGTCCAACTCAAAACTCGGGTCTAGATGACCTCACAAAGTCACAAAATAATAAATACAACCCAGTCTCAGTCTAGAACAATAAATACAGAAAATAATCTAAGAATTGGCAGGTAAGGTCTCCTCTAGGATGGGCAACTCCTCTGGGATTTTCGGAGTGAAATCTCCCTCTGAACCTGGGCCTTAATGAGTGGGGCAAAGATCCTCCAGGTCCTCTGAAAAATGTTATCCAGTCAGGATTGGAACGAAGCACAAGCACTAACAGCAGTTTCATTAAATTGACAAAGACTATAAACAGTGTAAGAAATACAAGATGAAAATAAATGCTGGAAATGTAAATTACTGGAGAAATAGAAATAGGCAATAGAGCATCTAGCAATGAACAATAAACAGTGAATGCTAGAACAAGTTGATCTGAATAAAATAGACATCTAGCCAAGTGTTTGAAATATCAGTTTATTATATGATCGGCTTGGGACTAGATCGGGCTGGTTATATATGATTAGCTATGATTCTTGTAGGTCAGGCTAACCATATGGTTAGCTATGATGCATGTAGTGGTCAGGCTAATCATATATAACAGCTATGATGCATGTAAAATGGTCAGGCCGCACCCAACGTGAGAAGTAGGGTGAGCTATGATGCATGTAAATGTTGGATATGATCACATAATCTACTAATAGTTCCCCAACCCCCAGCTAGCACGATGGATTCCAGTCACGACTCCTCATGACGGGGATCTAGGGTGCTAACCCGTGTATCCATAGTGTCGGAATCAAGTATATAATACAACTGAATTATAGAAATAATCAACAATGAAAACTGTCAGAGAATGTACTCGCCTGTGGTCCTGAGCAAGGTGTGAGGATCGATGTCCAAAGTGGAATCACAATAACCTATTTATGGAATATTAATGTCAGATATTGAATTAAGGAAATAACATGCTTAATTAATTTAATTATGAGGCCTCTAGGTCATACTAGAACTTCTGGTCAATACTAGTCAACTTGGTCTCACTAGGTCATACTGATTAACTAGGTCTACTAGTCCATTTATATACCATGATAGCCCATACTGGACCAACCTAACTAAACTAGTCATTACTAGGTTGACTGGGTAGTACTAGTAGCTAAGACATGCTAAACACCATACTAGAGTTATTTATACTTACCTAAAATATATAGAATAGTGTTTTATATAGTAACTTAACTTTTACTTGATATCTAGCAATTTTCTTATACTAGCTCTGTACCTTAACACTTGATCCAAGACACCCAACTCAAACCCCCATCTCACAAATCCTACTAGCTACTACAACCATCTGCCTTAAGCAAGTGTAGGATACACTAACTGCCACTGCCCTTGATACTCTATACTCAGAGATCCCTCTCCCCCAAATCAGATATACTGACTCACTAAGTATCTGGGTTCTACTGATACTCAACTCAACTCACTACACAAGTTCACATGAGGATAACTGATATAGTGAACCACTCACAGTTGCACACTCTACACACACTGGATTATGGATACACTGATTCACCTAGATACACAGGTTCTGATACACAGCTATCCTACTGATACTAAGCACACAGATACATAGCCACACACACACAGCACATTGATTCCTCACTCTCAGCTCACATACACTAGACTCACAGTCACTGGTTTTATGTACACAGACACTCATAGTTCACATAGTCCTGAATACAAAGACACTGCTCAACACACAGAATTACACACACAGTACACTATTGAGCCTGGAACAAATCACTCTCTCAAATAATTCTGCATAAAGAACCTTGTAAATAGAACATCAGGCCAAGTATCAGGGCTAAGTGAGAGTATCAGTAACAAAGGGTATCAATATCACACTGATACTGAAATAACACATCCTTCTTCTAGTTTTCCTCCACACTGACACTGGTATTGGTACATATAGGCTCTCACACTGGTTTCTCATTGACACACACACACAGGCAAGTTGCTGAATACACACAGCTAGCACTGGTTCTCACATTCTCAGGCACACATTGGTACACTCACAGGTTCACTGAGCCACAGTCCTATACTCAGGTATCTAACACACAGCCACTTAGCTAGGCCCACACACAGTATACACTGGGACACACACTGAACTCTGCACAGTTCACCAACACTTCACTGATGTTTATCACAGGGACACACACATGTGTATACACATGTGCATTCCTCTCAGAATTACACACAGCCACTCAATTACCTATACACAGGTAATCACACACTCCTCACTGAACTCATTCATAGTATCACACTCACACAGCTCAGATATTACCTACTCTGAATCTGAAATAAATCTGGGGGACACACACTACACTGCCATACAGAACTCACTACACAGGTCCTAACTCTCTTCCCCCTATCTGATACACATTGCACACATACAGATTTCATACACTGCAACTTACACACAGATACTCACAATCATTCCCCACACACAGCACAAAACCATCAGTATACACACTCACACACGAACCTGGAAATTTCTGAGACAAAAACTGATACCCACACTGTTAAACACCCACACACACAGATACATGAATTGAATTCATATTGAAACATCCTGGGTACATTCTAGGTATTACTGAGACACTGCCACATGTATCCACACTAGTGTTTTAAACACAGGGACACCCTATACCCTCACACAGATTCACACACTCAGCTACGCGTGTAGTAAACCCCCAACCTATTGATACACATATGCACACACACAGCAACTGTTCAACAGGGCCTTAATCAAAACCCCAATGCACACTGATACAATAATCCCCCAATGCCTGATGCACTGATATAAGAACACAGTCCCTAAATGTTCACTACACACCTCGACTGCACAGGAACCTACTGCACACAACTATTTACACAATGCAAATATATTTATGTATATAGATTTGTATATTAAAACATGCAGTAAATAGAACACATAGATAGGTAAATCCCTAAGGGTATTCCTACAAACACCTAGGGGCTAAAATTGGGTTTCACATTAGAACCCATGAATCCTCAACCAAAACCCTAAAAATTGAGATCTAACCTACATGTAGGAGAGGTAATCATGTATACTAGCAAACACCTAGGTTTAGGGTTCACAAAATTTGGGAAACCAAACATAGGTCACCCAAAACCCTAATTCCTCCTAAATCTCCATGTAGAAGCCCTAAAAATCGAAAGCTAAACCTCAGGGTGGGTTCCTAATGGGCATTAACATCAGAAAACAGAATTAAAGAATTAAAAATTCGGATTTACCTATAGGGAGATGGTTTCCCTATGAAGGTTCTTCTTCCCCAAGGCCTCTTGATCCAAGCTCCTTGCTTTCCTGTGCTTTGGAGAAGGAGGATGGAATCCTAGGGTTTGATTCTGAATTTTGAGGTGGGAAAAATAGCTCTTCTAATAGAGGCTAGGGTTTTCTTCCTCCCTGAAGGAAAAGAGGGTTCCCTTTTATATTAAAACCAAGTTAGGGTTTCAATGCATAAGTTTAGGTTAAACTCCCTATGTTAGGTCATATAGAACCTAATTAACTAAGGTTTAGTCAGTCTAGGGTTTGAGGTCCAACTTAAAATTTGAATTCTAGGGTTTCTCTAGAATTGGTCTTCAATTTAGGGTTTAGTCATTAGGGTTTGTCCTAATGAATTCTAGGGTTTGACCGAAAACCAAATATTACTAACCATATAAATAGTTTATAAAACTCAGCAGATTAATTTAATACATAATTATTCCAAATAGTGAAATTACACAAATGCCCTTATTTGGAAAATATGGTAGTGACAAGTCTACCCTCCTAAAAGAAATTTTGTCCTCGAAATTTGGACTGAACAGAACAAGATAAATCAGAAAAGGAAATATACCTCAAGTCTAGAAGAGATACGGGTATTGCTCGCGCATTTCGTCTTCTCTCTCCCAGGTTGACTCCCCTGGAGAGTGATGTCTCCATGCTACACGAACCAAAGGAATAGTTTGGTTCCGCAACACATTCTCTCTGCGGTCCATGATTTCTACGGGCTGCTAGGGGTAGCTGAGTGTCGGACCAACCTCAATCTCCGAGTGGTCAAGTACGTGACTAGGGTCTGCCACGTACCTTCTCAGCTATGACACGTGGAACACATCATGCACTCCCTCTAATACAGGCGGCAAGTCCAGTCTATACGCCACTGCACCTACCCTCGCAAGAATGCCAAAGGGTCCGATGTAGCGTGGGCTAAGCTTCCCGCCTCGACCAAAATGAATCGTGCCACGCGTCGGAGAAATCCGTAGGAATACTAGATCGCCAACCTAAAACAAAACAGTCTCAACACGCAGTCTAAACAAACAACACAACCAGAAAACAACAATCTATACCTGAAACTCAAGGGGTCTACGGTGGCTGTCGGCCCAATGCCGCTGTCTATCCTGCGCCACTCGCAGTCTGTCTCTGATGAGTTTCACCTTTTCTGCTGCATCCACGACCATTTCTGGTCCTAGCAAGGCTCTCTCTCCAACATCGTCCCAAGATAACGGTGTACGACACCTTTGTCCATAAAGAGCCTCAAATGGTGATATCTTAATGCTGGCCTGATAGCTGTTGTTGTAAGCGAACTCTACCAGGTGCATATGATCCTCCCAAGAACCTCCGAGATCTAGAACACAAATGCGTAGCATATCCTCGAGAGTCTGAATAGTCCGTTCGGACTGCCCGTCTGTCTGGGGGTGATATGCGGTACTGAACTTGAGCTGAGTGCCCAAGCTAGCCTGCAGACTCCTCCAGAAGTGGAAAGTAAAACGGCTATCCCGATCCGAGACGATGCTTACAGGAACTCCATGAAGTCTAACGATCTGTCGCACGTACATCTCTGCTAGCCTCTCTGTCGACGTGCCCACCTTGAAAGGTAAGAAATGGGCTGATTTAGTCAACCTGTCCACGATGACCCAAATCGCGTCCTTCCCTCCTGGATAACGTGGAAGCCCTGAAACGAAATCTATGGTCACGTACTCCCATTTCCATTCTGGAATCGGTAAAGGTTGAAGCAAACCACCTGGCCTCTGCCGGTCTGCCTTTACCTGCTGGCACACTAAACACCGGGATACGAAGCGTGCTACCTCGCGCTTCATTCCATACCACCATACGTGCTCCCTCAAGTCTCGATACATCTTGTTGGCACCGGGATGCAACGAGTACTGAGAGCGGTGTGCCTACTGCAAAACCTCCTCGCGCAGCTCCCCGCTCGGCACACACATCCTCGTGCCGTGTCGTAAGGAACCATCCTCTGCGATAGTAAAGTCGTCCGACAATCCTGTCTGAACCTGTGCTCTGATACTCCTTAGTGCCTCATCATCGTACTGCGCCGCTCTGATCCTGTCCATCAGCTCGGACTGTATCTGCAATCCCCACATCTTAATCTCAGTACCGGGAACTAACACCTCAATCTCCAAGCTCTCTAAATCAGCCAACAAATGTCTATCTGTCGTCAAGTACATAGCCATCGGATACCTGCTCAAGGCATCGGCGACTACGTTGGCTTTCCCTGGGTGATACTACAATGAGATGTCAAAGTCCTTCATCAACTCTAACCACCTCCTCTGCCTCATGTTCAGCTCCTTCTGTGTGAATACGTACTTCAAGCTCTTGTGATCTGTGAAGATCTTCACACGCTCTCCGTACAGGTAATATTTCCACAGCTTTAGAGCGAAGATAACCGCTGCCAACTCCAAATCGTGGGTGGGGTAGTTCTCTTCATGAGGGCGCAACTGTCTGGAAGCATAGACAATTACCTTTTCGTGCTGCTGAAGAACACATCCTAGACCCTTACCTGAAGCATCACTGTAGATGGTGAAACCACCTGTCCCTGCTGGCAACGTCAAAACTGGAGCTGTCGTCAACCTCTTCTTCAGCTCATCAAATGCAGCCTGGCACTCCTCTGTCCAGACAAAATCTACATCCTTCCTAGTCAATCTGGTCATTGGCGCTGCAATCCTGGAGAAGTCTTGTACAAACCTCCTGTAGTATCCTGCCAGCCCGAGAAAACTCCTGATCTCAGCTACCGAACTGGGGGTAGCCCACGACTTCACTGCCTCGATCTTCTGTGGGTTAACCGAGATTCCGTCACCCGATACCACATGCCCAAGAAATTCAACCTTGTCAAGGAAGAATTCACACTTAGAAAGTTTCCCGTACAGCTTCTCCCTCCGGAGAGTCTCTAAGACCAACCTCAGGTACTCTTCGTGCTCCTCCGGGGTCTTGGAATACACAAGAATATCGTCGATGAACACCACTATGAACTTGTCAAGGTGATGGTGGAATACCTTGTTCATGAAGTTCATGAATACTGTCGGTGCATTGGTTAAACCAAACGACATCACCATGAATTCAAACTGGCCGTATCTGGTCCGAAAAGCTGTCTTCGGCGTGTCCTCCCTCTTCACCTTCACCTGGTGATAGCCTGACCTCAAATCTATCTTTGAAAACACCCTCGCCCCGCTCAACTGATCGAAAAGATCATCTATCCTCGACAGCGGGTACTTGTTCTTGATAGTGATATTGTTCAAAGCTCTATAATCAATGCACTTGCGCACCGTGCCGTCCTTCTTCGGTACGAACAATACCGGAGCTCCCCATGGTGATGAACTGGATTTGATGAATCCTTTGTCCTGTAGCTCCTCGACTTGCTTTTTCAGTTCTGCCAGCTCGCTGTTGTTGACTCTATAGACATGTTGTGAAATGGGCTCCGCTCCTGGAACCAAGTCTATAGAGAATTCAACTTCTCTGTCTGGCGGCAAGCCTGGCAACTCCTCTGGAAATACATCCAGGAACTCCGCTATCAGAGGATGTGGCAACTCCTCTTCTTCTGCCCTGGCTCCGCAAAATATGCTCCTGCTCTGTTCCGCTGCTCCCCTGACAACCTCAAACTCCGGCTCTCCTGGTGGTCTAAATAATACTCTGCCTCTATAACAATCTATAGTAGCATGATGCCTACTTAACCAGTCCATTCCGAGTACAATATCATACCCCAGAAGTGGCATGACGAGTAAGCTCATGCTCAATTCTCAGCCTTCTACTGACACCCTCCGGTTCTTGCAGTGATCACGGACTAGGATAATACCTCCACCAGTCATGATCTTGCAAGTCCTAGCTAATGGTTCTGTGTCTAAATGATGTCGAAGTGCATAAGATACAGATACAAAACTATGGGAAGCTCCAGAGTCAAATAAGATAAATGCGGGAATACAATCGAGAAGAACCGAACCTGTGATCAAGTCTCCTGCTGGCTCGATCTCCTCGACTGCCATGACGTACGCTCGCCCCTGGGGTACACCTCTGTGCTGCTGGTGCTGGGCAAACTTCTGATGTTGCGGTGGAAGTGGTGCCCTCTGTTGTTGGCCTCCTGGTACGGTAGGTACCCTGTCTGGTCCTCTCTGGGCGGCTGCTGCACCCTGACCTGGACGAATGGTAGGGCAATCCCTCAGCTGGTGTGTCGTCGATCCGTAGGACAGACATGAGGCTAATCTTTTCCTGCAGATATCTCTAGTATGTCCCATCTTCCCGCAGTACGCACACTGGATGGCGGGCTGAGTCTGTCTCTGTTGCTGCTGCTGTACCTGCCCTCGAGCTGGTGCCTGGTATTGCTGGTGCTGCTGCTGAAAGGGCCTCTGCTGCTGCTGATAGTGTGGATGCTTGCCTGGTCTCGCACTACTGTTTGCTCCTCCGGAACCATCACGTCCCCTCTTGGGCCTGAGGCCCAAGTCGTCCTCGGCTATCTGGGCATCCATCAAAATGCCCTCGTAGGTAGCTGTGCGACGTCCCGACGTGCGAGACTTGATCTCCCTTGCTAGCCCCTTTCTGAACTTCCGGGCCCTGTCCCCCGGATCTCTAATCATCGACGGCGCGAAGTTGCTCAAACGGGAAAACTCTGCGGCATACTCATCGACGGACGAGCTCCCCTGGACTAAGTTATGGAACTGACTCTCCAAAGCTCCCAGGGCAACATCAGAAAAGAACTTCTCCTTGAAGAGATCCTTGAAAGCTTCCCAAGTGAGTCCCCTGTCAAGGAGTCTCGGCTCTGTACGAAACCACGTCAAGGCGATGTCGAACATCTGGCTGCCGGCGGCCTCGATCTGAAGAGCCTCCGGAAGCTGCGCCAAGCGCAAGTTCCTCTCGATGTCCTCTAGCCAATCATCGGCGTAGAGTATCCCTTCTGTCCCCTTGAACTCCCGAGGCATCATCCTCTTGAAATCCACAATAGTGCCCGGCCTCTGGTGGTGCTGATCAGGACGTTGCTGTTGCTGAGTGACTCTCTCCACAGCCTGGAGAGCCACTTGATGAGCATTCTCCATGTTCACCCTCATCATCTCTGTCTGGGCCTGGTGTGCCTCAGCCTGTACCCTCTGGGCTTCTGCCGACGTCCTCTGGGCATCGACCATGCCCTGAATCAAAGCGAACATCTGTGCTCCATCGACGGGCACACCTCCTGGATGCTGAACTGATGGTAGGGGTGGTGGTGGTGGTGGAGGCACCGTCGTAGCTATGGGGACCCTCTGAACAGGTGGTGGAGGACCCCCGAATGCTGCAGACACTCCCACATGTACTGGAGATGTAGGAGGTGCTGCGGATGTCTGTCCGGCAAGGTGAGAGGTGGCAGACCTCTCTGACTCTGCTGCTCCGGTTCTCTGGGATCTGGTTCTCGGCGGCATCCTGAATACAGATCAAAGAATTTAATCAAGGCAATAGACACGATATCATCAAAGAAGGATAATAATTTCTAAAGGAAAAATTATTAAGAGTAGTATTATAAGAATCAGAATTTCCTAATTATGATTGAGCATATCCTCGGCCTAAATCCTTATTTCCTAAAACAGGCTCGTAGTAATACTCTAAGCGAGCAGCACTACGATATCGCTCTAATGCGAATCTAGGACCAGACCTGCATGGGCCAACACTAAAACGTGTCACGACCCGCACCCGAAATTTAGGCATGAGTCGTGGGTACGTCCAGCCTACGCCGCAGCATCGGCGGTAGAACGCTGTCTGGGTCTCAACATATAATATATATTGTCAATAGTCTCAACTCCGCACGGAGGACAATGATAAATAATCTACAGTTCTATGATATACTCAATCACCAGCTATAAGAAATAATGGCACGAAGAGAATGGAAAAGAGATCTAATATAAACCAACCACAATAAGTCCAACTCAAAACTCGGGTCTAGATGACCTCACAAAGTCACAAAATAATAAATACAACCCAGTCTTAGTCTAGAACAATAAATGCAGAAAATAATCTAAGAATTGGCAGGTAAGGTCTCCTCTAGGATGGGCAACTCCTCTGGGATTTTTGGAGTGAAATCTCCCTCTGAACCTGGGCCATAATGAGTGGGGCAAAGATCCTCCAGGTCCTCTGAAAAATATTATCCAGTCAGGATTGGAACGAAGCACAAGCACTAACAGCAGTTTCATTAAATTGACAAAGACTATAAACAGTGTAAGAAATACAAGATGGAAATAAATGCTGGAAATGTAAAGTACTGGAGAAATAGAAATAGGCAATAGAGCATCTAGCAATGAACAATAAACAGTGAATGCTAGAACAAGTTGATCTGAATAAAATAGACATCTAGCCAAGTGTTTGAAATATCAGTTTATTATATGATCGGCTTGGGACTAGATCAGGCTGGTTATATATGATTAGCTATGATTCTTGTAGGTCAGGCTAACCATATGGTTAGCTATGATGCATGTAGTGGTCAGGATAATCATATATAACAGCTATGATGCATGTAAAATGGTCAGGCCGCACCCAACATGAGAAGTGGGGTGAGCTATGATGCATGTAAATGTTGGATATGATCACATAATCTACTAATAGTTCCCCAACCCCCAGCTAGCACGATGGATTCCAGTCACGACTCCTCATGACGGGGATCTAGGGTGCTAACCCGTGTATCCATAGTGTCGGAATCAAGTATGTAATACAACTGAATTATAGAAATAATCAACAATAAAAACTGTCAGAGAATGTACTCGCCTGTGGTCCTGAGCACGGTGTGAGGATCGATGTCCAAAGTGGGATCACAATGACCTATTTATGGAATATTAATGTCAGATATTGAATTAAGGAAATAACATGCTTAATTAATTTAATTATGAGGCCTCTAGGTCATACTAGAACTTCTGGTCAATACTAGTCAACTTGGTCTCACTAGGTCATACTGATTAACTAGGTCTACTAGTCCTAGCTAATGGTTCTGTGTCTAAATAATGTCGAAATACATAAGATACAGATACAAAACTATGGGAAGCGCCAGAGTCGAATAAGGTAAATACGGGAATACAATCGAGAAGAACCGAACCTGTGATCAAGTCTCCTGCTGGCTCGATCTCCTCGACTGCCAAGGCGTACGCTCGCCCCTGGGGTACACCTCTCTGCTGCTGGTGCTGGGCAAACTTCTGATGTTGCGGTGGAAGTGGTGCCCTCTGTTGTTGGCCTCCTGGTACGGTAGGTACCCTGTCTGGTCCTCTCTGGGCGGCTGCTCCACCCTGACCTGGACGAATGGTAGGGCAATCCCTCAGCTGGTGTATCGTCGATCCGTAGGACAGACATGAGCCCAATCTTTTCCTGCAGATATCTCTAGTATGTCCCGTCTTCCCGCAGTACGCACACTGGATGGCGGGCTGAGTCTGTCTCTGTTGCTGCTGCTGTACCTGCCCTCGAGCTGGTGCCTGGTGTTGCTAGTGCTGCTGCTGAAAGGGCCTCTGCTGCTGCTGATAGTGTGGACGCTTGCCTGGTCTCGCACTACTGTTTGCTCCTCCGGAACCATCACGTCCCCTCTTGGGCCTGAGGCCCAAGTCGTCCTCGGCTATCTGGGCATCCATCAAAATGCCCTCGTAGGTAGCTGTGCGACGTCCCGACGTGCGAGACTTGATCTCCCTTGCCAGCCCCTTTCTGAACTTCCGGGCCCTGTCCCCCGTATCTCTAATCATCGACGGCGCGAAGCGGCTCAAGCGGGAAAACTCTGCGGCATACTCATCGACGGACGAGCTCCCCTCGACTAAGTTATGGAACTGACTCTCCAAAGCTCCCAGGACAACATCAGGAAAGAACTTCTCCTTGAAGAGCTCCTTGAAAGCTTCCCAAGTGAGTCCCCTGTCAAGGAGTCTCAGCTCTGTACGAAACCACGTCAAGGCGATGTCGAACATCTGGCTGCCGGCGGCCTCGATCTGAAGAGCCTCCGGAAGCTGCGCCAAGCGCAAGTTCCTCTCGATGTCCTCTAGCCAATCATCAGCGTAGAGTATCCCTTCTGTCCCCTTGAACTCCCGAGGCATCATCCTCTTGAAATCTACAATAGTGCCCGACCTCTGGTGGGGCTGATCAGGATGTTGCTGTTGCTGAGTGACTCTCTCCACAGCCTGGAGTGCCACTTGATGAGCATTCTCCATGTTCACCCTCATCATCTCTGTCTGGGCCTGGTGTGCCTCAGCCTGTACCCTCTGGGCTTCTGCCGACGTCCTCTGGGCATCGACCATGCCCTGAATCAAAGCGAATATCTGTGCTCCATCGACGGGCATACCTCCTGGATGCTGAACTGGTGGTGGGGGTGGTGGTGGTGGTGGAGGCGCCGTCGTAGCTATGGGGACCCTCTGAACAGGTGGTGGAGGACCCACGAATGCTGCAGACACTCCCACATGTACTGGAGATGTAGAAGGTGCTGCGGATGTCTGTCCGGCAAGGCGAGAGGTGGCAGACCTCTCTGACTCTGCTGCTCCGGTTCTCTGGGATCTGGTTCTCGGCGGCATCCTGAAGACAGATCGAAGAATTTAATCAAGGCAATAGACACGATATCATCAAAGAAGGACAGTAATTTCTAAAGAAAAAATTATTAAGAGTAGTATTATAAGAATCAGAATTTCCTAATTGTGATTGAGCATATCCTCGGCCTAAATCCTTATTTCCTAAAACAGGCTCGTAGTAATACTTTAAGCGAGCACCACTACGATATCGCTCTAATGCGAATCTAGGACCAGATCTGCATGGGCCAACACTAAAACGTGTCATGACCCGCACCCGAAATTTAGGCATGAGTCGTGGGTACGTCCAGCCTACGCCGTAGCATCGGCGGTAGAACGCTGTCTGGGTCTCAACATATAATATATCCTGTCAATAGTCTCAACTCCGCACGGAGGACAATGATAAATAATCCACAGTTCTATGATATACTCAATCACCAGCTATAAGAAATAATGGCACGAAGAGAATGGAAAAGAGTTCTAATATAAACCAACCCCAATAAGTCTAACTCAAAACTCGGGTCTAGATGACCTCACAAAGTCACAAAATAATAAATACAACCCAGTCTCAGTCTAGAACAATAAATGCAGAAAATAATCTAAGAATTGGCAGGTAAGGTCTCCTCTAGGATGGGCAACTCCTCTGGGATTTTTGGAGTGAAATCTCCCTCTGAACCTGGGCCGTAATGAGTGGGGCAAAGATCCTCCAGGTCCTCTGAAAAATGTTATCCAGTCAGGATTGGAACGAAGTACAAGCACTAACAACAGTTTCATTAAATTGACAAAGACTATAAACAGCGTAAGAAATACAAGATGGAAATAAATGCTGGAAATGTAAAGTACTGGAGAAATAGAAATAGGCAATAGAGCATCTAGCAATGAACAATAAACAGTGAATGCTAGAACAAGTTGATCTGAATAAAATAGACATCTAGCCAAGTGTTTGAAATATCAGTTTATTATATGATCGGCTTGGGACTAGATCGGGCTGGTTATATATGATTAGCTATGATTCTTGTAGGTCAGGCTAACCATATGGTTAGCTATGATGCATGTAGTGGTCAGGCTAATCATATATAACAGCTATGATGCATGTAAAATGGTCAGGCCGCACCCAACGTGAGAAGTAGGGTGAGCTATGATGCATGTAAATGTTGGATATGATCACATAATCTACTAATAGTTCCCCAACCCCCAGCTAGCACGATGGATTCCAGTCACGACTCCTCATGACGGGGATCTAGGGTGCTAACCCGTGTATCCATAGTGTCGGAATCAAGTATATAATACAACTGAATTATAGAAATAATCAACAATGAAAACTGTCAGAGAATGTACTCGCCTGTGGTCCTGAGCAAGGTGTGAGGATCGATGTCCAAAGTGGGATCATAATGACCTATTTATGGAATATTAATGTCAGATATTGAATTAAGGAAATAACATGCTTAATTAATTTAATTATGAGGCCTCTAGGTCATACTAGAACTTCTGGTCAATACTAGTCAACTTGGTCTCACTAGGTCATACTGATTAACTAGGTCTACTAGTCCATTTATATACCATGATAGCCCATACTGGACCAACCTAACTAAACTAGTCATTACTAGGTTGACTGGGTAGTACTAGTAGCTAAGACATGCTAAATACCACACTAGAGTTATTTATACTTACCTAAAATATATAGAATAGTGTTTTATATAGTAACTTAAATTTTACTTGATATCTAGCAATTTTCTTATACTAGCTCTGTACCTTAACACTTGATCCAAGACACCCAACTCAAACCCCCACCTCATAAATCCTACTAGCTACTACAACCATCTGCCTTAAGCAAGTGTAGGATACACTAACTGCCACTGCCCTTGATACTCTATACTTAGAGATCCCTCTCCCCCAAATCAGATATACTGACACACAAAGTATCTGGGTTCTACTGATACTCAACTCAACTCACTGCACAAGTTCACATGAGGATAACTGATATAGTGAACCACTCACAGTTGCACACTCTACACACACTGGATTATGGATACACTGATTCACCTAGATATACAGGTTCTGATACACAGCTATCCTACTGATACTAAGCACACAGATACATAGCCACACACACACAGCACATTGATTCCTCACTCTCAGCTCACATATACTAGACTCACAGTCACTAGTTTTATGTACACAGACACTCATAGTTCACATAGTCCTGAATACAAAGACACTGCTCAACACACATAATTACACACACAGTATACTATTGAGCCTGGAACAAATCACTCTCTCAAATAATTTTGCATAAAGAACCTTGTAAATAGAACATCAGGCCAAGTATCAGGGCTAAGTGAGAGTATCAGTAACAAAGGGTATCAATATCACACTGATACTGAAATAACACATCCTTCTTCTAGTTTTCCTCCACACTGACACTGGTATTGGTACACATAGGCTCTCACACTGGTTTCTCATTGACACACACACACAGGCAAGTTGCTGAATACACACAGCTAGCACTGGTTCTCACATTCTCAGGCACACATTGGTACACTCACAGGTTCACTGAGCCACAGTCCTATACTCAGGTATCTAACACACAGCCACTTAGCTAGGCCCACACACAGTATACACTGGGACACACACTGAACCCTGCACAGTTCACCAACACTTCACTGATGTTTATCACAGGGACACACACATGTGTATACACATATGCATTCCTCTCAGAATTACACACAGCCACTCAATTACCTATACACAGGTAATCACACACTCCTCACTGAACTCGTTCATAGTATCACACTCACACAGCTCAGATATTACCTACTCTGAATCTGAAATAAATCTGGGGGAAACACACTACACTGCCATACATAACTCACTACACAGGTCCTAACTCTCTTCCCCCTATCTGATACACATTGCACACATACAGATTTCATACACTGCAACTTACACACAGATACTCACAGTCATTCCCCACACACAGCACAAAACCATCAGTATACACACTCACACACGAACCTGGAAATTTCTGAGACAAAAACTGATACCCACACTGTTAAACACCCACACACACAGATACATGAATTGAATTCATATTTTAACATCCTGGGTACATTCTAGGTATTAATGAGACACTGCCACATGTATCCACACTGGTGTTTTAAACACAGGGACACCCTATACCCTCACACAGATTCACACACTCAGCTACGCGTGTAGTAAACCCCCAACCTATTGATACACATATGCACACACACAGCAACTGTTCAACAGGGCCTTAATCAAAACCCCAATGCACACTGATACATTAATCCCCCAATGCCTGATGCACTGATGTAAGAACACAGTCCCTATATGTTCACTACACACCTCGACTGCACAGGAACCTACTGCACACAACTATTTACACAATACAAATATATTTATGTATATAGATTTGTATATTAAAATATGCAGTAAATAGAACACATAGATAGGTAAATCCCTAAGGGCATTCCTACAAACACCTAGGGGCTAAAATCGGGTTTTACATTAGAACCCATGAATCCTCAACCAAAACCCTAAAAATCGAGATCTAACCTACATGTAGGAGAGGTAATCATGTATACTAGCAAACACCTAGGTTTAGGGTTCACGAAATTTGGGAAACCAAACATAGGTCACCCAAAACCCTAATTCCTCCTAAATCTCCATGTAGAAGCCCTAAAAATCAAAATCTAAACCTCACGGTGGGTTCCTAATGGCCATTAACATCAGAAAACAGAATTAAAGAATTAAAAATTCGGATTTACCTATAGGGAGAGGGTTTCCCTATGAAGGTTCTTCTTCCCCAAGGCCTCTTGATCCAAGCTCCTTGCTTTCCTGTGCTTTGGAGGAGGAGGATGGAATCCTAGGGTTTGATTCTGAATTTTGGGGTGGGGAAAATAGCTCTTCTAATGGAGGCTAGGGTTTTCTTCCTCCATGAAGGAAAAGAGGGTTCCCTTTTATATTAAAACCAAGTTAGGGTTTCAATGCATAAGTTTAGGTTAAACTCCCTATGTTAGGTCATGTAGAACCTAATTAACTAAGGTTTAGTCAGTCTAGGGTTTGAGGTCCAACCTAAAATTTGAATTCTAGGGTTTCTCTAGAATTGGTCTTCAATTTAGGGTTTAGTCATTAGGGTTTGTCCTAATGAATTCTAGGGTTTGACCTAAAACCAAATATTACTAACCATATAAATAGTTTATAAAACTTAGCAGATTAATTTAATACATAATTATTCCAAATAGTGAAATTACACAAATGCCCTTATCTGGAAAATATGGTAGTGACAAGTCTACCCTCCTAAAAGAAATTTCGTCCTCGAAATTTGGACTGAACAGAACAAGAATAAATCAGAAAAGGAAATATACCTCAAGTCTAGAAGAGATACGGGTATTGCTCGCACATTTCGTCTTCTCTCTCCCAGGTTGACTCCCCTAGAGAGTGATGTCTCCATGCAACACGAACCAAAGGAATAGTTTGGTTCCGCAACACCTTCTCTCTGCGGTCCAAGATTTCTACGGGCTGCTCGGGGTAGCTGAGTGTCGGACCAACCTCAATCTCTGAGTGGTCAAGTACGTGACTAGGGTCTGCCACGTACCGTCTCAGCTGTGACACGTGGAACACATCATGCACTCCCTCTAATGTAGGCGGCAAGTCCAGTCTATACGCCACTGCACCTACCTTCGCAAGAATGCCAAAGGGTCCGATGTAGCGTGGGCTAAGCTTCCAGCCTCGACCAAAACGAATCGTGCCACGCGTCGGAGAAATCCGTAGGAATACTAGATCGCCAACCTAAAATAAAACAGTCTCAACACGCAGTCTAAACAAACAACACAACCAGAAAACAATAATCTATACCTGAAACTCAAGGGGTCTACGGTGGCTGTCGGCCCAATGCCGCTGTCTGTCCTGCGCCACTCGCAGTCTGTCTCTGATAAGTTTTACCTTTTCTGCTGCATCCACGACCATTTCTGGTCCTAGCAAGGCTCTCTCTCCAACGTCGTCCCAAGATAACGGTGTACGACACCTTCGTCCATAAAGAGCCTCAAATGGTGATATCTTAATGCTGGCCTGATAGCTGTTGTTGTAAGCGAACTCTACCAGGTGCAGATGATCCTCCCAAGAACCTCCGAGATCTAGAACACAAGTACGTAGCATATCCTCGAGAGTCTGAATAGTTCGTTCGGACTGCCCGTCTGTCTGGGGGTGATATGCGGTACTGAACTTGAGCTGAGTGCCTAAGCTAGCCTGCAGACTCCTCCAGAAGTGGGAAGTAAAACGGCTATCCCGATCTGAGACGATGCTTACAGGAACTCCATGAAGTCTAACGATCTGTCGCACGTACATCTTTGCTAGCCTCTCTGTCGACGTGCCCACCTTGAAAGGTAAGAAATGGGCTGATTTAGTGAACCTGTCCACGATGACCCAAATTGCGTCCTTCCCTCCTGGATAACGTGGAAGCCCTGAAACAAAATCCATGGTCACGTGCTCCCATTTCTATTCTGGAATCGGTAAAGGTTGAAGCAAACCACCTGGCCTCTGCCGGTCTGCCTTTACCTGCTGGCACACTAAACACCGGGATACGAAGCGTGCTACCTCGCGCTTCATTCTATACCACCATACGTGCTCCCTCAAGTCTCGATACATCTTGTTGGCACCGGGATGCATCGAGTACTGAGAGCGGTGTGCCTCCTGCAAAACCTTCTCGTGCAGCTTCCCGCTCGGCACACACATCCTCGTGCCGTGCCGTAAGGAACCATCCTCTGCGATAGTAAAGTCGTCCGACAATCCTGTCTGAACCTGTGCTCTGATACTCCTCAGTGCCTCATCATCGTACTGCGCCGCTCTGATCCTGTCCATCAGCTTGGACTGTATCTGCAATCCCCATATCTGAATCTCAGTACCGGGAACTAACACCTCAATCTCCAAGCTCTCCAAATCAGCCAACAAATGTCTATCTGTCGTCAAGTACATAGCCATCGGATACCTGCTCAAGGCATCGGCGACTACGTTGGCTTTTCCTGGGTGGTACTGCAATAAGATGTCAAAGTCCTTCATCAACTTTAACCACCTCCTCTGCCTCATGTTCAGCTCCTTCTGTGTGAATACGTACTTCAAGCTCTTATGATCTGTGAAGATCTCCACACGCACTCCGTACAGGTAAAGTTTCCACAGCTTTTGAGCGAAGATAACCGCTGCCAACTCCAAATCGTGGGTAGGGTAGTTCTTTTCATGAGGGCGCAACTGTTTGGAAGCATAGGCAATCACCTTTCCGTGTTGCTGAAGAACACATCCCAGACCCTTACCTGAAGCATCACTGTAGATGGTGAAACCACCTGTCCCTGCTGGCAACGTCAAAACTGGAGCTGTCGTCAACCTCTTCTTCAGCTCATCAAATGCAGCCTGGTACTCCTCTGTCCAGACAAAATCCACATCCTTCCTAGTCAATCTGGTCATTGGCGCTGCAATCCTGGAGAAGTCTTGTACAAACCTCCTGTAGTATCCTGCCAGCCCGAGAAAACTCTTGATCTCAGCTACCGAACTGGGGGTAGCCCACGACTTCACTGCCTCGATCTTCTGTGGGTTAACCGAGATTCCGTCACCCGATACCACATGCCCAAGAAATTCAACCTTGTCAAGGAAGAATTCACACTTAGAAAGTTTCCCGTACAGCTTCTCCCTCCTGAGAGTCTCTAAGACCAACCTCAGGTGCTTTTCGTGCTCCTCCGGGGTCTTGGAATACACAAGAATATCGTCGATGATCACCACTACGAACTTGTCAAGGTAATGGTGGAACACCTTGTTCATCAAGTTCATGAATACTGCCGGTGCATTGGTTAAACCAAACGACATCACCATGAATTCAAACTAGCCGTATCTGGTCCAAAAAGCTGTCTTCGGCGTGTCCTCTCTCTTCACCTTCACCTGGTGATAGCCTGACCTCAAATCTATCTTTCAAAACACCCTCGCCCCGCACAACTGATCGAAAAGATCATCTATCCTCGGCAGCGGGTACTTGTTCTTAATAGTGATATTGTTCAAAGCTCTATAATCAATGCACATGGCACCGTGCCGTCCTTCTTCGGCACGAACAATACCGGAGCTCCCCATGGTGATGAACTGGATTTGATGAATCCTTTGTCCTGCAGCTCCTCGACTTGCTTTTTCAGTTCTGCCAGCTCGCTGTTGTTGACTCTATAGATATGTTATGAAATGGGCTCCGCTCCTGGAACCAAGTCTATAGAGAATTCAATATCTCTGTCTGGCGGCAAGCCTGGCAACTCCTCTGGAAATACATCCAGGAACTCCGCTATCAGAGGATGTGGCAACTCCTCTTCTTCCGCCCTGGCTTCACAAAATGTGCTCCTGCTCTGTTCCGCTGCTCCCCTGACAACCTCAAACTCCGGCTCTCCTGGTGGTCTAAATAATACTCTGCCTCTATAACAATCTATAGTAGCATGATGCCTACTCAACCAGTCCATTCTGAGTACAATATCATACCCAGGAAGTGGCATGACGAGTAAGCTCACGCTCAATTCTCGGCCTCCTACTGACACCCTCCGGTCCTTGCAGTGATCACGGACTAGGATAATACCTCCACCAGTCATGATCTTGCAAGTCCTAGCTAATGGTTCTATGTCTAAATAATGTCGAAGTGCATAAGATACAGACACAAAACTATGGGAAGCGCCAGAGTCGAATAAGGTAAATGCGGGAATACAATCGAGAAGAACCGAACCTGTGATCAAGTCTCCTGCTAGCTCAATCTCCTCGACTGCCATGGCGTACGCTCGCCCCTGGGGTACACCTCTCTGCTGCTGGTGCTGGGCAAACTTCTGATGTTGCGGTGGAAGTGGTGCCCTCTGTTGTTGGCCTCCTGGTACGGTAGGTACCCTGTCTGGTCCTCTCTGGACGGCTGCTCCACCCTGACCTGGACGAATGGTAGGGCAATCCCTCAGCTGGTGTGTCGTCGATCCGTAGGACAGACATGAGCCCAATCTCTTCCTACAGATATCTCTAGTATGTCCCGTCTTCCCGCAGTACGCATACTGGATGGCGGGCTGAGTCTGTCTCTGTTGCTGCTGCTGTACTTGCCCTCGAGCTGGTGCCTGGTGTTGCTGGTGCTGCTGCTGAAAGGGCCTCTGCTGCTGCTGATAGTGTGGATGCTTGCCTGGTCCCGCACTACTGTTTGCTCCTCCGGAACCATCGCGTCCCCTCTTGGGCCTGAGGCCCAAGTCGTCGTCGGCTATCTGGGCATCCATCAAAATGCCCTCGTAGGTAGCTGTGCGACGTCCCGACGTGCGAGACTTGATCTCCCTTGCCAGCCCCTTTCTGAACTTCCGGGCCCTGTCCCCCGGATCTCTAATCATCGACGGCGCGAAGCGGCTCAGGCGGGAAAACTCCGCGGCATACTCATCGACGGACGAGCTCCCCTAGACTAAGTTATGGAACTGACTCTCCAAAGCTCCCAGGGCAACATCAGGAAAGAACTTCTCCTTGAAGAGCTCCTTGAAAGCTTCCCAAGTGAGTCCCCTGTCAAGGAGTCTCGGCTCTGTACGAAACCACATCAAGGCAATGTCGAACATCTGGCTGCCGGCGGCCTCGATCTGAAGAGCCTCCGAAAGCTGCGCCAAGCGCAAGTTCCTCTCGATGTCCTCTAGCCAATCATCGGCGTAGAGTATCCCTTCTGTCCCCTTGAACTCCCGAGGCATCATCCTCTTGAAATCCACAATAGTGCCCGGCCTCTGGTGGTGCTAATCAGGACGCTGCTGTTGCTGAGTGACTCTCTCCACAGCCTGGAGAGCCACTTGATGAGCATTCTCCATGTTCACCCTCATCATCTCTGTCTGGGCCTGGTGTGCCTCAGCCTGTACCCTCTGGGCTTCTGCCGACGTTCTCTGGGCATCGACCATGCCCTGAATCAAAGCGAACATCTGTGCTCCATCGACGGGCACACCTCCTGGATGCTGAACTGGTGGTGGGGGTGGTGGTGGTGGTGGTGGAGGCGCCGTCGTAGCTATGGGGACCCTCTGAACAGGTGGTGGAGGACCCCCAAATGCTGCAGACACTCCCACATGTACTGGAGATATAGGAGGTGCTGCGGATGTCTGTCCGGCAAGGCGAGAGGTGGCAGACCTCTCTGATTCTGCTGCTCCGGTTCTCTGGGATCTGGTTCTCGGCGGCATCCTGAAGACAGATCGAAGAATTTAATCAAGGCAATAGACACGATATCATCAAAGAAGGACAGTAATTTCTAAAGGAAAAATCATTAAGAGTAGTATTATAAGAATCAGAATTTCCTAATTGTGATTGAGCATATCCTCGGCCTAAATCCTTATTTCCTAAAACAGGCTCGTTGTAATACTCTAAGCAAGCACCACTACGATATCGCTCTAATGTGAATCTAGGACCAGACCTGCATGGGCCAACACTAAAACGTGTCATGACCCGCACCCGGAATTTAGGCATGAGTCGTGGGTACGTCCAGCCTATGCCGCAGCATCGTCGGTAGAACGCTGTCTGGGTCTCAACATATAATATATCCTGTCAATAGTCTCAACTCCGCACGGAGGACAATGATAAATAATCAACAGCTCTATGATATACTCAATCACCAGCTATAAGAAATAATGGCACGAATAGAATGGAAAAGAGTTCTAATATAAACCAACCACAATAAGTCCAACTCAAAACTCGGGTCTAGATGACCTCACAAAGTCACAGAATAATAAATACAACCCAGTCTCAGTCTAGAACAATAAATACAGAAAATAATCTAAGAATTGGCAGGTAAGGTCTCCTCTAGGATGGGCAACTCCTCTGGGATTTCCGGAGTAAAATCTCCCTCTAAACCTGGGCCGTAATGAGTGGGGCAAAGATCCTCCAGGTCCTCTGAAAAATGTTATCCAGTCAGGATTGGAACGAAGCACAAGCACTAACAGCAGTTTTCTTAAATTGACAAAGACTATAAACAGTGTAAGAAATACAAGATGGAAATAAATGCTGGAAATATAAAGTACTAGAGAAATAGAAATAGGAAATAGAGCATCTAGCAATGAACAATAAACAGTGAATGCTAGAACAAGTTGATCTGAATAAAATAGACATCTAGCCAAGTGTTTGAAATATCAGTTTATTATGTGATCGGCTTGGGACTAGATCAGGCTGGTTATATATGATTAGCTATGATTCTTGTAGGTCAGGCTAACCATATGGTTAGCTATGATGCATGTAGTGGTCAGGCTAATCATATATAACAGCTATGATGCATGTAAAATGGTCAGGCCGCACCCAACGTAAGAAGTGGGGTGAGCTATGATGCATGTAAATGTTGGATATGATCACATAATCTACTAATAGTTCCCCAACCCCCAGCTAGCACGATGGATTCCAGTCACGACTCCTCATGACGGGGATCTAGGGTGCTAACCCGTGTATCCATAGTGTCGGAATCAAGTATGTAATACAACTGAATTATAGAAATAATCAACAATGAAAACTGTCAGAGAATGTACTCGCCTGTGGTCCTGAGCAAGGTGTGAGGATCGATGTCCAAAGTGGGATCACAATGACCTATTTATGGAATATTAATATCAGATATTGAATTAAGGAAATAACATGCTTAATTAATTTAATTATGAGGCCTCTAGGTCATACTAGAACTTCTGGTCAATACTAGTCAACTTGGTCTCACTAGGTCATACTGATTAACTAGGTCTACTAGTCCATTTATATACCATGATAGCCCATACTGGACCAACCTAACTAAACTAGTCATTACTAGGTTGACTGGGTAGTACTAGTAGCTAAGACATGCTAAATACCACACTAGAGTTATTTATACTTACCTAAAATATATAGAATAGTGTTTTATATAGTAACTTAAATTTTACTTGATATCTAGCAATTTTCTTATACTAGCTCTGTACCTTAACACTTGATCCAAGACACCCAACTCAAACCCCCACCTCACAAATCCTACTAGCTACTACAACCATCTGCCTTAAGCAAGTGTAGGATACACTAACTGCCACTGCCTTTGATACTCTATACTTAGAGATCCCTCTCCCCCAAATCAGATATACTGACACACGAAGTATCTGGGTTCTACTGATACTCAACTCAACTCACTGCACAAGTTCACATGAGGATAACTGATATAGTGAACCACTCACAGTTGCACACTCTACACATACTGGATTCTGGATACACTGATTCACCTAGATATACAGGTTCTGATACACAGCTATCCTACTGATACTAAGCACACAGATACATAGCCACACACACACAGCACATTGATTCCTCACTCTCAGCTCACATACACTAGACTCACAGTCACTGGTTTTATGTACACAGACACTCATAGTTCACATAGTCCTGAATACAAAGACACTGCTCAACACACAGAATTACACACACAGTACACTATTGAGCCTGGAACAAATCACTCTCTCAAATAATTCTGCATAAAGAACCTTGTAAATAGAACATCAGGCCAAGTATCAGGGCTAAGTGAGAGTATCAGTAACAAAGGGTATCAATATCACACTGATACTGAAATAACACATCCTTCTTCTAGTTTTTCTCCACACTGACACTGGTATTGGTACACATAGGCTCTCACACTGGTTTCTCATTGACACACACATACAGGCAAGTTGCTGAATACACACAGCTAGCACTGGTTCTCACATTCTCAGGCACACATTGGTACACTCACAGGTTCACTGAGCCACAGTCCTATACTCAGGTATCTAACATACAGCCACTTAGCTAGGCCCACACACAGTATACACTAGGACACACACTGAACTTTGCACAGTTCACCAACACTTCACTGATGTTTATCACAGGGACACACACATGTGTATACACATGTGCATTCCTCTCAGAATTACACACAGCCACTCAATTACCTATACACAGGTAATCACACACTCCTCACTGAACTCATTCATAGTATCACACTCACACAGCTCAGATATTACCTACTCTGAATCTGAAATAAATCTGGGGGAAACAAACTACACTGCCATACAGAACTCACTACACAGGTCCTAACTCTCTTCCCCCTATCTGATACACATTGCACACATACAGATTTCATACACTGCAACTTACACACAGATACTCACAGTCATTCCCCACACACAGCACAAAACCATCAGTATACACACTCACACACGAACTTGGAAATTTCTGAGACAAAAACTGATACCCACACTGTTAAACACCCACACACACAGATACATGAATTGAATTCATATTGAAACATCCTGGGTACATTCTAGGTATTACTGAGACACTGCCACATGTATCCATACTGGTGTTTTAAATACAGGGACACCCTATACCCTCACACAGATTCATACACTCAGCTACGCGTGTAGTAAACCCCCAACCTATTGATACACATATGCACACACACAGCAACTGTTCAACAGGGCCTTAATCAAAACCCTAATGCACACTGATACATTAATCCCCCAATGCCTGATGTAAGAACACAGTCCCTATATGTTCACTACACACCTCGACTACAAAGGAACCTACTGCACACAACTATTTACACAATACAAATATATTTATGTATATAGATTTGTATATTAAAACATGCAGTAAATAGAACACATAGATAGGTAAATCCCTAAGGGCATTCCTACAAACACCTAGGGGCTGAAATCGGGTTTCACATTAGAACCCATGAATCCTCAACCAAAACCCTAAAAATCGAGATGTAACCTACATGTAGGAGAGGTAATCATGTATACTAGCAAACAGCTAGGTTTAGGGTTCATGAAATTTGGGAAACCAAACATAGGTCACCCAAAACCCTAATTCCTCATAAATCTCTATGTAGAAGCCCTAAAAATCAAAATCTAAACCTCAGGGTGGGTTCCTAATGGGCATTAACATCAGAAAACAGAATTAAAGAATTAAAAATTCGAATTTACCTATAGGGAGATGGTTTCCCTATGAAGGTTCTTCTTCCCCAAGGCCTCTTGATCCAAGCTCCTTGCTTTCCTGTGCTTTGGAGGAGGAGGATGGAATCCTAGGATTTGATTCTGAATTTTGGGGTGGGGAAAATAGCTCTTCTAATGGAGGCTAGGGTTTTCTTCCTCCATGAAGGAAAAGAGGGTTCCCTTTTATATTAAAACCAAGTTAGGGTTTCAATGCATAAGTTTAGGTTAAACTCCCTATGTTAGGTCATGTAGAACCTAATTAACTAAGGTTTAGTCTGTCTAGGGTTTGAGGTCCAACCTAAAATTTGAATTCTAGGGTTTCTCTAGAATTGGTCTTCAATTTAGGGTTTAGTCATTAGGGTTTGTCCTAATGAATTCTAGGGTTTGACCTAAAACCAAATATTACTAACCATATAAATAGTTTATAAAACTCAGCAGATTAATTTAATACATAATTATTCCAAATAGTGAAATTACACAAATGCCCTTATCTGGAAAATATGGTAGTGACAGTCAGTCAGTAGGTTTCAGACATGGTTAAAGAGCTTAGTATTAGATTAAGTTTAGTCCAGATATTGTTAGCAAGATAGTATCAGTTGGTACTAATAACAGTTAGTGTATATATATATATATATATATATATATATATATATATATATATATATATATAAGTAAATTAGTATAGTATCAGTTAGTAAGAATTAGTGTGGTATCAGTTAGTCAATTAGAGTTATTAGTTAGTATTAGTGTATTTAGTAATGAAGGTATTCTTTATGTAAGTTAATGTATATATATATATATATATATATATATATATATATATATATATATATATATATATATATATATATATATAGTTAAGGTAGTTATTAGTTAGTATTATTATTAGCTAACTAGAATAGTTTGTATTGGCTTGTATTGGCTTAGAACCTAATTCAAGACCTAGTATGAGTTAGTAAACACTAGTGTGGCTTTGTAATAAACTTAGAAGATAGATGATAACCTAATATTGGCCTAAAGAGCATGATTAATGCATCTTTGTTAATTATTACTCTGTTACACCATGTTGACATGCTATTCATATCTAGGTGCGTGTGACACCAGCTCGGACACCAAGTGAGTATATTCTCTGATAGTTTTCTTATTTGACAGCCTCTATGTTTTATGTATTTAGTATTGAGATATTTGATTTCTGACACGATGGTCATACGAATTAGTATAGGTGGATCCTTGTCATGAGATATTATTCTCATGATAACTCAGTGATTATTGTGTCGTGCTTCGTGATTACTTAGTGATTACGTGATTTTTCTGTGATTATATAGACCGTGATCATAGTGCATTTTATTATAGACCGTATACCGTGGTATACGTGTTATAACGTATCATAATTTGGATCTGTGTAATAGTCGGGGGATGGGGGAATATTAGTAATATGTGATCATACCTTTTATCCCGTGATATAGTGTAGCCCGTGATACCTAGCAGATCATGCAACTCACGTGTGGTCACGCTAGATCCCATTTATTTATGTAGCCCGTATTAGGCCCAAGTCGATCACATATTTTGCTAGTATTTTAAGACACCAACTATTATTTTATTTTCTTATTTCTAGTTCATTACAGTGATTTTGTCTAGTTCAATTACTTCCATTATGTATTTTTATTACTATTGCTATTTTATAGTTTTTGTCAATTATTGGAACTGCCATTGGGTTGTACTTCGCTCTAATCCTAATTGGATATATTTTTCAGATGATTCATTAGAGGACTGGTGTCCTACGTATTATGTGCCGCAGGATGGTGAAGCAATTGATCCTGCACCCGTAGAGCCACTTGAGATAGTACCACCAGCTGGAGAGACTTAGAATTTTTATTATTAGTTATATTTGATTTTAGTAGACTTCACAACATGTATTATTATTTTTGAGACTTATGTTGAGATTGGATTTATATTGAGACTCTTGTATTTCTTTTACTTTTAATCCATATGGTGTCATTCTTCCTCTAGTTTAATATTATGATTGAGTATTGATTATTATTTATCACATATTATATTGTTCATCCAATTGGAGTTGAAATGACATGACAGGTACCTTATATATATTGTGTGAGATATGTAGATGGTTATGTTGACCCAGACATCGTTCTACTGTCGATGCTGTAGTGTAGGCTGGGCGTTGTTCACCACTTATGCCCTTATTCTGAGTGCGGGTCGTGACTGTTACCGAACCCCCTAGTAAGAGCGAGGAAGTTCCGAATGGGTTTGGTTAGGGAGGTCAAATCGCACACTAGGGGTCACCGTACTTCGATATTCGAGGAGATGTTGATGGATGCTCAGAGGGCAGATGATGACTTGGAGCTCAAGTCCAAGAGGGGAAGAGAAGTATTCGGAGAAGCTAGCAACAGTGCGGGTCCAGCCAAGCGAACCCATTTTCAGCAACAGAGAACTTTTTAGCTGTAGCAGTTCCAGGCTCTAGTTCGAAAACCAGTTCAGCAAGTTCCACAGCAGCAAAGATGGGTTCAGCAGACTCCCACCTGTCACTTCTGTAAAATGACAAGCCATATCTGGGAGGTTTGTAGGATAAGGTTGAGCTTTTGCTTGTATTATGGCACAAAGGGACATCAGATGAGGGATTGTCCCGTGTCTCCTCGTTGTGCGGTTCAGAGAGCAGCTCCAGTTAAGTGAGCACCAGCGAGGCCACCTACGGGTTAGCAGAGGGGACCTTCATTGCAGACAAAGCATCAGAGATTCCCTCAACACCAACAGAGAGGCACACCCCAGGGGCAAGCATTCTCCATGACGGTCGA
Source organism: Iris macrosiphon (assembly GCA_036927795.1). Lineage (NCBI taxonomy): Eukaryota > Viridiplantae > Streptophyta > Magnoliopsida > Asparagales > Iridaceae > Iris > Iris macrosiphon. The sequence goes on from JAYESA010000006.1 coordinate 100,776,538, forward strand.
GGAGACCGAGACAGTGGGAGATATGATATCAGGTTCATTTCTTCTTGATTCTATTCTAGCATATGCTTTATTTGATTCTAGTACTTCTTATAGTTTTGTATCTGTATCTTTTGCTCTTAAGCATCATTTAGAGATTGAACCTTTGGCTAGGATTTATAAGATTATGACTGGGGGTTGTATTATCCTGGTCAGTGATATTTGTAAGGATCGAAGAGTTATATTGGGAGGCCGAAAGTTTAGTGTGTGCTTACTCTTAATGCTAGTTCCAAGATACAATATTATACTCGTGATGGACTGGTTGAGTAGGCACCTTGCTACTATAGATTATCTTGGAGACAGGGTATTATTTCGACCGCCAGAAGAGCCAGAGTTTGAGATTACCAGAGGAGCAGCAGAGTAGAGCGATGATTCCATCTGTGGAGCCATGGTGGAAGAGAATAAGGAGCTACTACATCCTTTAATATCAGTGTTTATGGATGTTTTCCCAGAGGAGTTGTCAGGCTTACCTCCATACTTAGATGTCGAGTTCTTTTTAGACTTGGTGCCAGGCACATAGCCGATATCTCAGTACGTCTATAGAGTCAACAATAGCAAACTTACAGAGTTGAAGAGGCAGGTGGATGAGTTACAGGATAAAGGCTTCATCAGATCTATTTTATCCCCGTGGGGTGCTCCGATATTGTTTGTATTAAAGAACGATAGGTCGGTACACTTGTGTATCGACTACAGGACTTTAAACAACCTCACTATCAAGAACAAATACCCGCTGCCGATGATAGATGATCTCTTCGATCAGTTGAGCGGAGTGAAGTTTTTCTCGAAGATAGACTTAAGGTCGGGCTACCACCAGGTGAAAGTGAAGAAGGAGGATATTTGGAATACAAATTTTTGGACTCGGTATGGCCGGTTTGAGTTCATGATAATGCCATTTGGGTTGACCAATACCCCGACGGTATTCATGAACCTGATGAATAAGGTATTCCACCAGTATTTTGATAAGTTTGTGGTAGTGTTTATCGATGATATTCTTGTGTATTCGAAGACCTAGAGGCATAAGGAGCACCTAAGGATAGTTCTGGAGACTCTCAGGAAGAAAAATCTTTATGGGAAGCTCTCGAAGTGTGAGTTCTTTCCTGACAAGGTTGAATTCCTTGGTTATGTGGTGATAGAAGATGTGATATCAGTTGACCTGAGGAAGATCGTGGTAGTGGAGTCATGGGTTACTCTGAGTTTAGTAGTAGAGATCAGGAGATTTCTAGGGCTGGCAGGTTATTACAAGAGATTTTTACAAGACTTTTCTAGGATTGCCGAACCGATGACTAGCCTGACCTGGAAGGATATATATTTTGTCTAGACAGTGGATTGTCAGGCCGCTTTTGATGAGCTAAAGAGTAGATTGACAACAGATCCAGTATTGGTGTTGCCATAGGGACAAGTGGATTCCTTATCTATAATGATGCTTCATAGAAGGGTTTGGGTTGCGTTCTACAGCAGAATGGGAAGTTGATTGCCTATGCTTCCAAGCAATTACGTCCTCATGAGAAAAACTATCCCACCCATGATTTGGAGTTGGCAGCAGTAATTTTTGCTTTAAAGATGTGGAAACACTATCTCTACGGAGAGCATGTGAATATCTTTACAGACCACAAGAGCTTGAAGTACGTATTTACCTTGAAAGAGCTAAATATGAGACAACAATGATGGTTAGAGCTGATGAAGGAATTTGACATAACTTTACAGTATAATCCAGGGAAGGCGAACGTAGTCATTGATGCCTTGAGCAGGTATCCAGTGGCTATGTAATTGATGACATACATACATTTATTGGCCGATCTTGAAAGCGTGGTTATTGAGGTGCTAGTTCCTGGTGTCAAGGTGCAGATGTGGGGATTACAGATACAGTCAGAGTTGATGGACAGGATCAGAGCCACGTAATATGTTGATAAAACTTTGAGGAGTATCAAGGAACATGTTCAAATGGGATTATCTGAGGACTTCACTATTGCTGATGATGGATCATTGCGGCACGGTACCAGACTATATGTACCGAGTAGGAAGTTGCACGAGGAGGTTCTCTAGGAGGTGCATCGATATCAGTACTCTATGCATCCAGGTGCCAATAAGATGTATAGAGATCTAAAGAAATTGTGTGGTGTCATGGTATGAAGCGGGTGGTGGCATGCTTCGTATCCAGGTATTTAGTGTGCCAGTAGATAAAGATGAAGAGGCAGAGGCCAGGTGGTTTAATTTAGCCATTACCCATTCCATAGTGGAAGAGGGCGCATGTTACTATAGATTTTTTGTAGGCTTTCGCGTTCTCTAGGAAGAAAATACGCGATTTGGGTCATCGTAGATAGGTTGACCAAATTGGCCCATTTTTTACCATTTAAAGTGGGTATGTCTATGGAGAAGCTGTCAGAGATGTATGTACGACAGATTATCAGATTATATAGAGTTCCTGTGAGCATCATCTCGGATCGGGATAGTCGCTTCACATCCCACTTCTGGAGGAGTTTGAAAGCTAGCTTGACACCCAGATAGACGGACAGTTGGAGAGGACTATTCAGACTCTCAAGGATATGCTTTGCACTTTTTTTTTTCGGAGGCACTTGGTCAGATTATCTTTACCTGGTAGAGTTTGCTTACAACAACAGTTACCAGGCCAATATCGAGATGCCACAATTCGAGGCTTTATATAGACGAAGATGTCGCACTCCTTTATCTTGGGATGATATTGGTGAGAGAGCCTTGTTGGGACTAGAGATGATTATGGATGCAGCCGAGAAGGTGAAGCTTATTAGAGATAGACTTCGGGTGACGAATGATAGACAACGATATTGGGCCGATATCCACCTGAGACCCTTGGAGTTTGAGGTATAGGTTTTGTTCTGCATTACTTTTGATTACTTTATTTTAGGTTGAGTATTAGTTGTGATTGTTTTATGTTGGAGATCTAGTATTCTTGCAGATTTCTTTGACACGGGACACAATTTGCTTTGGTGGAGGTGAGAAGCTTAGTCCACGGTACATCGGACTTTTCACTATTCTTAAGAGAGTCGATGAAGTGGCTTACAGCCTAGACTTGCCGTCTGTACTAGAGGGAGTACATGACATGTTCCATGTGTCACAGTTGAAATGGTACATGGCAGATCCTAGTCACGTATTGGATCACTCAATGATCCAGGTGGGTCCGACTCTTAGCTATCCCAAGCAGCCAGTGAAGATTCTGGGTCGCAGGAAGAATGTGTTGGGAACCAGACGATTCCTTCGGTACGTGTCACGTTGAGGCATCATTCTCCGGGAGAGGGAAGCCAAGATAAGAGAGCGATAACCTTATCTCTTTTAGCCATGAGGTATCTTTCTTGCTTGCTGTAATTGCTTGTTGTAGTGGTAGTTATTTTCTTAAATCTTGAGGAAAAATTATTTCTAAGAAGGGTAGACTTGTCACTACCATATTTCTAGATAGGGATAATTTTGTCATTTCATATTATTTCTTATTTAGTGTTATATTTTATATATTGTGTTTATTAGTTAGTGGACTAGCCTATTTTTTGGAACTTGACACTAATGGACCCAATAGGACTAGTCATGACACATTGAGCCCAATATTGGACTAGGCGCATTAGACTCATCATTTTCATTAAATAGGAGATTAGAATCAGTCTTCATGAAAATTAGAAGCTTCCTAAAATAGCCCTCCTAATTTAATACCTCATAATTAATTATTGGGGCAATAGTGGCATTGTATATTACTTGGGAGAGAGGAGAAGGGGGCTGGCCACATAAGTAGGAGAATTCCTTCCATCTCTTTATTCATTCATTATAGTCTAGATCTCCAATTGTGTCCTTCCCCAAATACATCCAGTAGTACAATTTTCGTGTCCGTGTTGATACAATCAGCACAACCCACACCTGTGTCCGACATGATACTTCACCATCCCAAGAAACCAAAATACAAAGAAGAAGAAACAAAACCCTAAGCCCTAACCTAACCTCTGCCTCCTCCGCCATGCGTCCACTGGAGCTCCGCCTGGAGATGTGTACCAAAATTTACCTCCCCGATCTCATCCACGTCGGTCCCCATCGAGATCCACCACTTATGGCTGCCTTAATCATGCCTCGCCTCCGCCGTCGCTCGATCCGACACAGATCTGCTTCTCCACTGCAGACTAGGACTCCTCCGATCTGATCAGGTATGACTCGCCATGTCCAGATCCGGTTCTCGACTATCTTGAGCTGACAAGTTCCGGAGCACCAACGCCCCATCCACCGCCTCTCCACCGCCAGCACTGCCCGTTGGATCTCTTCACTAGATCTGTCATACCCCCGCCCGAAGCCGTCACAGCCCTGATACCTTTTTACAACTGTTGAGAACCCAGCTCACCACCCCAATGATGGCAGACCAAATTAGCCGCCTTCCTTTAGCCTCGGGTCCGGTGATCTTGATCGGATCCACCGATGTCCGCCGTTATTTCCGACATTGTTGCCCTTGGATATTCCCGTACCTCGCCATGGCCGTTCGCTTCCGGTGTCGCATAGATCTCGATACCGAACGGCGTTACCCGGCCGTTCCTTCCGCATGAGCTGCACCCGCATACCCACTGTAAGATGTCTCCCCCTTTCAATCTCTCTCTCTCTCTTATTCTTCACTTTCTTCTCCTCCTTTCTTTCTCATGTGACTTTCTTTCTTTCTTTCATTCTTTTATTTCTTTTGTTATTAGTAGCAGAATAAGTTATATAAATATATATTAGTTTTATATGTAATTAGTTTTGATATATAAATTATGTATTAGTTAATCGATAGTATATTATTTTTGATAAATATACTTTGATTAATGAGAGTTTGGAAATTTGGTATATTAATATAATATATTTATTGTTAATAAAGTGTTAATAAGGAATTTGCATATTGCTAATAGAATAAATTACTGGGTTTAAACAAATTAGTTTTTGAATATAAATAGGCTTTGTTGTATAAAATGGGCTTTGGGCTAATTGATGTTGGGTATAACAAAATAGGCTTTCCATATAAGTATTTTTAAAATAGTTTTATATATGAATACCTATAAGTAATTTTCTAATAGACTTTGAGATATAAATACCTATAGATTTTCTAGATATACTTTTAAACATAATTTTATAATGTACAAGTAGTTTCTTAAAATGGGTTTATAAATCTATAAATATATTTTAAATGGGCTTTTATAAATAATCAACCAATCATTTCTCATAGTTGAACTTTTTTATTATTGAGCTTAGCTAATTTGTGCATTTTGTCTCTACACAGGCAATTACGGACCTTGTATCTCTATCTCGAACTTCGTATCGAATCTCGATTCTGGACTTCTATATATCGTTTTTAGCTATTTGGATTGCTCTGGACTCAATAGGACCGACTGTTACATCATTCAGGATCATCTAGAGTAGTAGAATATTTTTATATTTTTGTGTCCACACGTTTGTGTCTTGTACGTCGACTTCAACAAATCTAAGGCAAGTACATTACAACTATGAATTTATCCTTATATTATAAATGTTATTATGTATGTACCATTTTATGTCTTACTATTGTTTTGACACTATAGTTCGTGCACATAGACGGGTTGTCTTGATTCATGCTTGAGCGATTTTGCCGTAATTAAGGATTGAGTTATATACGTATCGTGACTAGTGATTATCCGAGTTTCGATGCTGAGCATCCGGGTTATGATGCGTGAGTCCGAGTTGTGACACGTGGATTTATGTCATGATTGCGTGAGCATTCATGTCATGATTCGTGATTATTTGTGTCTTGATTTTGTGAGCATCCCTATTATGACATGTGTTTATCCATATTGTGGTTCATGAATGGATGTGATTCATGATTCATGATTACTCGTATTATTTTTTGTTATCCGTAATAGCTCATGTTATTTATCATGATTCGTGATAGCTCGTGCTGTTTTTGTGATAGCCCGTATTGTCTACCGAGATCCATGATTATATGTATTTTTTGATTCGTTATTCGATTCGACTGATAGCCTTCATACACTTCACGTACGACATACCAGAGTAGTGTAATATTTTTGGTTATACATTTATTGTTCCCACCATGTCTTAATTTTTGTGATTTAGTTTACTTGTCTACATGTTTGCTGGTCCATGTTTTTTTACTTTTAGTTTATTACTCAGTTTTATTACATGATATACATTTACCTGCAAGGTTAGTTTACTTATTGTGTCGTAGTTATCATGATATATTTATACATGTATTTTATATTTTTATAGTTTGTAACAGTAATTGCTCCGTTCTTGACTGGATATGTTGAAAATATTAGGAATGTTGTACCTACACTCATGGACTTATGGATAATGTTTAGTTGAGACTGTTTCTACATCTTGGACCATGAGGTGACACTTGGAGAGATCTAAATTAGCATGACTCTATTTTATTTTCTTTTATTGGTTTCTTTCCGTTAATTATTTATCGAATTTATTCCAAAATATTTTATGGCTTGCATAACAATAATAGATTATAGATTTGTGACCTGGTAATTTTTGTGATATTATATTTAATTTCTCTTTCCTTATCCGTATCTTTCTTTAGTATTTTTTGATTGAGGACATTTGGATGTCGGTTGAACTTGTATTGCTTATTGAGGTCTAGACAACGTTCAACCGCCGATACTGCTGCGTAGGCTGGAGTACCCACATACTCGTGTTCGATCATCTGGGCGTGGGCCGTGACACATTTTTATAGTGGCCCATGCAGGCCATGCTTCATAATTAGTGCGATATTGTAATGAGTTTAGTCGTACTACTGTGAGCTTATGATAGAATATGATTAATGGGTTACAGGAGATTCTAGGAAGTTTAATGCTTATATGAAATTTAGCGATCCTAATATCAATTCCTTTTTCCCTAATCCCAGCCTAAGGATTTCATCCTCTTTATTTCTACTAAGCTTAGCCATTATTCCTAACCTAAAACTTAGCCCAACCCGAGACATCAACCCAATCCTATTTTTTAATATTTTCTAACCATTTTTCCAAGCCTGGTGAGCTAAGCCAATTTTTATATCGTCTTTTTCGTTGTAACCGTCTTTGTTGCAACTGTATATGTAGAGCACGGCTTTGGAGATGCAGCCGGATGATGACCTCTTCCATTTGTCAACAGCCTTCCCTTCTACTTTATATTTTATTCTCCTTCATACGTTCTCATTGAGTCATTGCCCTTTACCATCCTCCTTATATTCTTCTTCATCTTCTTCTTCTTCTTCTTCTTCTTTTTTCTCAACTCATCCCGGCTTGCTTTGGCCCGTCACCCAGTCCACCCTCTCCCTTAGTCTCCAATTACCTCCTATCGAGCTCTAGTTTGGCACCTTGGATCCCCCAAACTCGAACCACCCTATCCATTATGATCTATTGACTCCACTCACCAAACACTCTATATCAGCTCTGGCTATCCATTGCTATACTACCATCAGCCAGTATCACCCCGCGGTTACGCAACCAATGCGCCATGCTTCCTAACTTTGAGCATTAACTGGAGTTCATTCTCACTGACATGGATGTTACTCATGAACTTAGCCTTCCGCCGAGCTCCCCGTTCCTAAAAATCCCACCCGACCCCTCCAGTGCAAAGTCTCCACCATCTTTCTTCTTTCCTGAACCCAAAGCTCCTTCCCGACCTTACTTCTCTACCCCTATCACTACTACCATCTCTCTCCCCACAGTGTCTCTCCCCACATCCATGTGCCTACTCTATCTCAACCACCGCGGATCCCAATACCAGACTAGAAAATTGTCCCCCATGACTCAGAGTTCCCTCCGATCACTATTCCTAATATTGTACCTCCACCTATCATATATTTCACGATCGGTCACCTATCCTCCCTGAAAGCCCTAGTCAATCGCCTTTCGTACCAACTTCCCTGTCACCGGCCTGTCACCCCAACTAATTACTGATCCACTATCACCACATCATACCTTTGCCTTGTCGTGAGATCCGCCAACCACCTCCATTACCATCAACAACCACAACTATCCCCCCTCCGTGATGCCGAGTGCAGTCCAAACTTCACTTCTTCCTTTCTCGACCATGTTAATAGTTGCGAGGCACCGAGCCATCGATCTCCCTCACCACGAGTGGAATCGAGGACTAAGACTCGGCTCAAGACTCGTGAGCTGCATGGAAAAATCCTTCGACTAAAAAGTTTTCTCGCAAACTCAGTAACCCTAAAGTTTTAAATGCAAGTGAATTTATCCTTATACCCCCTTGTATTGCTTATATTTGTTATATAAATGTGTTTTTATATAAATACGTTAAATATATTTTATTATGTATGTGTGTGTATATATAACCCCTCTTTTACGGGACTCTATTTACGAGAAATATATAGGATAAAAAAAGTGTGGTCCATTCTCTCTCTAGTAGGGGTCGCAAGAGAGCAGAGCGTACCGCCCTACCATAGTCGCGAGGATCTTTATAGTCGATCGCGACTGTAGTCATAGTCAACGATGGTTGAAACTTCCAGAAAAAAACTTCGAATTGGGAGGGCGATCCTCCCGGTGAACTGACCTCCATGTAGAGAACAACAACAACATCTCTTTATATTCACTTCATCTTTCTTTTCTTATTTTATTCTTCTTCATATTTATCTTATTCTTCTTGTTGTTCTTTATCTGTCATCTTTTTCTCATTAGATTCTTAGGTTTTTGTCTTATAATCATAGAGAGAGAGGGCTTACGAGAAGCTCACAGACCTATAGAGAACATTATGGTAGGACAAGTCTTGGCTCCTCGCGGGTCTCAATTTGACTAGGTTGGTCTACACAAAGCTAATTGAGACTTGAGATGAGTCAACAGTGGTTTCTAGAGAGTAGGAGTCTACTACACGGCTTACCAAGGAGGCTGATTAGGCTGGGTTGCGGCAGTCGGGCACGCGTACAACATTGGCAAAGTCCACATCAATGTTTTTTACATAACTCTATTTATGGGTAATCTATGAAAGAAGGCTAGGAAAGAGCTGTTAGGGTTGTATATTAAAAGCATCACTTTTGTATTAACTATATTTTTTTTGAATGAGAATCATATGGACAAATATTTTCATATTGTAATTGTTATAATATTAATACAAGTATCTGATATTATATATTGTAGATAATATGGTGTGTGGTGTCATACAGAAGATCATTTTATCAGTTCTCTATGGAAATATAAATAGTTCACAATCTAGATGGATTTGGACAAACTATTGGTAAGGTTGTAGTGTAGTCTATCTTGACTATGGGTTTATACTAGTACACATTGTGTGCATTGAACAAGACTACTTGAGCTTATTCTCTTTGTACTGACTACAAAAGAGAACAAACACCTATGTTATTATGAATGCTTGTACGCTTAATCCAGATATAATAATAGACATGTATATGAAATGTGTATTACTTTGACTCATAAAAGAGTGGGTTTACTTTTATAATCAACCTCTATTCTCTAGCCATCTTGTATCAGAAAAGAGCAGCTTTCTCTAAATTTATTTTTTACATAAGAAGAGAAAGAGAGGTCAGCCAAGAAAAAAAAAGTTGGGAGATCATCGCCCATAAGACGTCCAACCCGAGGAAGGAATACGTAAAAAAGATCTTGGAGTCTCTGACTGATCGAGGTTGTTGAGAACCTTCATCTTCTTCTCTTTACTTCAGGTATAATCCGTGTTTTTGCCTTTGAAGGGTTAGATCATGTCTTAAATATGTTAATCTTGTATCGATCGACATGTAGACTAATCCACAGTCTTGGGGATCCCTAGTTCCATCAAGAGTGTGGTCCATTATCTCTCTACTTTCCATATAAAGAATGACCCATTATCTCTCAACTTTCCATATAGAGAATAATAACATATTAAACAACCCGTTCCCTTATATTTTTGTGAATTTTCTTGAAACTCAACATGTCCCCTTAGCTTTATAATCACCTCTGTTTCTCTAATAACTATTTATTTTCTTGGACGACCATAATGTCTAAACCAACATGAGGGCCAACAAGGAGAGATTAACAAGCCAGCATGGTCTAGGACTAGTTCTTTATTTTGCCTTCTGTTATTGACCTCTAGAGCTAGAAAAGTTGGGTAGGTTTTATTTGTTATTGGCACAAAAAATGATGCAGTTGTGATGTATTTAGACTAATTAAAATTTTTGTGAAAGAACCATTTAATTTCAAGCTGATGTATTTTATACTATTACTAGTTAAACTTTTGTTTGGTTTTCAATTCATAAATTCCTACTGACTTCGGAGATGCAGTATAATCTGGACTATTCAAATCATAGGTATGAGTATATAAATTTTAGTATTACACTTTCATTGTAAGCCTCGCAATGTTCTTATGGTGAATATTGAAGCCAAAATCTAAGTTATGTTTTGCTACCATGTTAAATGTCTTCGCACATTTTTGTCATTTTTTTATGAAAAACCTTGAAACAATTTGAGACATCTGATACGAGGATAAAGATAGGTCACTAGCTGATAGAAGTAAATCCCTTTTAACAAGTTATCAAGTATAGGATTGATTAAACTAGTGGTCAGCGGGGAAATATACCTACTTTTAGGCTAGGTGGCTGGAGATCCTAGGATCGAGTCCACGATATATATATATAAACAAACAAGTATTTTATTGCCAGAAACCAGGATGACAACATAGAAGTTTACACAAAAAAACCTGTCCAAACGTTGAAACAAAAGAGCCAAAATAGCTAAACATAAAATGCCTTCGTCATCTAACCCGGGTGTAACCCTGCGAAAGTGATTTGGCTAGTGTTTTGGAATGGAAAGAGGAAGAGGACCTAAGGTTCACGATCTTCTATGAAGTGACTCTAATAGGGTTCTTCGATCTCCTTGATTTGCTAAACTTTTTAGAGCTCGTAACCCCATCTCCGTCATCAGCATCCTCATTACCCATTAAGTTCTGAGTTATCCTGACACAAGGAGACAACCTCGCCAAACCCACATTAGTAATAGAACCAGCAACTACCAACGATAAAGAATTATTGCCTCCCGGTGGATGAGCGATAGCTCTAGGCTCCTCCTCAGCTTAGTCGGCCACAACCGCCAAAAACTGGCCAACCAAACCCGAAGAGTCCAGTGCCATCTCCATGAGGGGCTCTACTACTGGAAGAGAGGGGGGGCAATAAGGAAGGCGTGACCTCTGAGCAAGGGGAGTAAGGGCATGGTTAGAGTCCTTAAAGGTGGGCTGGGAGCATGGTGTTGGAGTTTCCCGTTAGGAGGGCCAGGGAGCAGCGAGAATCGGGAAGGGGGAGTCTGGTCACAGCTAGCTTCTAGCAGCAAGGAGTAGAAAGGTAATGGGGCATGGGTGGATCCGCGAGGGTCAGGATTATTTGCGAGAAAAATTTTATACGAAAAATTTGTGTTACAAACTATTGAAAAAAAATAAAAGTACAAGAGATCCTAAATAGGAATCTATGTACAAATTATTATGAAAAAGTATAGTTATAGAGATCTGATCTGCGGACAATCACTTTACTTTTTGGACCACTCGATGATGAAGAAATATAGGGACTGCTATGAATAACTTAGAGAGTTGAACAATAAGAAAGCTCTGGCAACAACGACACGAGAATCTTCTATTTCTCTCCCTCTGTTCTTGAATTTCAAAGAGATAAAAATTCTAGCCCACCTCTATGTGTCTGTCTAGGTATATTTCTAGAGTTTAGCAACGATTATAAGAGTGTGCGTGCACTTTGGACAGTCAACAATATTTTACCATTGTGTGCACACTTTTGGTGGACTAATACCCCACATTCTGAATGAGTGGGTGCACAACTTACTGCCTGCTTGACACGTAGCTTCCTATATGAGGAAAGCATAGGTCATGGGAACAGTTATTTGTATACTTTTTATGAGAAGTATAAAATGTAAGACTTGCACTTATAATTGCTTACTGTCGGTTAGGATAATATACGTACTTTAGAAGTTATTTGGAGACTGTGCATTCTTGGCAAGATTGGCACTTCGACGCATTTTTGAAGCAGTTAGCATAACGGTGCACTTTTGAAGAGATTGGGACTACGGCGCACTTTTGAAGGAGATTGGCACAACGGTGCACTTTTGAAGAGATTGGCACAATGGTGCACTTTTGAAGAAGTTAGCACAAGGGCTGGGTTGATAAACTATAACCTGGGTCTGCGTGCCATAACTCAGCAATAATGATGACTTCTCACTCTTTGGTTTCTGCATCTATCAACTGTCAGTCTGCTGCATTAAATGTTGAGAGAGGGAAGATCGTTTGTGTGTGAGCTTTCATAACACTAAGAAAGTGTGCCATCTTTCGAAAGTGCGCCAAAGTATTGAGCACTTAAGAAAGTGCACGTATTTCTTCTGAAATAAGTAGAAAGTATGTCAAACAGATAGAAAGTATGCCATCTTTCTACGGTTGGATTTATTTGTAGAAAACTGTGCCATCTATCTGAGGTGCACTTTTTATGCTTCTACAAGACCCCCCTTCAAAGTTTTTAAATTTATTAAAATGAATTCAAATACTTTTAATTAAGTGTAACAGTTTTGAGATATTTATGCACGCACTCTGGGTATAATCCTAACAAATTTATTGTCATAGCTGACATGAACATATCTTTGGCTTGTTTTTTGGTTTTGACGTGGTCTTTGAGGAGACGCAGGCAATTTTCAGGAGAAATTTTTGAGAACTATGTTGACCTTAGAACGTCTTCTCCTATTAATAGGAGTAAAAATTTACCAACATTCCCAGACTTCTCTCTTTCTTGGTGTGAGGCTTGAGCATAGCCACTGTTAAGTGTGAGCCTACGAAGATGACCGTAGCAGTATGGCTCCATCGACTTTGCTGTCCGCTGAAAAGATGCATGAGGAGACGCATCTCAACAATGGGTGAGAGGCTCATCTGGAGATCATTGCTGCCAAGCTCTTTGTGTGATGGAGCATGGAAGGATATCATAGGCTTCATCGTTCGTATTGAACTAACAAATTATCCAGAAGACTGTTCGTTGTCTTCAAACCCAGCATGCTGGAATTACTCACTTAAAATGGCCCCTATACTGATTATAGGGTTGGTATTAGAATATCAACTGGGAATTCTAGCGGTGGTGCTAGATGGCGATAACGAAACAGCTTTCATTTGGCTCGCCATGTCCTCCATCGAGTATGACAGAAATATGATCGTGCTTATTTAAACAGGCCCAGTCCTGTATATTATCCTCGTCTAACACATGGATTTCTTCTCCATGTATATGGTTTGCACTAAAAATAAAACACGACTTATATTTTTTTCATAATTAAATATGCTAGTTTACTATTCTGGAAAATTGGTGCAACCTAGAAGTAACTAGGAAACTACCGTAAATTGTCATCTGTACGCCATCTTGGCAATAATTTTTAACCGATTTGAGATTTGGTGAAACCGTCGATTCCAGCATTCATGTAGCACTAAAATCTACATAATTTTATATAAAAATCAAGGATTTTAGTTGGTTGACTTTTTGGTCAATGGATCGCCTTGATTTGCGTGCCACGGATCCAAAAATTATGAAGTTAATATTCTGTGGCCTAAAATTTAGGATTAGCCTTAAAATTAGATTATAATAAGATTAAAATAGTATTTTAAGTTATTTTATTCAGAATTACATAGATTATAATAGAAACATATCCAACCACTTTTGTATCCTAACTTGTTTAATTTATGTGACGGGTAGATCGAACGACGTCTTGAGTTGTGACTTCATCCTTTTTCAGAGCAGAAAAGTATCATTATACCCTATATTGCCTTTATTCTATGCTGCATGTGTTCTATTCCTTGACATTGTTGACTTTCCCTTTTTTATTTCTAGTGCACGAGAGTTATACTTAATATGCCATACATGTTCACTTATTGTTTCATCCAATATTTACTATTCAATGTTTAATGCTCAAGTTAAAGTTAATGTTAAAGTGATCATGTTACTTGTGAGAGAGTCAGGTGGGAGGATACAACTAGTAGACATGTGGTATCCCATAGATAGTTAGTCCAGAGTTTATTCGGTCAGTGGACTATCTGATAGAGTTTTTTCAGTCAATGCACCTCACACATTTGACTGACTGATTCTTATCCCAAACACATATTGAAAAATTGTATCCTAAAACACAGAGTATACGTGACTTGATTTGTGTTGTCATATTGTCCAGTAGTTCATCTTATCCTAGTTGTACTCATATATTATTTTCCTGCCATAGTTGTGCTTTTAAACTGTTCTCATGTCATAGTAATACCCTTCTTGTCATATAGTATCTTGTTACAGTTAATCTTTCCTTTACTGTTATTCTTTCATGCTTGTATATTATATTTTGTAGTGTAGTGTTATGGTGACTTGCTCCAATCCTAATTGGATAACTATTTTTTAGCTTTAGATGATGTGACTTTCCCCAAGGTTTATGGTGCGTATCTTGGTAACATTGACATTACCAATGTGTTGGTTGCTTCTACAGATGCAGAGTAGCATATTCCTTCTCATGCTTCTTCATATTATTTTTTTAGCTAGTAGGCTTAGTGGACTCTAGATTCTAGTTGCTATTATTTTTTTTTCTATTGGGTTTATTCCCGAGACTATCTTGAGATGTAGTAGATTATTCTTTTAATTATTTATTGAGACTATTAAGTTTATTCTGGTTATGACTTAGTTGTGGATGATATATGTGAACTTTGTGCTTGTTGTGGTTCATGTTATCATAGATAACATACTACAAATGATATTGCGACGTAGGTTAGGCTTGGCTACGTACTCGTATCCAGAAAGCGGGTACGGGTCATGATATTCATTCTCATCCCCACGAAGACCTAGAGCATTGGAGTGCAAGGAGGACCCTTGGAGAGGAGCTAGCTAGGAGGATTGTATTCATTTCACCCTCTTCGTGTCTAATTTGATGGAGTTCATTAGAATCCAACTCCCAATAGGTAAAATTTCTATTCTCTATCAATTTCTATGTAAGAATACCAATTTGAACCTCTAAGAACCTACACATAGGGATACCTAACCCCATAGGTAGTAGAGTGCCTATTTCTAATTGTTACATAGGTTTTTCTAGGCTATTTGTGGAACTACAAATTTGTGACTAGCAAGTATTTGTCCTTGGTTCTAATGGGTATTTAGGAGCCTATTATGGTACGTGATTATGTCATTGTGTCCATAATTGGATACGTAGAGTCTGTATCATGATACGTATAGATAGATTTAGTAATTAGGGGGTATTTGATCTAGTTGGTGTTAATTTCTATTTAATTTCATTATAATTAACTATCCTAGATATAAATACATGATATATTCTATCTATACTTTGTATTCCATGTGGTTTGGTAGTGTTATCATGAGGGTGTAGTGGAGTTGTGATACTTGGTATCATGGTGATGATGGTGTAGGAGTGGAGTATCGTAGAGTATCATAGGGTACCATAGTGTATTGTGATACTAGAGAGTGTAGGTAAGGTGTTCTGTTGTGTTATAGTATGCTAGTGTATGTGTTTATGTGCTCATATGTGTATGCATAATATTGTAGACATTGGAGCTTCTTGAGGATATTGGGTAGCACTTGAGTATCAAGAGGGGGAAACCTATATATGAGTGTATTGTGTATGGAGTTGGTATTAGGCTTGGTACCACATGTAGTTGGTTGTGACTAGATTGTGTCATGGAGAAGTGGCTAGTGTGAGAAGTGTGTAGCTAGGAAGGGGAGAGTGATTGAGTGTTTGGTGCTCGTGAGTGTTAGAGGAGTTAAGTTTCAGGCCTGTACACTAGGCCACTACATTTGTAGGCTACTGTAGTAGGAACTGCAGGGTATTTTGGTGCTTGGGTCTGTTGATGTGGTGTAGGCTGGAGATAGAAGGACAACAATAATAGTGGTGTTCCCTGCCTACAGTATAGCAAGGAAGAGAACTTAGTGCTACCAGGGATGTAGAAGTGGTGTAGAGGAAGTTCTGCAGGCCATAACTGTACTGAAGGGGTTTATGCAGTCCAGGGGGTAACATAGAGAATGATTGTTACAGTAAACTAGGAAGTGCATGTAGGCAGTGTACTGCATAGGCCCAGACAGAGGGTCCTTACTACGATGCACATAATTGGAAGTTCTACCTTTGGTGTAGTCTGCATAATGGCAGGATGTGCACATATTGTTCTTGAACATAGTAGGTTGTGTTGGGAATAGGAATTTAATGTAGTGTTAGTGTTAATATGTGTATCCAGTGTGTGTTTGTGCCTAAGGTATCTGTGTAGGTATGGGGATGTATCCTAGATTATTAGGAGTAGTATAAATATACCTGTGATTATTCAAGTGTTGTATGGGTTAGTGAAGGATATGGGTTAGTAGTTCAGGTAAGGTTGATACTTTAGGGTGTATCAAGATACAAGGTAATGGGTTAGATACCAAGATATAGTTAGGATATTAGGTAAATAGCTAAGTATTGTGGTGTCAAGTGTAGGTATCCTACTTGGTCAAGGTATTTATAAGTGGGTAATTTGAGGCTACCAAGATACTAGGATATGAGTTGAGGTATTGGGTATTTGACTAAGCTAATATAAGATACTTGAATATATTAGTTTATATATATATATATATATGTATATATATATATATATATATATATATATATATATATATATATATATATATATATATATCTCGAGAGTAAGGGAGGTGAGATGACACCTCACCCTAAAAACAAAGGTAGCGGTGACGTGGCACAGTCTCAACCACACAAACGAGGGGAGGGGGTTAAGTACAAATTGCCAATTATGAAATGTGTGGTTGAGATTGTGCCACGTCACCGTCACCCTTGTTTTTAGGGTGAGGTGCCATCTCACCTCCCTTATTCTCTCTCTCTCTCTCTCTATATATATATATATATATATAGAAAAAAGGGATATGAGCCATAGGCTCATATTCCTATATGAGCTAATGCACATGTGGACCAATAGGAATGGAGTGTACTAATACACATGGGTGCACATGGGATATTAAAATCTATTTCTATTGGTCCACATGTGCATGGCTCATTAGAGAATATGAGCCTATGGCTCATATCCCGTTTAACCATATATATATATATATATATATATATATATAAATATGTTACCTAGAATACTCATACCTATAAGATATGACCTAGAAAACCTAGAAGTGACTTGATACTAACTAGTATAGCTATATAGGCCAACCAAGTAGATAATTTAGAACCAAAAACTAGTAATTAACTAGTTTGACACCATGGACCTAGAATTGACCTAGAAACCTAAAACAAGACTAATTAGGCATATTTATGATTCTAATTCACTCTTTGACATGATAATTTATATATATGTCACTTGGACTCAAGTTCGGACAATAATTTGAGTTTATTGCTCAGGATCACAGGCGAGTACATTCTCTGATATTTTTTTTACTTAATAATTACTATGATACATGTACTTAGTAATGTTATACTTGATTCCTGACACGATGGTACATGGATTGGTATATGTATTGGATCCTCAGTCATGAGATATTTTCTTCATATTTGGATATTATTCATTGTATTGTTATTCGATATTGTATTATGATTCATATGTTGTGATATATCCTGATTTGGATCCTTTGTACTAGTTGGAGTGGAAAAGTTCTAGCTAGATATGTGATCATATCCCTATTGTGTATATATTGTTAGTGTTAATCATACACCTCATGTATGATTAGCCAGGCCAGTAGATAATGTACAAGTTTCCAAGCCGATTATATATCAAAACTAGTACTTCAAAACATAGAGTTAGTTACAGTTCTTTCCTGGCTACTTTATATCTATTGAGTTATACCTTATTTTCTCTGTCTACTTACTTCTCATTACTTGTATGGCATATAGTCCTTGTTTACCTATTTCTTATATTTGCCATTGCCATGCTATCAGTTTTACCTTCTCATCATGTATTATATTTACTATTATTATTTTATAGTCTTTATCATTTAATTGGGACTACTATTGGAGTTGTATTCTTTTTATCCAGACTGGATAATATTTTTAGGTATTGATTTGGAGGATTGGTGACCTACTTATTACGGACCCTAGGAGGGTATAACAGCTGAGTTGGACCCTGTAGCTTGGGAGTAGCTTGGAGTAATTACCGGGAGGTCTAGCCGGAGTCACGAGTTATCTTATTTTCCTTTATTAGTACTTTGCTATCGAATTTGTCTCCTGGTATTATTTGAGACTTGGATGTTATATTTGGATTCTTTTAGACTTGTTGGTTGTTGTTTAGAATTGTTAGAACTTGTGACTTGGATTTCCTTTCTCTTATATCATATCGTGCTTTTATCTTCCCATTAGATCTTTTGATTGAGTATTGCCATTATTATATATCATTGTTATCCTTATGGAGTTGGAGATTATTGTATGAGATTGATAATTTGATATTGATGACCTAGACAACATACTACTGTCGATACGGTGGCGTAGGCTGAACGTACCCACGTACTCGTGCCCAATCTTTCGGGTACAGATCGTGGCAATGATCACATATCTAAGTAGCACTTCTCCGCCCGTGACTAGTATAATAGATCTGAATCATGACACGTCAAGGCACATGAATCATAATATAAGGTCTAAATACTAGCCCAATGATCAAGGTCTAAATACTAACATGAAAAGCAACATCTCAAGGCTAGGGATCCAAGATATACCAATCTATGTACCGGCATGTCTGGAATCAAGTACAACATGACTAAAAAATATGTATCATAAAAACTATCAAGTAAAGTAAACTATCATAGGATGTACTTAGCTGTGGTCCTGAGATGAAAGTAGAAGTAAGAGTCCTTATCGAAGTCCAAGTGACCTATATTTTGAATTTTCATTGTCAATAGGAGATTTGAAATCAATAACAACCTTAACTACTCTTGTTTTAGGTTTCTAGGTCAATTCTTGGTCAATTGGGTTTATACTAGGTAGATATCTAATTTAGGTTCTCCATTGCCTACTTGTATTTTATTTATAGTTATCTAAACTATTACAAATTTATATCTAGATATATCTAGGCATACCTTATAGGTATAGATATATAGGTATCAAATAATTATATATATATATATATATATATATATATATATAGGTATATGTCACTAATACCTTAACACTTACCTAGAAACTTACTCAATATCTTATCCTTACCTTTATATCCTATTATTTACCCTTACCAATTGGTATACCATATACCTTGATACTATGATACCCATAGCCCAATACCCAAGACACAATCCAAAGCTTGACACTAGGATACACACTTAGTATCATAAACTCAATACTCTAAATACCATAATACTTTACCATTACCCTACCTTACATATGACACTCATGTACACTACACTCTTGTATCATGTGATACCCACTTATCACTCTATGATACTTATTCTATACTAAACACTTGTTATAGATATCACTCACGCACTCACTTGTACACAACCCTCACCCTCACACTTAAACACTTAATTGACCACAACCTTGACACATACTCACTTCCTACACCCACAGTTTCTAAACAAATAAATCCTCACTACACATTGGTATCCTTTGAACTAGCACTTATACTTTACTCATATACCTAAGATAATCCTTACTTCCATACTCAATAACCTCACCCTTACTGCCCCCTTGCAGCTTGCTGCTGCTACTAAGCATGATGTTTTGGACTACAAGTCATCGCATACTGCTATCTTGATCCCTCCCCCAAAGACTGTTACTGCAGCTGCAATTACATGCTGCTTCAATTACATGTTGCTGTAATTACATGCTGCTGCAACTGCAATATTTTTTTGCTGTATTACCTACTATTGTTGCAGGTCCAGGAGAGACCCCAACCTAGCTTCTGCTGTGCTACTGAAGCCACTACACAGTTCTGCAGTTGGTGCACACATGCCTCCTCCCCTTAGTTCACTCCTCCCTCAAACAAAAATCTGAACACAAAGGCACACACATTAACCTACCTCACAACAAAAGACACATCCCCTTGGTATCCATGATATACTATGCATAACTCAATCCAAATCCATTGATACTAAATCCCTACATGATACCATCCCCATGATACCATGTTACACAAATCCATATCCTCTATGATACCAATACTAACTCTCTATGATACCAAATGAAATAACACCAAATAAAATCACCAATTCTATATTATACTCCTAATGAAAAATAGTTGACATGAAATACAGAAATTAGATAGATCTAATAGTAATATATATACAATTGACACAAAGAGACACAATAGACATGAATTACCAAATCTAGCCATGTTTATCATGATGTATCATGGCACAAACACTAGGTATCCAATTTTGGACACTAGGACATGAATTACCAAATCTAGCCCCGACCACTCCCCGATCTCCTCCTCTCCCTCCGTTCACCCGAGCCTCTCCTCCTCTTCCCTCTTCCCTGAGCATCCACCACTCCGGACCTTCCTCTTCTCTCGACTAAAATACCACCACCCATAATACCTCCCTGCACCTGACTCCCTGGACCATCTTCTCCTCCTCGACGGACCTCCCCTGGCCGGATTTCGGCGAGCAGTCATCTCCTCCATTACCAATCACATTATCATTATCAACCCATCATCATCATCATCATCAACCCATCATCATCATTATTATCAACCCATCACATCTTTATCATCCGTAATCATCATCATCACCCTCGTTGTCATCGTCGTCAACCTCATCATCATCATCGTCATCGTCGTGATCATCATCGTTACCATTGTCATCATCGTCATCGTCGTGCCTGTACGCGTACCCCAACGTACGAACCTGTCCATCTTCTCCTTTTTATGTGTGCTTGTGTATGCTATTTGTATTGCTTATTGATAGTTAGTTGATTCAGCCCGCGTCGGTGAAACCAATGACTTGTACCGCGTACACGTACGCATATTAGAATTTAAGTGATGTATATATATATATATATATATATATATATATATATATATATATATATATATATATATATATATGGATGTATTATATAAGTTATTATATGCTTGTAATAATTATGACAATATATGTATTTATATTGTACGACCCTAGGACACTGTAGATTATCCCGTATTTACCTTGACCATGTTGACCCTAAGAACATGCTAGTTGATTGCCTAATTTTAACACAACATTTAATATAGGACACCCGCGTAATTAAACGTGCAGTTGACCCTGTTAGTTGACTAGTGTCACCCCTAGTGTACCCTCTGAGCCCAGTGTCATTATGGTTGTGTATGTGCTAGTGTAATGACTGATATTGTATTATATTTTGTTATATTATATGTATATAGGACATATTGGATTTATCTGCGCGACTTCTGGAGCAGGTTATTGGTACTTCGTAGCTTTCTTGCCAGGCAAGTATACCTTGCCATTGTAATGTTATTCATATTCCATATGTTGCATGCATCTTTATTTTCTGTCATTAGTTCATATATTTTAACTGCTATATAAATGCACGTCCAAGAAAACTTGGGTGCAACGACGGTGTCGTCGTGATTGTTTTTATTATGTATTTGCATTGACCTTGTTTATGAGACCGCCCCATTATCATGAAGCATCATTAGGTTTTATTAGTCGTGACACAACTGTTACACGAGTGTGAATCTCATATAGATTATAGACTGCGTGACAGATTTGGCCTCCAATACGTATGGACCGTGCGTTAGGGATAACTGCTGTTAGAAACTTTGCATGCTTGAAGACTTAGCAGTTATTAGTAGTCCATGGACATAGCCTATTATAGTATGGTGGTCCAATCCTTGTCCTTGTTTGGTTACATGGTTGGGCTATTGTACTAAAGATAGGCTATGAACCAAATCGTGTCATGGATGTGACATGCTTAGAGCATGGGGTGGGGAGAACAACAAGTACGACATTTGGGCTCCTTTGCATTTTCCTTTTTATGTAACCCGTACGCTTCGTCGGAGATACACGATCGTGATGACCCCTATATTACCTGGCGGCCTCTGCTGTTCAAAAGACGACATACTTTGTAGGCCCCTGATTCTCTGAGAGAATCATGCCAATCCTATTTTATGGCCAGATAGCCCACTTGTAAGAAAGTTGTTCTCAACGTGCATTCACGTAGATGGTTAGGCGACCCATTGGATATTTATTTTAGTACTTTATTGGCATGTTTCTATGTATCTTGTTATGTTCCTCTGAGGACCTAGTCCCTTTCCAGGTATAGAAGTTCATGAGTATTCGAAGGAGCGCAGATCCGGACTGGTTACTTTATGTTTCGAGAAGGTCTTCTTTTCCAGCCCGTGATTGTTAGCTGATATTCTTATATTGTATTTGTAGTGTTGCACTTATATATTCTAGTTTGATAGTGGATTTGTTTCCACCCAACTATCATCTTTAGATACTTTATAGTGAGATCTAGTTTCATAGATATTGGTTATTTATTTATATTTGATTTTTTGTGGATGAGATTTAGATTATACCCTATGATTTGTGATACTTTTTACCACTTATGAATTATTGTTCATTATACAGCGTACGCATGTGTTATGGTTTCCATATATTGGAGTTGCCATATACATGTGGCTGGCATGCTTACGTATCCTAGTCCTGCGTATTTTAGGATTGGGGCGTGACACTCAAACATAGTTGGAACAGTCATCTGAGCTGGAGGTGGACCCCCGAACGCAGTTGATACACTAATCATCGGAGAAGTGACTGGTGCAGGCCCTTGGAAAGTCACAGATCTCTCAGAAACTGCTCCTCTCTGCTGTGATCGAGTCATAGGCGGCATCCTAAGGCAAAGCGAAAGGAAAGAATCAATATGGCACATGATATAATGTATTCAAAGAAGGACAGTTAAGGATAAAATATCAATATCAAGGAAGAATAATTGAAATAAATAATAGAGTTTTTCCTAGATGTGATTGAGTATTCTCAGCCTATAGCCTATAGCCTATATCCAATATCCTGAAACAGGCTCGTAATAGTACTCAAATCAGAGCATCACTACGAATCGCACTAATTGCGACCTCGACGACCTGCATGGGCCACCACTAAAAATGTGTCATGACCAGCACCCGGTGTAAGGTCGCGAGTAGTGAACAACATCCAGCCTACACCGCAACATCGATGATAAAACGTTGTTTGGGTAAATATCTATCTAGCAATAATAATCATCAAGATATATAATGCCACCAATGAAGTATAAATAGTCAATCACATATCTATAAGATAGAATAATCACACGAATATGATATAAAGAACTGAAGAGTCAAATACAAATCACCAGGCAAACTAATATCCAATAAGTCATCAAATATAATAAGAAATACTAATGTCAAATGCTGGAGATAAATCCAGTACAATAAACCTATCTACTGAGCTACAGGTAATGGGTCGTCTGTCTCAACCGGGATGAGTCCCTCCTGAGCCAAAGTCTCTGGCTCTAAGACAACTACGTCTTGAGGCCCGTAGTGAGTGGGATACCACTCCTCAGTGTCATCTGGGAAAAATATATCCAGTCAGGAAAGGAGCAAAGTACACCTCTAACAGCAATTTCAATAAATAATAAAAACTATGTAACAGTAAATAGAGTGAATATACAAGATGCAATATACAAGTACAAGAGATATACAAAATATGAATACTGGAATTAAATACAAGAAATGAGCATCATAAAAATGAGCAAGAATCACTACTACTATGTGAGTGAGTACCAGCTTCAATATGTGATCGGCTTGGGAACTTGTGCAAGGATTAGGGCCTGGTTAATCATACGTGTGGTGTATGATCAACACTCACAAGGACATACATAAGGAGGGATATTATCATATATCTACACTAACACTCCCTGCCCCGACTGGTATAGTGGATCCAACCATGGTACGTTATGACACAGGATTCACTAGGTAGGTAGCTAGTCTCCCCAAGAATTAATGTTTGTACATGTATAAGGAGAACGAGGAACAAGGCTTGCACAAGATACACCATAAATACCAAGGAATAATATTTCATGACGAGATCCGGATATACCAATCCGTGTAACCATTATGTCAAAAAATTAAGGATATCTACAATAAATATAAGAAATATAGAGGATATCATAAATGGAAAACTATCAGAGAGTATACTTACTTGGAATCTGGTGAACAGTATCAAAGATGTCCAGAACGGTACCTTGGAGACCTAAATATAGAATATTATATCAATACAAGGTTTTGGAATGAATACAAGTTAAACTAGTCAAATTCTATGTCATAAAGCCATTTCTAGGTCAAAATAATCAAACTAGGTCAACTCTGGGTCAAACTAGTTAAACTAGCTATTTCTAGGTTGTATGAGTCCATCTCTAGGATATTGGGTCAATACACTATGTAATTAGGCTATACTAGCTATTGGATACTAGTACTATACCATATCGTAAGATACGTAAATATATATATATATATATATATATATATATATATATATATATATATATATATATATATAAGTTATACAAATATACTACATACTAGTATTCCTAGTTAAACTAGTACTAATGGAATACCTTGGCTTTAAACCAACTTGGTATCGCACTAGCTACCCTCATATTGATACCTATACCCAATACCTACAATTACCTTGGTATCATAAGTAATACTTACTAACTTATCAAACTAAGTCACCTAGCTAGCTAAGGTTTATAGATGCACCCATATATATATATAATTAAGTATCTAACATACCTCACTTACCAATATCTAACTTATACCATATACTAACTTATAACAAAAATACCACTTAACATATATTACCAATCACTAACACATACCCTCTTCTAACATATAACTCACACAACAACATATAACCATATATCAAATACTAGCTTCTTACTAATATCTAACTCCAATCACTAACATACATAAACTTATCTTCAACTAACAACAAACTTAAATACTAACTACACAACACCAACCTACAAACCCGACACCCTTACCATGGTAGCTGCTACTACTAGCAGCCTTGCTGCTACTGCTGCTACTTGCCCGACCCCTTTATCATGTTGGTGAAAGTAGAAACCCAACCCTCACACACCTTGCTATGTGTTGCTCATCCTTTATCATGGAGGGGGTGTCCCATACGTCTACTAGTTATCTTTCCCATCCCAATGAACTAAATGTCAAGTCATACTATTCCTAAATTATTCTAATCCGTGATGCGGGTCACACGTACTGGTAGCTAATCAACTACGCAGCTCGCATCCCAACATGTATTGCAACCATGTTGCGTGTTCCCGTGATAGGGTCTAGGAGAATATCAGGATACTCTCACAGCAATTGGTGAGTCTGTAAGACTAAGTTAATTATGCTAATGTCAACGTATCAGTTGACTGTACCCAAGGCAGTCTCAGGTAATCATTGTTATATAAAATTCAGGAACAAGTAGATATCAATAATTAAATTTAAACAGTAACTTGGTAAGGTATACTTGCCTACTCCCTGATAGTGTTGATAACCTGATCTCAGGTTTGGAGGTGCTTGTGACAGGGGGTCACTGGCTGTGCTGGAGTTGGTTTCTGTTAAAACAGACAAGGTTCGTGAATATTATGGTTGTAATATAAAGCATATATATATACACATATATAATATAGATATATATATAGTATGTATATATATATAGATATAATATATATAGCAGTATATATAGCATATAAAGAACAAAAAAAATGCAGGTATATATATATATATATTAATTATAATAGTAGCAGGGTATATCCACTGCTCTATATATATAGTAATATGATATTATCAGGGTGTATCCACTGATATATATATAATATAATAATCAGGGTATATCCACATATATATATATATATAATAATATAATAATCAGGGTATATCCTCTGATATAAATAAATTGAAATGACAGGACAGAAAGTAAATACATATATATCTTATGTACTATATTCCACATATATATATATATATATAATAATATAATAATCAGGGTATATCCTCTGATATAAATAAATTAAAATGACAGGACAGAAAGTAAATACATATATATCTTATGTACTATATTATACAATACTATATATAGTATACATATATAATAAATTGAAGACTGTGCAAGAATTGAAGATATACATATATATAAGCTGTATTATCCAGCTGAATATTAATATATATATACATATAGATAATATATATATATATATAGATATATATATATACATATATAATAAATGCAGAAAATATATTAAGTGCAAAAAATAAATAAAAGAAAATGTATAGTATACATATATACTATATTATATAATATATAACATGTAGTATACATATCATATATAACTATATATATATATATAAATATATGTACACACATATTTATATATACTATAGATATATATATATATATATAAACAGAATAAAATGCATATATATATATAATAATAATTATTACATAATATTATACAGTATATATAAATATACATATATACATATTAATATACATATATATATACATATATATACATATATATACATATACATATGCATATACATATAGGAATATATATATAAATACATATATATTAGGTTTAGGTAATATACCCTCTGATAGGTGGGGTCCACACGTCGTCGACGGCGGGAGGACGGCGACGGAGCTAGCCGGAGGCGGCCGGAGGAGCAGGAACAGCAGTAGTAGCTGCTAGCAGCAACAGCAGCAGCAGCTGAGTGCGGGGGCTGCCGGCGGCGGAGGAGTGGCGGAGGTGGCTGGGCAGGGTGCGGGATCGACGGAGGAAGGAGGGGCGGTCAGGTTGGTGGTGGTGGCGGAGGTCCACGACGGCGGTGGCGGTGGCTGGAGGCGACCGGAGGTGAGGGTGGTGGTGTAGTCGAGAGCTGGGCCGGGGCACTGTGGAGGTGAGGGCTACCGGAGGGAGCATCGTGGGGCGGTGAGGGGGTGGTCGTCGGAGAGAGGAGGTCGGGGCGAGTCGGGTGGTGGGGTTGGTGGCGGTGCACGGTGGTGGAGGGTGGCGCAGGGGGTGGTTCGGGTGGTGGTGGCTGCTGTGGGCAGTGAGGGAGAGGGGAGGTTGCGGGGGCTGTTCACGGCGGAGGGGATGGCCGGAGACGGCGGGGCTTGGCCGGAGGGGAGAGGGGGTCAGGGCGGAGGTATGGCCGGAGTTGGGCGGCCGATGATGGTCGGAGGGGAGAGCTGTGGGAGTTTGAATGGGAGGGGTTAGGGTTTATATAGGGGTTAGGGTCAATGGCAGTTTAGGAAATAAAGAAAAGTTCAGGGTTATTTTGGTAAATTTGATTTTTGGATATTTTTGACTGAATTATCTGGATGTTTTGGGTGGGTCCCATACACCTATTCACTAACCAATAGGATTATGCCACCTTGCATGTATTTTTGCATAAAAACCCCTAACTTTTCATAAAATGCATAAAAGCCTTAATTTGGTATTTTGCGTAATTTCATAATTTACCTGATTTAAAATACTGATTTCCCAAAATTCTGAATTGTACAGAAATGAGGGAAACAGCTGGGGAAAATGTTTTGGACAGTGTGGGGTGTGTCTGGGCAGAGGCAGGGTCTGATTTCTTAGATGATACGGGTCACCGTATTTATTATTTAATAAATACTGCGCACGGTGTTCACTAATTATTTAGAGGCAGTTAGGGTCATAATTTTTCTACGGTGTCAATACACTAATTGTAGTATAATTAGAGTAGAATATTATCGTATTTTTCTTTGGGCAAAACAGGTGCCTACTGGTCCTCAAATCTCTAGGGTACAGAGATGGGTAAAGAGCAAAAATTTAAATAGGAAATAAATACGTACGTCTGTAACGATATTTGTGCGACTAAAACGTAACACCAAACAAGGTTTCTGGAAGTTGCACAAAATACAGAAAAAGTAGTCTAACAAGTCTAGGGCAGGGTTGTGGATTTTGTTTAGGGTTAACAGCTAGTGTGATGCCCTAATTAATTGTGTAATGAACATGTGCACAATCAATAAAATATATAATAAATAAATTTTTAAAAAGTTGCAATAATTCTAATTAGTCTAAACTAATCCTAAATTACTGAAATCTGGTCGAGGGAGTTTACAATAGTAATATTTGTATATCGAGATTATACTAAGCACGAGGTTTCATCTTTCCGAAATAAGAAAAGATGAAAAACAATAATAAAGAGTTCAAGGTGGAGGTAATAGAATACAAGTATGGGGATCAAGGCGTGTAAGAAATTCAAAAAGGAATTGTTAAGGCAGTTGTGGATTGAAATCTTATTTTGGTAATTCCTATTCACATGCTCGTATCAGTACAGTTATGTAACTGATATGATATGCTCAGACATATCTAGAGGGCAGTACATTCGTCTACTAGTCACTATATATCTCAATCCACGTAAAGTAGTTATACAAAGGGTGAACCAAGCGCACTAAGACTAGCTAGACCTTAATACACTAATTCTGAAATGTATTAGTGTGTCGACCCAATAATACATATATCTGGATCAAGCTTGATAGAAGAGTAAGCTTGCAAAATTAGGCTATAATAGCAGTATAAGTCACGGTAGTTTTAGAAATATAAATACGCTGGATTGTGATGAAAAGAGGTACAACATAATTCAAGTTCACAAAAACAAAATAAAAAAATAAGACTCTACAATCTCTACAGTTGGCATACTAACTCCTTATCTAAGTCGCTAGCCGACCAAATAGGGGTATAGGCCTCTAAGTTCTACAGTCTGAATAAACATCATCTTCTTATACAAGTATACAGTTAATGTCATTCAGTTACACTTCATTAATGGGTTCTGAGGACTATGTGATACTATATTGTGAGGCATACTATCCAACATAAAAATAAAAAACTAATACTGCAACTGCCTTAAAGGAGATTTTACAAAAATAACTTGGTCCTTGTAAATGAAGTAGAAACTATTGTCAGGGTATACAAGGGAAAGGTCTTGGTACTGGTTAGAGTATCCTATTGCATTATATAGGTAATGGCCATCTTAAGTCTTAGTCGTAGTGCTTATAGAACAAGTGTCAAGAGTATGAATGAAAAAGTTGTTGGCCTTCAAGGGGAAAGAGGATATAACCTATATTGAGGTGGGGTATATGTTACGCAATTTAAAACTAAGGGATAATCATATCACAATCTAAAGGAATAACTCAAACTATCAAGCTCTAGCTACCAAGCACCTAATTTCAAGTTCAAGAATACAACTACAACCCTAGCACTATATATCCTTAACAAAGAATAAAATTACTTGGCCTACAATCATAAGAGTTATGTGGCACGAGTTGCAAGATGAAGAAAAGAAGAACATAATTTAGTCGTCGCACAATTAGCGAATATTAAGGTTACAGAGGAACAAGATATGCAATTAAAATAGAGGGACTCTAGATAATATTATGGTTTCCTAAGGGAAATATGGTATGCTAATATCTGTATTCGAGTTTTGATCGAGGAAAATGTTATATTCGTTCCTCTTGGCTTCCTAAAGTACTGTCTGCTAGTACTAGGATAAGAACTTAAATTTATAGTTCTATAATACTATCCCACTATGAAAGTTAAGTTTTGGTCCTAATATTCAACCTTAGATTTCTATTGGTCCCTCAATGCTAGGGTCAAACTATATAGTTAAATTTATAACTCACTCTAGTTGTGTCCATACTACTCTCAAGTCATCCCTAATTATCAAGGGATAATGGTCAATCATTCTACAGGTAAGGGTTACTAGGGTTCATTAGGTAGTAAGGAATGCTCGGGTTCATTAAGTATTCTAAACTTAGTGATGTGTCAATACTCTAGTTGTGTTCTTAATATGAATGTTACCCTAATTATTATCCTATCAACAGGGATTCTTATATTCTAGCAGGGGCTATACTCAAGGAACTATTAGGGAAGCACATGAATCAAGCAGGATGCAATTTATGTAACTAGAATAAACTAGAAGGGAGATAAGTCATAGTCAATTGTGGATGAGATCCTATACTCTAATCCTAGGTGCAGGCTTGTTCGGTACAGTAATGTAACTGAGACAATATGCTCTGACCTGTATGGGCCACCACTAAAAATATGTCACGCCCCAGTCCCAAAAATACGTAGGACTAGGACACGTAAGCATGCTAGCCGTATGAATATGGCACTCTAATATATGAAAACCAAAACACACATACGCTGTAATATGAATAACAATTCACAAGTGGTATATATACATGTCACAGGGCATAACTAAATCTCATCCACAGAAATCAAATATAAATGAATAACCAATATTTACATAACTAGATATCAATATTAAGTATCTAAAGATGACAGTCGGATGGAAACAAATCCACTGTCGAACTAGAATATAAAAGCAAACACAACCATATAAGTACAACAACCAACAATCACTAAGACTCGAAGAGAGGACTACTCGGAACATAAGTAACCAGTCCAGATCTGCACTCCTGCGAATACTCATAAACATCTACATCTGGAAAGGGACCAGGTCCTCAGAGGGACATAACAAGATACATAGAAGCATGCCATAAAGTAAATACTGAATAAATAAAAGGGGTGCGCTAACCATCTAAGTGAATGCACTTTGAGGACAACTTTGGTACGTATGGGTAGGCGTAGGCATAACGTCCAACGTCCTCTAGAGTATGGTATCTGTAACGTCCATCATTCCGAAGAATGAGGTATCTGTAAAAAATATATATATAACGTCCAATACTCTAAGGAACGTGGTATCTGCAAAATATATACGTCAGTATCACTCCGAAGAATATGGTATCTGTATAAAGGAGGTAGGTGTCCCATACGCCAACTAATCGTCCTTCCCGCCCAATATAAATATACAAGCCACAAACACGACATGGATATCTCGTACTATAATGCAAGTCTCTAAAGAAATAAACAACTAAGCTAAATACCATGACACGTGTTGCTCACCCCGATGGCCAGTCGAGCATGAGGCATGCATCCCTACATAAACTCACTCTGTGACGTACAATAATACGTGTCAAGGCCTGGGAAGTTATACCGATAACTCCACAACTTTAGGTGGGTCTACTAGACTCTAAGTCAGACACGAGTCCTAACGTCAACGCCTTTGTTGACTGTACCCGAGTCTTTCTCAGACGCGCACAGCTATATAATCTTAAACAATAAATATGCAACTAAATATACAGAATTTAAACAGTACAACAAGGCAAAGTATACTTGCCTGGCAGGAAAGCTGCGTAGTACCAATAACCTGCTCCTGAAGTCATGCAGAATAATCCGATATGTCCTATATACATATAATATAATACAACACAACATCAGTCATTACACTAGCACATACACAATCATAAATACCTTAAACTCAGGGCATAGGTAGGTATGACACTGGTCAACTAGGGTCAAGTGTGCGTCTAATCGCACGGGGGTTGCGTCTGTAATTGCTGTACAAAACAGACAATCAAAATGATACGGGGCTCGCCTGTACGTCAGTGTAGATAATGGCAGTTTGCTAACAATATTACATGGTCACAGGTCAACGTAACTACGGAATATCCGTGGTTACACTCGGGTCACCTAGTAAATATATAAATATATATTATTATTAACTAGCATATATCTTTAATACTTATAATATATATATACACTAATTAAATACATATATAATATATATATAATAAACATAAACTAAATATACATGTGTATACTAAAATATATACATAATAAATATATAAATACATATACCAAATTGGATGATATGTGCATATGCGTACGTAGGCGTATGCGAGTCACTGGGTTCACCGACACGGGTCTCAAGATCTGATGAATACGTTAAATCCTAATATTTCACACACACGCACATGAAATCACGAAGGAGGGGGAACATGTACGAACCTTGGCGGCGTGCACGAGATCGACAATGACGACGACGACGATGGCGATGATGATTACGACGATGATGACGATGATAACAACGATGATGATGGTGATAAAAATGATAACGGCAATGATGATTACGTGATAGTGATGACGATGATGATGATGATGTGGATGATGGTGATGACGAGGACGATGATTGGGGTGATTAGGGTTATGACAAGGATGATGGTAAAGACGAGGACGATGATGTGGAGGATGATGATGATGATGGTAATAGTATTAATGGTGATGATAATGGAGATGATGAAGAGATGAGGATAATAATGATGGCAATGGTGATACTGGTGGTGATGATGATGGGTCTGCCGGAGGAGCTCAGGCGGGAGGGGGAGATGGGCTATGCTCGGCAGGGCCGGTGGGTCAACGACAAGGTGATGGTGGTGTGGAAAACTGGAGATGCTGGGAGGAGGAGGTCGAGAAGAGGGAAGGAGAGGTGGTGCGTAGTGTCACGCCCCAGTCCCAAAATTCGTATGACTAGGAATACGTAACACGTCCAACCGTATGTATACGAACTCTAATATATGGAAATCATATACACACGTACGCTGTAAATAAATATGCAATCCACCAGTGGTAATATACTGTCACAACAAGTCACACACAATCTATATCTCATCCACAGCACAAATAATAAGTAGGAACAAAGAGCTGAATAACAACTGAATATCCAAGATAAGTATCAGGTCTGATAGTTAGGTGAAAACAAATCCACTACAAAACGACTATACTGCACTAGTAACAAAATCTCTAAACAGTAGAAATAATCACAACTACTCTAAGGGTAAGACCTTCTCAGTCTGGTAAGTAGAGTCAGGTCCAGGTCCATACTCTTGTGGATACTCCTGGTCGTCCATATCTGGAAAGGGACCAGGTCCTCAGAAGGACGTAACAAGATACATAATAACATGCCAATAAGTACTGAAATAAAAATATTTCATGGGTCGCCTAACCGTCTAAGTGAATACAATTTGAGAACAACTTTCCCAACGCGTGGGCTATCTGGCCATAATGGGATTAGCATGATTCTCTCAGAGAATCAGGGGCCTACAAGCGTACCATCTTTTGAACGGCAAATGCCGCCTGCAATATATAGGATCACAACCACCCGTTTCTCCAGCGGAGAATCTATGCGAAGTAGGGAAAGTATAAAGGAGCCCAAACGCCTTACTTGTTGTTCTTCCCACCCCATGCTTTAAGCATGCCACATCCATGACACGATAAAACTTCTAAATAACTGCCAGGTCTACTAGCATACAAAGTTTCTATCAGCAGTCCTCCCTAACGCACGGTCAATACGTACAGGAGGCCAGACCTGTCACGCAGTACGTGATCTATATGAGACTCATAACTCGTGTAACAACTGGGTCACAGCCAATGAATCTAATGATGCTCCAAAATTCTGGGGTGGTCTCATAAAATAGGTCCAAAATCTACATAAATGAATATCTATATAAGCAGAATTAAATATGCATGTATCAACTGGAATATAAATAATAGTACAATGGCAAGGTATACTTGCCAAGCAAAAGTCCTCAAGTGTGCAACGTCCAATACAGTATTTTAGTTCGTTGTAAGAAGAAATGGAATTAGGGTTTGAGAGAGTTATAATAATACACACACACACACACACACACACATATATATATATATATATATATATATATATATATATATATATATATATATATATAGTGATAAGAGGCGGTGGGGGTTACTTACTGGTTAAGAAACTACTGCAGCTGCTTTTCTCTTTCATTGGTTTAGGTTTTGGCTGAGGGTTGTTTAGTAATAACATAGGGATAAGAGGCGATGGAATGAGGCGGTGGTATTTATTTTACGCGCAGTGTAGAAATTTAAGTAGTGGGGTTTTATTTTACACGCGGATCAAAATTTAGGCGGGTGGTGAGGTTTACGCTTGGGTTTATTTTATGCATAAAGAAAGGGATTAGGCAGTGGAGTTCTTATGCGCAGAGAAAGTAAGAAGCGGTAGAGAGAGTTTACGCACGGAATTGGAAATAGCAATTCGGTTTTGCTACTACGGCTGCTGATATTTCCTATTGGGTTTGGGTTAATGGTTTTTGGGTTGAGATCAAATAGGAATCCATCCTATTTTCTTTTATTTCCCTTTCTAATAAACTATATATATATATATACACTTAGAAATTTTTAGAATTTATATTGGTGCATATGCAACTGTAAAAAGGGTCTCCTACATGGAATAAATTTGGAAAAATTTATAATGGCTCCATAAATACTATATAAATAAATAATTAATTAATAATACAACAAATACGGTTTTTAGAATTAGGGTTCTTACATTCTACCCAACTTATAAAAATTTCGTCCTGAAAATTAAAACTAAGCCATGGTAGAAAGTTAAGAATGGTAGGGAATATAAATTACCAGAGTAAATTTATACCTTGGTCTGCGAATAGGTTCAGAAAACGTTGGCGTATGTCGTCCTCGCACTCCCAAGTAGATTCTCCTGGTGCTCCATGCTTCCATGCCACGCGGACCAAGGGAATAGACTGGTTCCTCGATACTTTTTTTTGTCGATCAAGGATTCCTACGGGTTGCTCTTGATATGACAAGCTCGGCCCAATAGTGATCTTTGAATGGTCAAGAACATGACTGCTGTCTGCCACATATCGCCTGAGCTGCGACACATGGAATACGTCATGTACTCCCTCAAGTGAAGGTGGTAGCGCAAGTCGATATGCCACTTCTCCCACTCTTTCTAGCACGTCAAAAGGTCCAATATACCTTGGGCTCAACTTGCCGTGCCCTCCGAATTGAATGGTACCTCGGGTAGGTGATATCCTTAAGAAGACATGATCGCCCTCTTTAAACTCCAAAGGACGACGATGTAGGTCTGCCCATTATTTCTGCCTGTCTTGCGCTGCTTATAAGTGTTTTTGTATCTTTTTAACTGTCTCAACGGTGTTGACCACTAACTCGGGTCCCAGAATCTGACTTTCTCCCACGTCACTCCAACATACAGGAGATCTATACTTCCTTCCATACAATGCTTCAAACGGGGCCATCTGGATGCTCGCCTGATAGCTATTGTTGTAAGAAAATTCCATAAGATGTAGGTGGTCCTCCCATGATCCTCCAAAGTCTAATATACAAGCCCTCAACATATCCTCCAATATCTGAATAGTATGTTCTGACTGCCCATCTGTCTGTGGGTGATAAGATGTACTGAACTTTAGACGAGTTCTAAGACTTTCTTGTATGCTCCTCCAAAAATGCGACGTAAAGCGCGAATCCCTATCTGATACAATGCTGATGGGTATAACGTGCAAACTCACGATCTTCCTTATATATAAGTCAGCCAAAGCTTTTGTAGATTGGCCAATTTGAAAAGGCAAGAAATGGGCTGACTTGGTGAGTCGGTCCACTATTACCCATACTGTATCTCTACCACTTGGACTCCTAGGAAATACTATGACGAAGTCCATAGTGATGTGTTCCCACTTCCACTCTGAAATCGGGAGTGGTTGTAAAATCTTGTTGTTCTCTGGTGCTCTGCCTTTACTTGCTGACATACCAAATATTTAGCTACAAAGCGAGCTATTTCTCTTTTCATTCCATGCCACCAGAAATGCTGTCTTAAGTTACGATATATTTTGGTGCCCCCAGGATGAATAGAATATATCGAACTATGAGCTTCTGTCATCAGCTCCTGTCGTATTTCTCCATTTGGAACATAAAGACGATCACCACATCGTAATATCCCATCATCATGGATGTGCAGTCCTGTCTGTTCTCCGGCCTTTGTCCTTTCCTTTAATTTTCTGAACCTGGCGTCTATAGGCAATGCTGCCTTGATTCTTTCTACTAGTGATGATTGTATTTGCAAGTTGGCTAGTGTCCCGTCTGCTCCAGGTAATATTACTTCAATGCCAAAACCTTGCAAATCTTTTAATAATTCCTTCTGTGTTGTTAGGAAATAAGCTGCTGGCTTCCGACTTAACGTATCTGTTACAACATTAGCCTTGCCTGGGTGATAATGTAGCTCTATTTCGAAATCTTTCATCAATTTAAGCCATCGATGCTGTCTCATATTTAACTCCTTCTGCGTGAAGACGTACTTGAGGCTTTTGTGGTCTGTATAGATTTCTACTCATTCCCCATATAAGTAATATCTCCATAGCTTTAGAGCAAATATAACGGCTGCAAGTTCCAAGTCATGAGTTGGATAATTCTTCTCATGTACTCGTAATTGCCTAGATGCATATGCAATCACTTTGCCATGTTGCATTAATACACATCCCAAATCTTTCCCTGATGCGTCACTGTAGATCAAATAGCCTCCTGGTCCGGATGGAATAGTTAATACCGGTGCTGAAGTCAGTCG
Source organism: Iris macrosiphon (assembly GCA_036927795.1). NCBI lineage: Eukaryota > Viridiplantae > Streptophyta > Magnoliopsida > Asparagales > Iridaceae > Iris > Iris macrosiphon. The sequence goes on from JAYESA010000006.1 coordinate 100,812,841, forward strand.
CTTTTTCAATTCCTCGAAAGCGGTTTAACACTCGTCGATCCATATGAACTCTTGATCTTTGCAAGTCAACCGAGTCATAGGTGTTGCTATCCTTGAGAATTTTTCCACGAACCGTCGGTAATATCCCGTAAGTCCAAGGAAACTTCTCACCTCTGCTGCTGATTTAGGAACAGGCCATGTCTCGACTGCCGAGATCTTTTCTGGATCAACAAAAACTTTATCTAATGTAATAACATATCCAAGAAACGAGATTCTGTCCAAGAAGAACTCACATTTACTGAGCTTTGCATATAACTGCTCTCTCCTTAAGGTCTCTAGAATAATCCGCAGGTGCTTCTCGTGCTCCTCGTGGCTCTTTGAGTAAACAAGTATATCATCTATGAAGACGATCATGAACTGGTCCAAATACTGATGGAAGACTCGATTCATTAAGTCCATAAAGATAGCTGGAGCATTGGTCAATCCAAATGGCATGACCAAGAACTCATAGTGCCCATATCTTGTTCGGAATGCGGTCTTCAGGATATCCTCCTTCCGTACCTTAACCTGGTGATATCTCGATCTCAAATCGATCTTTGAGAACATCTTGGCTCCACTAAGTTGATCAAATAGGTCATCAATGCGTGGTAGTGGATATTTATTCTTTACTGTCACTATATTTAAGGCTCTATAATCAATGCACATACGCACTGACCCATCCTTCTTTGGTACAAACAATACTGGTGCTCCCCAGGGTGATACACTTGGTCGGATGAAACATTTCGCTTCTAGTTCTTTTAATTGTGTCTTCAGTTCATCCATCTCCTTCTTCGCCTGTCTATAAACATATGATGCTATGGGTACTGCTCCTGGTGTTAATTCAATTAAGAATTCTACGTCTCTATCTGGGGGTAATCTTGGTAATTTCTCTGGAAAGATGTCTTGGAATTCTGAAATAATCGGATGATAGACAACATCATCCATTGTGAGTTGCATACCATCAAGAATTTCTTTGGATCCTCGTACAAACTCAAGTTCAGGCTGGCCGGGTACCTTAAAAAGAATGCTTCCTCCAAAGCAATCAAATAAAGCATGGTACTTGCTTAGCCAGTCCATTCCAAGCACAATATCAAAAGTCGGCATAGGAAGGACTAAGGGTCAGACATTCATCTCTCTGCCACGTATCACTATAGGACATGATCTACAAATTCTACTAATAGGTACAACTCCTCCTCCGATGAGAATTCTAACACAACTAGGTAAAGATGTAGTGGTAATATTGTGTTTGGCAATAAAACTAGATGATAGAATGAGTGGGTGGCTCCCGTATCAAACAATATCATAGCAGGAAAAGTAAAAGCAAGAGTGATACCTGCTATGACATCAATCTCCTGATCCATGTCATCCACTTCCATTGCAAAAGCTAGTTCGTTCCTTCGGGGTTGTCCCTATCTGGCCCTCGCAAATTGATCCTCCTGTGTAGGTAATGGTGTTCCTCGCTGAAATCCTCCTGCTGATAGAGGTTGAGGTGCTGGAAGTGCTAGTCTCTGTACTGGCGGTGGAAGTGTCTGCTACTTTGGACAATTTCTTGCCTGGTGCTGTCCAGAACCACATCTCATACACTATCCCAAATGAGCCCGACAGTCTCTAGAGATGTGCCCGCGTCTCCCACAATAGTTATATTGGAGCTTATCTAGAACCTGGTATGGTCCTGCTCTATGCTGATGCTGTTGTTGCTGAGCTAAAGGATGTCTGATAGGTCCTCCTTATTGTGTTCTTGCTGGTCCTTGTTGTATCCTCAGCTGACCTCCCTTTCCTCTACTGATGGTTTCTTGCAATCTGGCTTCTGTCAGTAACTCGGCATAAGAGATTCGGGACTAGGATCTAGTATAATATTGTAGCTCCTGAGTTAGTCCACGATGAAACCTCTTAGCCTTGGCCAAGTCATCTGGTATCAAGGCAGTGCCATATTTACTGAGGCGACTAAACTCAGCATCATACTCGTCCACCGTTCTGTTCCCCTGCTCCAAGTGGAGAAACTGATCATACAATGCATCTTTGACGGTGTCTGGGAAGTAGTTCTTTTCAAAGCACTCCCGGAACTGCTCCCAAGTCTGGTATGTACCCAACTGGCACTCCATGGATTCCCACCAGTGATGAACATTACCATCTAGAAGCATTCTTACCCCTGTCATCCATAGGTCTGCAGGTAGCTGTGATGCCTCTAATAATTTTCGAGTGTAAGTGATCCAGTTAATAGTTTATTCTGGCCTTTGTACGACCTCAGACCCATCTGTATAAAGTCTTTTACTGAACCAACTTTAGCTCGAGGTATTGGAGCTGGTGCTTGAGCTGGTACAGTAGTCCTTGCAGCCATCCTTTCAAGTGCTGCTAGGAATTCTTGTCTTGATTCTGCTGTTTGCTGTCTCTGTTCATGTATCATCATCGGGAAAAATTAGAACAATTGAGCCTGGCCATCCTGCGGTGTTGATGAGACTGGAAGATTCCCATTAGGTGGAATGGGAAGATTAGATGGAACTAGATTATGAATCTGTCTATCTGGTCCTGGAAATCTACGAGTTGGTGAGGTCTCTTCTTGAGTCTGACCATTGACTCCATGAGTTGTGTCATCATCTGTGACAGTACATCCCTTCTGCATCTCCATCTTTCTGCAGGTGATGTACACAACATTCAGAAGGAGTACATGAATCAAACAGGATGCAAGTATAAAATAGAATATAGAAGCATAAAATACGCTGAAGAATTGTCCGCATAGTCAAAATCCCCAACATACATGAAATCCTTTCCCTACGTAAACAGGGCTTCTAGATAGTTGGCGTAAAATAGGTGGATAAGCTTCCTGCGCAAAGCAGAGCTTCAAGATACTTTGGCGTAAAGTAAGACTTCATAGCTGTCTGCATAAAGTAGAGAGTTGAGGTAATTTTTGGCATAAAGTAGGGTTTCAGAATTGTCTGGGTAAAAGTCTGCGTAAAGGGTTTCGTGCGTAAAGTTGGTGCGTAAAAGATCGGCTGCGTAAAGATATGCTGTGTAAAATCTACCTATGTAAAAGTTCTGTGTGTATAAATTCTACGCATAATGTCTTTCTACACTTTCTGCGTAAGGCTCGCGTGAAAGGTCTGCGCGTAAAAGTTGATACTTAAAAATCTGTGTGTAAAAATCTAACATACGTTGTGGCATAAGATTTGTACGAGGAACTCATCATGAGTTTGTCAATCAAATCAGTGAACCTGACATCTGACAAAAGCACTGCATGACAATCGAGAGAACGGCTGTAATGATGATTTTGTACAGAGACCCAGGTTGTCGTTTAGTGACATATTTAATACAAGTCATTTTTACCCATTTAGAAGGAGAAAAAGTTGAGGCTTCGGAATACGCTATCTACAGGAATGAGTTTTTACGCTCAAGGTGAGACAAAATTAGACGCCACGTCAAAAGCTATTTCTGTACAGGGCTCGAGGCATATCTCTGCATTTAATGCAAGAGATTCGGTTATGGATGGGAAAGCTAAAACTTATGGCAAATACGCTCACATCACCATCCTTACATTTTATGCCAAATCATCTACCCTACTCTGGTTATCTATTTATTTAGGAATCAATAAGTTTACGCTGGAATAGTTTACCTACATGGTTTGCAAGATGTCATATAAATTGAGAAGACTAAGGAGACGTAGTTTAGCAGTTGTCATAACCGCAGCGTAAAGTAGACAATCTTCTGTATAGTTTGACTTTTATGCCAACAAATTGGTTACTCTACATAAAATAGAGGTCCCTGGTCTCAGCATAAAGGGTTCCTGGCGTAAAACTTAAGGAAGAATGAGGTTTCAGTCAAGTATGGATGAGATCCTTATACTCTATTCCTATACACAGGCTTGTTTGGTACAGTTACGTAACCAAGACAATATATTCAGGACCTGCATAGGCCACTACTAAAAACATGTCACGCCCCAGTCCCAAAATTTTTAGGACTAGGAATACGTAACACGTCCAGCCATATGTATACGAACTCCAATATATGGAAATCATAAACACACGTACGCTGTAAATGAATATGCAATCCACCAGTGGTAATATACTGTCACAACAAGTCACACATAATCTATATCTCATCCACAGCACAAATAATAAGTATGAACAAAGAGCTGAATAACAACTGAATATCCAAGATAAGTATCAGGTCTGATAGTCAGGTGGAAACAAATCCACTACAAAATGACTATACTGTAGTAGTAACAAAATCTCTAAACAGTGAAAATAATCACAGCTACTATGAGGGTAAGACCTCCTCAGTCTGGTAAGTAGAGTCAGGTCTAGGTCCATACTCCTGTGGATACTCCTGCTCGTCCATATCTGGAAAGGGACCACGTCCTCAGAGGGACGTAACAAGATACATAATAACATGCCAATAAGTACTGAAATATAAACATTCTATGGGTCGCCTAACCGTCTAAGTGAATGCAATTTGAGAACAACTTTCCCAACGCGTGGGCTATCTGGCCATAATAGGATTGGCATGATTCTCTCGGAGAATCAGGGGCCTACAAGCGTACCGTCTTTTGAACGACAAAGGCCGCCTGCAATATATAGGATCACAACCACCCGTTTCTCTAGCAGAGAATCTATGCGAACTAGAAAAAGTGTAAAAGAGCCAAAATGCCTTACTTGTTGTTCTCCCCACCCCATGCTCTAAGCATGCCATATCCATGATACGATAAAACCTCTAAATAACTGCCAGGTCTACTAGCATACAAAGTTTATATCAGCAGTCCTCCCTAATGCACGGTCAATACGTACAGGAGGCCAGATCTGTCACGCAGTCCGTGATCTATATGAGACTCATAACTCGTATAACAACTGTATCACAGCCAATGAATCTAATGATGCTCCATAATCCTAGGGTGGTCTCATAAAATAGGTCTAAAATCTACATAAATGAACATCTATATAAGCAGAATTAAATATGCATGTATTAACTGGAATGTAAATAACAATACAATGGCAAGGTATACTTGCCAAGCAAAAGTCCTGAAGAGTGCAACGTCCAATACAATATTTTAGTTCATTGTAAGAAGAAGTAGAATTAGGGTTTGAGAGAGTTATTATAATAAACATATATATATAGTGATAAGAGGCGGTGGGGGTTACTTACTGGTTAAGAAACTACTGCCGCTGCTATTTCTCTTTCATTGGTTTAGGTTTTGGCTGAGGGTTGTTTAGTAATAACATAGGGATAAGAGGCGGTGGAATGAGGCGGTGGTGTTTGTTTTACGTGCGGTGTAGGAATTTAAGCAGTGGGGTTCTATTTTACGTGCGGATCAGAATTTAGGCGGGTGGTGAGGTTTACGCTTGGGTTTGTTTTACTTGTAGAGAAAGGGATTAGGCAGTGGAGTTCTTATGCGCATAGAAAGTAAGAAGCGGTGGAGAGAGTTTAAGCGCGGAATTGGAAATAGCAATTCGGTTTTGCTACTACGGCTTCTGATATTTCCTATTGGGTTTGGGTTAATGGTTTATAGTTGAGATCTAATAGAAATCCAACCCATTTTCTTTTATTTCCCTTTCTAATAAACTATATATATATACACTTAGAAATTTCTAGAATTTATATTGGTGCATATGCAACTGTAAAAAAAGGGTCTCCTACATGGAATAAATTTGGGAAAATTTATAATAGCTCCATAAATACTATATAAATAAATAAATTATTAATAATACAACAAATACGATTTTCAGAATTAGGGTTCTTACACGTAGTGGTTCTGGTGGTATGGATGATGAAGGAGAGGATGCTGGTGGCGGTGGTGACGGCTGAGGGAGGTCCGGCGAGATAGAGAGGAACGTGGAGGTGGGGATAGTGGTAATGGTTCAGGGTACAGGGAGGTCGAGGCCGACGGGCAGTGGATCTCGGGGACGTGGAGGAGAGAAGAGGCTCAAGGAAGAGGGGAGGAGGATCCGGCAAGGTCGGCTGTATAACGGTGAACTCCGACGAAGAGTTCTGGTTCAGGCGAGCGAGTTGACGGAGGTGTCATTCCGGCGGGTCTGGGTCTAGGCGAGGCAGAGGATAAGGCGGGTCGAGGGAGGAGATGGCCGGAGGGAGAGGAGGAGGTCGTGGGGAGGAGGTGTTCAGCGTCTCGGTGGGTGCAGCAGGTTGGAGGCAAGGTCGGGTTGGCCACGGGTGGAGGTCGACGTGGTGGTGGAGGGATGCTCGGTCGGGTCGACTGGAAGAATGCTCCAGTCGATGGGGTGCTTCTCCGGGGACGTGGTTCGATCCGGCGGTCGAAGGGTTGAAGGAGGACGAATAGGGAGGGGGTCGACTGAAATCTTGGGTTGGTTTGATGGGGTTGCTTTTAGGTAAAAGAAAAAGAAAAAAGGTATTTATATATGTGAAGGGGGTTGAATGTTTGACCTAAAAGCTTGGGCTTGGTCAACCCTCATTGGATTTGGGCCTTCCCTCACATGGGGGGTGTTTGGAGGGCCATAATTGCATTATTTAAATGCAAGGATAGGTTTAATTGAGGGGGCGATGTTCCGCGTTGCACATTCCAAAAATTATGAAAAAATTTCTATGAAGGAAAAAGTTAGATTTCTTCATGTATTGTCCAATGGTATAGACATCTCACTGCACTTTTGCATAAAAGTGCCCAATAATTAGAAAATTGCACAAAGATGGAAATTGGGTTTAAATTAATTAAAATTAATGCCCAAGTTGTTCTTGAATTAATTAGAAGTACATGGGATTAAAGTGTCATGGACATAGAGGGCTCAGAGTAGAATATTTTCATAAATTAGGTTGTACGAAACGGGTCCTGATTGTGTCTCCAATTTTGATTGGAACGCACAAGGATAAAAATTCATATTATTTAGAATTAAATATAAACGTCCGCGATGAATATTGTGCGACTAAAATGTAGCACAAGAGAGCATAATTATAAGTTACACAAAGGTCAAAATGGTAGACGGCCACGTCTAGGACAAGGTTGTCAAATTTATAGGAAGGCAATGGCTAGTGTAGTGCTCCAATTATCGAAGCAACGGTAAGGTGCACTAGGTGATATCATATTGTATTATTAAATAAAATACTGTGTTCTAATTCTACTTGGGTTCTAATTAGCCCTAATTTCTCTATCTAAGCCAAGTAGGCCTAAATTTGGGTGAGGGGGTTTACAGTGACAGTCCCAGCTCATTCTCTGAGTGGTCCAATACATAACTATGGTCTGCCATATATTGTCTCAGCTGGTACATGTAGAACACGTTGTGCACTCCCTTCAATATAGGCGGTAAGTCTTGTTGGTAGGCTACAACATTGACCTTCTCAAGAATTTTGAAAGGTCCAATGAACCTTGGACTAAGCTTCCTACCTCCACTGAAGCGAATCCTGCCCCGTGTTAAAGAAATCCTCAGGAACACTAAATCGCCAACCTAAAACCAAAGTAGAACCTTAACACACAATCTACAAGCACATATAACCACAAACATAAGAAAAATCTATACCTCAAACTCTAGCGGTCTCCGGTGGCTTTTAGCACAATGTCTCTGTCTGTCCTACGCCAAACGAAGTCTCTCTGATCTGTTTCACCTTCTCCACAACATATACTACCATCTTCGGTCCCAAAAAAGCTCTCTCACCCACGTCATCCCAAAATAATGGAGTACGACATCTCTGACCGTACAAAACCATTGAAGGAGACATCTCTATACTGACCTGATAGCTGTTGTTGTATGCAAACTCAACAAAATATAGATGATCCTTCCACGAGCCATCAAATATAAAACGTAAGTACGGAGCATATCCTTAAGCATTTTAATAGTCCTCTCTGACTGTCCATCCATCTGAGGGTAGAAAGTAGTGGTAAACTTGAGTTGAGTACCCAAGCTAGCCTATAAACTCCTCAAGAAATGAGATATAAATCTGTTATTCTGTCTGCCTCACGTACAACTCATCGAGCTTCTCCGTAGACAAACCCACTTTAAAAGACAAAAAATGGGCCAATTTGGTTATCATATCAACGATGATCCAAATTGCATCTTTCTCTCCTGGAGTACGTGAAAGTCCGAAAACAAAATCCATAATGATGTCTTTCTCTCCCGGAGGCTTCGGATAAGTCGTAGGCGGTTGGACAAAATTTTCTAGTATAACGTCGTCTTTGGCTCATCATCATTTCATCGTTGCATATGTCCATTCTAATTTTTGCTTATTACTTTCTGCAAGTACATGTTTGACGAACAAAGAAATATACAAAAGAAAATATTGTATATCTGAACAATGCTGAGTTTAAGTAGAATATACTATAATGATTGATCGATTATCATTATGCTAAACTTAATCGATTAGTTATAATCAAAAATTTAACTTTAACATTGGGCTAACACTAACAAGTGTTGGTTCTTCATCAGATATATATAGCTACTTGATACCTGCTCAAGGCATCAAAAATTATGTTGGCCTTTTCTGGATGATACTGTAAAGAAATATCAAAGTCCTTCATCAGTTTCAGCCATCTGTGTGCCTTATATTCAGCTTCTTCTGTGTGAAAATATACTTCAAGCTCTTGTGGTCAGTGAATATTTCTACATGCTCTCTATACAGATAATATTTCCATAACTTTAGAGCAAAGATCACCGATGCCAACTCTAAGTCATAGGTTTGGGATGAGTAATTCTTCTCATGTGGCCGTAACTGTCAGCAAGTATACGCCACCACCTTCTTGTTCTGCTATAAAACACATCTTAAACCCTTCCCCGAAGTATCACTATAAATAGCAAATCCACCCGATCCCATTGGCAACGTCAAGTTAGGAGCCGTAGTCAACCTCTTCTTTAGCTCATCAAATACAGCATGGCATTCTTTAATCCACACAAACTCTACATCCTTCCTGGTGAGTCTAGTCATCGGTTCTGTAATTTAAGAGAAATCTGTTACAAACTTTTTGTAATATCCTGCCAATCCTAAGAAAACTTTGATTACTGCAACAGAACTCGGAGTAGGACAAGATTCTACTAACACAATCTTCTTCGGATCCACCTATATCTCATCTCCAGTCACAACATGCCCGAGAAACTCTACCTTGTCAAAAAAAAAGTTACTATTGGCCCAATATTTAGGTTAAGTTTTTTAATATGGTTAATCGATTAAGTTTAACATTATGATAATCGATCAATCACTATAGTAACTTCTACTTAAACTCAACATTATCTATATATGCATTAATGCTTTAATATTTGCTTATGTATATTAACTTATTCGTCTAACATGTACTTGCAGAAAGTAATAAGCAAGACCAACATGGATATATGCAACAAAGAAAAGATGATGAGCCAAAGATGGTGTTATACTAGAAGATTTATCTAAACTTCCTACAATATCTTTGGAGCCTCGCACTCGAGGGTTCTATTGTCGTCAAGGAAAAATGCATCTTCAAGTCAGCAAACATTTCAGAAGTTTGGCATCATCAAGTGTTCTTGATATTTATTGAGTCTAGGACTTATGTAAATCGAGTCACACTGGAAACTAGTAATACTCAAGTCTACTAACATTAGCCTACCTATAACTCCACTAAAATAAAACCAAAACTAGGCCATACCAAAATATAGACTATTCTAGAAATATGCCTACCGAACTCGGTATGCCATAAACATAAATTTGGCTAGCTATTAAATCCCTAATTTTGTGGTTCCAATGTTAAATTTTTTAAATATCTGGAGACAAAATTCTGGTCGAATTCTTTCCCAGAATAGCATATAAATAGACGTAGATTTCTCCATTCTTACTAACTCATCTCTCCTCAATCTTCCTATCCATTAGTAAGCAATACTCAGAGCTTTAACCTTCTCCATCTCTAAGATCAACTCTCCATCCTTCTAGTGCCAAGTACGATCTTGGATAAAAGTATGTCAAAGTTGTAAAAGTTTGGTCTCTCAAGTTTTCTTATCAGTCGTGAAGTCAAGAAGCCTTCATATCAAAGCTTTTGGTTGTAAGAAGTCAGCAAACCTTCGGATCAAAGCTTGTGATTTACTATTGGTGATTATAGTGGATACAACTCCGAGAAAGAGTTCTCGGAACTGGACTGCGGCCTCCACAAGAGATACTAGTATATATCGCGATGTTTGTGTTTGCTTCCTCTTAACTTTATTGCTTTACATATCTTCTTATATATATATATATATATATATATATATATATATATATATATATATATATATATATATATACATCATTACTGATAGTTAGTAGCTGCCTTTACTTCATATCAATTTTTAATTGGATAGATTATTTTGCTGCACTATATTCATCCCCCTTTAGAGTTGTCTTACGATCCAACCCTTACATTTTGAAAGTTTTCCATAAAGCTTCTCATTCCTGAGAGTCTTCAACACAATCCTTAGGTGCTCCTCATGCTTCTCTGGTATCTTCAAATATATGAGTATGTCATCGATGAACACCACCACAAACATGTCAAGGTATTGATGGAATACCTTGTTTATGAAGTTCATGAGTACTACAGGGGCATTAGTCAACCAAAACGACATTACCATAAACTCATACTGGCTATATCGAGTCCAGAATAAAGTCTTCGGGATATCCTCCTTCTTCACCTGATGGTAGCCAGACTTCATGTCAATCTTCGAAAATATCTTCGTGCTGCTCAACTGATTGAAGAGATCATCTATCCTCGACAGCGAGTATTTATTCTTGATTACCCAAATAGGAGGGCCCGTTCATTGTGGAGTCTATATTCTCCAACGGTGCCTACCGGCTATCGAAACATAATAGAGACTTGCTTATGATGCCTATCATCGACAAGTTCCTCAAAAAGTACTATGTCTGAACTAGACTTATACTCCCTTTATCCCCAGCAGGACAGCTAAGGTGTATAGTATTTACAATCCCCATTATTCATCTCCAACAATTATTCTTTTCTCTATAAATACAATAAAAGCAATTATCTATATACAGGAGTCCTGGATACACAACAGATAATGGATCCTTAAAAGCTCCCCAGTGGAGTAACCCTCATGTCCACCTATACTCTCAGGTAGACCATTCAAAAGTCAGTTCCATTTTTTTGGCATTAGTTCATGTCCATATCATCTCTGAACTAGTAGCCTAACTATTTCCCCAATAGGGTTTGCCATGCCCATATTACCTCTGAGCAAACTTTGTTATTTGAGTACCGAATATCACGTCCACAATATCTCTTATATCGGTCGTCATTTAAACTTATCACCTATATTTGACCCTAAGTATGCCAGCGGTGCTAAGTCCACAAAACCTATCACATCCATATCACCTCTGATAGGGATTGTCTTGAATCTATTACTTGCACACAAGTGCGCAAGAGGCAATAGGTGCACCAAAGATCCTCCAGTGGGATGTCCTCAAAAACTATGGTATCATACCGTGTCCATATTACCTTTGCTAGCATTATTTGGTTCAATTTGTCATCTATACCAAGTTCTAAGTATGCAATAGATAAAAAGTCCACATAATTCTCTTAAAATCTATAACGATGTGACCATTCAAACCATAGAAATAAAATAAATCCCTTCTTCATTGGAAGAAAGAAAAAGCAACAGTATAAATCATAAAGAAAAGGGGAATCAGAATTCTCTGAATTATTTATGAACATCGCAAGAGCGTGGAGAATACATACTTTCAAAGTTGCAAATAATTGACGAGAGGCTTCTATTTAAGCCTGCTCTTTCTGCTTCTCCAAACCAACAGGACGTCCATTAAACGTAGGACCAAGAAGTTCCTGAAAGATATCTGCTTTATGTACTTCCACAAGGAACACTTCTTTCTTTTCCTCCATGAATGACACATGAGTGGTTGAAGCATGGTTTGAACTAACTTCGGTCGGCAAGGAAATAATTTCCTCATCAGTTTTCTTCCTCCTAGAAGCATCATTTGAAGCCATTTTTGAAGGGTTCAAAATTATCTAGGATTTATAAGAGAAAAGTCGACGGTTCGCTTCTCAAAGAAGTGTTGGATTATTTATTAAGACACGATGGTTTGCTCCTCATGACGTGTCAATTTATTTCTCAAAATGCGATGGTTTACACAAACCAAAGTATGACCATTGAGATTTTGCATATTCTTCTCATAGACTATTACCGATACAATGGGAATGAATGTATCATATGCACATCAACAAGTTAATAGAGAAAGTTATCCAAAAGCAATGCAGAGACAAGGATCATTAAGGAGGAGGAGATTGCACAAGTTAAGCCCTCTTTTTGTCCATTTAGAGAGTTGTATTGGGAATCCATCTCCCAATAGGTACAATTCAAAAAAATTTCCTTAATTAGTTTCCAATTTTATAATTTAATCATTAGGAATCCACCTATGGACTAGGGCTACCTATAGGAAGAAGAATTGACCTCTAGAGACCCCTATTGTGAATGTTATGTTGTGTTTTGTGTCCAATTTGGGAAAAATCCGGATTGGTGGACAATGTGTTTGTCAATTAAGCAATTGGACCAAATTAATAATAGATTAGTTGTGTGAGACTACTGTTTTGTCCTCAATTGGTTACGAGTAGGCAATATCATGATATTTTATGATACAAGTAGATTTTAGGAGTTTTTTCTTCGATACGGGAGCTATACATGTCATATTTTCCCACAAGCACTAGAATGGGTAGCTAGCAGTTTAATTTGTCTCTAATTATAATATTATAATTATTCATAAAATTTGTGGAGAATTGGGTGAGATTTGGATTGAGTATCAAGGGTGTATCACAACGGTATCATAGATCTAGTATGATATTGAGGTGATGCACCACTTGTGTTTGATTTTATGACAAGTAAATATATCCTTGTCTATCATATGTTGTTCATAATACATTACTACATTATATATCGATATATATTGATTCATCTTATTTTAGATAGCTTTTAGGATGATATATTTGTATATGGGAATCTTGTGTTCACATCTATTAATATATATATTATGTAGGTGGTGTTATATGTAGTGGGTATCATGTGTTCAGTCCTACCAATGTTTGTGCACTATGATATGATGTTAGTTAGTGTGTAGGTGTGTGATGATATAAGAGAGCAACTGTACATATGGGAGATAACTGAGCATGGGACTGATACCATGTATTAGTAATAATGCATTGGTGAGGATGTAAAAATTAGTGTTCATATGAGTTGGATAGCTGTGGTATGCTCGAGCAGTAGAAGTAGGGGATAACTATAAGGAGTTGCAGCTGCTATGTTGAATACAGAGCCAAGGGGGGAGGTTTATTTTGTGTGGGTTTGTATCAGTGATACAAATACTTGACAGTTGCAGCAGTTATTATAACTGTGTGTGTTGGGTTAGTATGGTTGATTAGTTGATGGAGTTGGTGTTGGTGTTGGTGTTGGTGTTGGTGTTGGTGTTGCTATTGCTAGTATTGATTTGGTTGTAAGTATGAAGAGTACAATAGCAGCAGGGGTCACAAGAGGGTGGCAATTGTGTGATACTGGGACAACAACCCTGGGTTGCTCGAGATATATAGATGAGTAAGTAGTATTCAAACCTGAAGGGGCATACCAAGTCTTGGTTACCTACAGGCAGTACAATACCACTATAGGCTATCAGATATATATATTTGACATGTACCTTATATATATATTATGTGAGATGTGTTGATAGTTATGTTGACCCAGACAACGTTCTACCACCTATGCTACGGCTTAGGCTGAGATTTGTTCACTACTTGTTCTCTTATTCCGGGTGTAGGCCATGACAATTACAGAACCCCCTAGTGAGAACGAGGAAGTTCCGAATAGGTTTGATTAAGGAGGTCAAATCGAACATTAGGGGTCACCGTACTGCGACATTCAAAAAGATGTTGATGGATGCTATGAGGGCAGAGGATGACTTGGAGCTCAAGTCCAAGAGGGGAAGAGAAGTATTCGGAGGAGCTAGCAACAGTGCGGGTCTAGCCAAGTGAACCCATTTTCAGCAGAGGACTTTTTAGCCGCAGAAGTTCCAGGCTCCAGTTCGAGCACCAGTTCAGCAGGTTCTAGCAGCAACAACAAAGATGGGTTCAGCAGACTCACACCTGTCACTTCTGTAAAACGTTATGCCATATCTGGGAGGTTTGTAGGATGAGGTTGGACATTTGCTTGTATTATGGCGCAGAGGGACATCAGATGAGGGATTGTCCTGTGTCTTTTCGTCGTACATCTCATAGAGCAGCTCCAGTTTAGAGAGCACCAGCGAGACCACCTGTGGGTCAGCAGAGGAGACCTCCATTGCGGACATAGTAGCAGAGATTCCCCAAACACTAGCACCAACAGAGAGGCGTACCCTAGGGGCGAGCATTTGCCATGACGGTCGAGAAGACCCGAGCCAGTGGGAGATATGATATCAGGTTCAGTTCTTTTTTATTCTATTCTAGCATATACTTTATTTGACTCCGGTGCTTCTTATAGTTTTGTATCTGTATCTTTTGCTCTTAAGCATCATTTAGAGGCTGAAACTTTAGCTAGGACTTGCAAGATCACGACTAGGGGTGGTATTATCCTGGTCAGTAATATTTGCAAGGATTGAAGAGTTATACTGGGAGCCTGGGAGTTGAGTGCGTGATTACTCATAATGCCACTTCCAAGATACGATATTGTACTCATGATGGATTGGCTGAGTAGGTACCTTGCTAGTATAGATTATCGTAGAGGCATGGTATTATTTTGACCGCAAGAAGAGCCATAGTTTAAGATTACCAAAGAAGCAGCAAAGTAGAGTGAGGATGCAATCTATGGAGCCATGGTGGAAGAGAAGAAGGAGCTACCACATCCTTTAATAGCAGAGTTCATAGATGTTTTCTCGAAGGAGTTGTCGGGCTTGCCACCAGACCGAGATATGAAGTTCTTTATAGATATGGTGCCAGGTGCAGAGCCGATATCTCAACACGTCTATAGAGTCAACAACAGCAAAATGGTAGAGTTGAAGAATCAGGTGGATGAGTTGCAGGATAAGGGCTTCATCAGATCCATTTTATCACTGTGGGGTGCTCCGGTATTGTTTGTACCAAAGAATAATGTGTCGATACGCATGCGTATCGACTACAGGGCTCTGAACAACCTCACTATTAAGAACAAATATCCGTTGTCGAGGATAGATGATCTTTATGACCAGTTGGGTAGAGCAAAGTTATTCTCGAAGATAGACTTAAGGTCGGGCTACCACCAGGTAAAATTGAAGAAGGAGGATATTCCAAAAATAGCTTTTTGGACTCGGTATGGCCAGTTTCAGTTCATGATAATAACGTTTGGGTTGACCAATACCCCAGCGGTATTCATGAACCTCATGAACAAGGTATTCTACCAGTATTTGATAAGTTTATGGTAGTATTTATCAATGATATTCTTGTGTATTCGAAGACCCCGAAGGAGCATGAGGAGCACCTAAAGATAATTTTGGAGACTCTCATGAAGGAGAATCTTTATGGGAAGCTCTCGAAGTATGAGTTCTTCCTTGATAAGGTTAAATTTCTTGGTTATGTGGTGACAAAAGATGGGATATCAGTTGCCCGAAGAAGATTGTGGCAGTGGAGTCGTGGGTTACTCCGAGTTTAGTAGCAGAGATCAGGAGTTTTCTGGGGCTGGCAGCTTATTACAGGAGATTTTTATAGGACTTTTCCAGGATTACAGAATCGATGACTAGGCTGACCAGGAAGGATATAGATTTTTTTTGGACAGTGGATTATTAGGACGCTTTTGATGAGCTAAAAAAGAGATTGACAACAGCTCCAGTATTGACGTTGCCATCAGGGACTGGTGGATTCACTATCTATAATGATGTTTTGGGGAAGGGATTGGGTTGCATTCTGCAGAAGAATGGGATGGTAATTGCCTATGCTTCCAGGCAATTATATTCTCATGAGAAGAACTACCCCATCCATGATTTAGAGTTGGCAGCAGTCATTTTTCTCTAAAGCTGTAGAAATACTATCTCTATGGAGAGCATATAAAAAACTTTACAGACTACAAGAGTTTGAAGTATATATGTACCTAGAAAGAGCTAAATTGAGACAACGGGGTGGTTAGAGATGATGATGAAATTCGATATATCTTTACAGTATAATCTAGGGAAGGTGAACGTATTCGCTGATGCCTTGAGCAGGTATCTAGTGGCTATGTAATTGACGGCAGACATACATTTATTGGTTGATCTTGAGAGCTTGGTTATTGAGGTACTAGTTCCTGGTGTCAAGGTGCAGATGTGGGGATTACAAATACAGTCAGAGTTGATGGACAGGATTAGAGCCACGTAATATGATAATGAGACTTTGAGGAGTATCAGGGCACATGTTCAAATAGGGTTATCTGAGGACTTCACTATTGCTGATGATAGATCATTGCGGCATGGTACCAGACTATGTGTGTTAAGTGGGGAGGTACGCGAGGAGGTTCTCCAGGAGGTGCATCAATCTCAATACTCTATGCATCCAGGTGCCAACAAGATGTATAGAGATATGAAGAAAATTGTGTGGTGGTATGGTATGAAATGGGAGGTGGCGTGCTTCGTATCCAGGTATTTAGTGTGCCAGCAGGTAAAGGCGAAGAGGTAGAGGCCAGCTGGTTTACTTCAGCCATTACCCATTCCAGAGTGGAAGTGGGCGCATGTTTCCATGGATTTTGTTTCACGGCTTCTGCGTTCTCCAGTAGAAAAAGATGCAATTTGGGTCATCGTGGACAGGTTGACCAAATTGGTCCATTTTTTCCATTTAAAGTAGGTATATCTACCGAGAAGATGGCAGAGATATATATGCGACAGATTGTTAGATTACATGGAGTTCCTGTGAGCATCATCTCAGATTAGGATAGTCGCTTCACATCCTACTTCTGGAAAAGTTTGCAAGCTAGCTTGGACACCCAGCTCAAGTTTAGTACCATATATTACCCCAAACAGACAGGCAGCCAGAGAGGACTATTAAGACTCTCAAGGATATGCTTCGCACTCTATGTGTCCATTTGAAGAGTTGTACTAAAAATTTATCTCCTAATAGGTATAATTCAGAATTTTCTCCTTAATTAGCTTCCAATTATGCAATTTAATTATTAGGAACCCACCTATGGACTAGGACTACCTATAGAAAGAAGAATTGACCTATAGGGACCCCTATTGTGAATGTTATATTGTATTTTAGGTCAAATTTAGGGAAAATCTGAGATTGGTGCACAATGTATTTGTCAATTGACCAATTAGACCAAATTGACACTAGATTGGTTATGAGACTAGTGCCGTGTCCAAAATTGGATATGAGTAGGCCATATCATAATATTTTGTGATACAGATTAATTTTGGGAGTTTTTTCTTCGACACGGGAGCTACATATGTCATATTTTATCACAAGCACTAGAATGGGTAGCTAGCACTTTAATTTGTCTATAATTATGATATTAGACTTGTTCATAAAATTTGTGGAGAGTTGGATAAGGTTTGGATTGAGTATCAAGGGTGTATCACAACGGTATCATAGATCTAGTGTGATATTAAGGTGATGCAGCATTTCTGTTTGATTTTATTACAAGTAAATGTATCCTTATGTATCATATGTTGTTCATAATATATTAGTATAATATATATAGATATATATAGATTCATCTTATTTTATATAGCTTTTAGGATGATATATTTGTATATGGGTATCTTGTATTCATATCTATTGGTATATATATTATATGGGTGGTGTTATATGTAGTAGGTATCATGTGTCCAGTCTTACTAATATTTGTGCACTGTGGTATGATCTTAGGTAGTGTGTAGGTTTGTGATGATGTAAGAGAGCAACTATATAGGTGGGAGATAACCGTGCATGGGACTGATATCATGTATCAGTAATAATGCATGGGCGAGGATGTAAGGATTAGTGTTCACATGAGTTGGATAGTTGGGTTGTGCTCGGGCAGTATCGGTAGGGGATAACTGTGAGGAGTTGCAGCTACTGTGCTGAACACAGAGCTAAGGGGGAGGTCTATTTTGTGTGGGTTTGTATCAGTGATACAAAAACTTGGCAGTAACATCAGTTGCTGTAACTGTGTGTGTTGGGTTGCTATGGTTGATTTGTGTTATGTTGATGGTTGATGGAGTTGGTGTTGGTATTGGTGTTGCTGTTGCTAGTATTGATTTGGTTGTAAGTATGAAGAGGACAACAACAGTAGGGGTCAAAAGAGGGTGGCAGTTGTGTGATGTTAGGGCAGCAACCCTGGGTTGCTCGAGATATATATATGAGTAAGTAGTGTTCAAACCTGAAGGGGCATACCAGGTCTTGGTTACCTACAGGCAGTGCAATAGTACTATAGGTGTTTGCCATTAATATAGGATTGCTTTAATAAAAAACTAAAAAAAGTACAAAGAGGTCCTGAACAGACAATCTAAGTACAATTTTTTAATTATGGAGTGTAATGATAGACAAAGAGTGTTGTAATGGCTCTTTTACTCTGTTGACGGTCCGATACGGGAGCGAGGAAGCTCTTCTCTATTATCTCTCATGTGCCTGGGGGTGGTCTGGTCTCTCTGAAGCAGAAAAAATTGACCTTTGGGGCGTACTAGTTTCTCCTATTTATAGCCATCATGTTGATGGGTAAAGGTACCACATATGCCTCTGTTTGGTGGTCGCAGGGGGCTCATTCAACAAAATACGGTTGCAACTATAGCCACATAGTATGGATTGATTCCCGGGAGAGATATCGCGTGGACATTTTTTTAGGATTTATTGTTTGCTAGAGATTTTGGTGGTTCTCATCTTCTGTTGCGTGACTTGGTCAGCTTGACATGTAGCCCATATTTTGGTTGGAGAAAATGGCAGCAGAAAGATTTTATTGCATAAGACGCGTGGTGTCTAGAATACAGGGGGCCAAAGATGCCTGCAGCATGGTCATCCTGTGGCCTAGTTTCTTCGGAGTCGAATGGGGCACAGAGTTGTTGGACGCATGGATCCAAATTTTCTATGCTTCTACTGTAAGCTATGTAAGTGAATTAAGGGTAAGTTTCAAAGCTTGGGTTAGTATATATATAAGGTATATCCTTGAGTTTAGTTGGAGTGATATGTGACATTTTCTTTTATGAGTTAGAATTAGATAGATGTTAGTATTAGCAAGGTTTTAGAGTGTTAGTATATATGTAGTACTACTACCAGTAGGTATTTACCTGTTAATTGATATTGGGCTAGTGTATGTGCATTAGAGTGGTAGGCTGTTAGCTAAGGTATTTGCTTACCTTGTAGTAGAGGTTAAGATATTAGTTATGATATTAATATTAGGATGTTAAACTAATAGCTCTATTTTATATAGATGGTATAACTTATATATATGATATTGATACCACACTAATTAGTGTATATGTATATTAGTTAAACATATTAAGATAAGTATATATATAAAGTTATTACCTAGTATTAATAACTAGTTAAGTTATATCTTGATATTGTAATCATAGGGTATCATAATACCTAGTTTAGCTAATATGACTTGTATCCTCAAGATACCAACCTAAAAAATATAGCTATAGGCCAATACAACCTAGAAATGGCTAGTTTGACCTAGTTTGACTAGTTTAACCTAGAGTTGACCTAGTTTGACTATTTTGACTTAGAAATAGCCTAAAGACCTAGAGATTGACTATTTTAACTTATTTTCATTTCAAAACCTTGTGTTGATGTAATATTCATATTTAGGTCTTCGAGGCACTATTTCGGATATAGTTGATACTTTACCCCGGATTCCAGGTGAGTACATTCTTTGATAGTTTTTTATTTATGATATCTTATATGTTTCTTGTATTTCATGTAGATATCCTTGACTTCTTGACACATGGTTATGCGGATTGGTTTTTTTTTGGATCCTATCATGAGATGTTATTCCTGGTAGTTTTTAGCATATCTTGTACATGTTTTGTTGTTCTCGTATATGTATGGACACTGATTCCTTGGAAGACTAGCTACTTTCTCAAAGAATCCCGTGTCATAGAGTGCCATGGATGGATCCACTATACCAGTTGGGGGGCAGGGAGTAGGAGATATGATCGTACCCACCCTGTACAAGTATTCCTGTACAAGTATCCTGTAAGTGTTAATCATACACTTCACGTATGAATTACCAGGCCATGATTCCTATATAAGTTCCCAAGCCAATTACCTGTCGATGCTAGTACTCACTCACTTAGTTAGTTATATTTTCTGAATCCTGTATAAGATGCTCATCTCTCTTGTATTATTTATAATATTTTCATATCCTGTATATTTCTTGCTCATGATCTATTTATCTTGTATATTCTCTCTATTTACTGTCACATAGTCTTTATCATTTATTGGAACTACTGTTAGAGGTGTACTTTACTGCAATTCTGACTAGATATACATATATTTTTCCAAGATGATACTGAGGAGTGGTATCCCACTCACTACGGGCCTCAGGACGTAATATACCTAGAGCTAGAAACTGTGGCTCAAGAGGAACTCATCCTAGTTGAGGCCGAGGACACATTACCTGTAGTCCAGTAGATAGACATATTATGTGTATTGGATTTGTCTCTAGCTATGACATTAGATTTATATTGCTATTCTGGATATTCAGTTGGATATTATTATTCTTGTGGGATGTATTGACTCTATTTCTATTCTTTTTATATCATATTCGTGCGTTGGTCTTCCTTATAGATTTTGTGATTGAGTATTCATATTCATTGAGATAACATTATATATTCTTAATTATTATTGTTAGATAGTATAGTAGACCAAGATAGTGTTCTACCACCGATGTTGCGGCATAGGCTGAACGTATCTACATATCTATGTCCTTACATCGAATGAGTATCGTGACACATATGATAGAAATCTGGTTTTAAGGGCTTCCATAAAGTCTCACTAATAAGAACCTTTTTCATTAAAGGTGCCCCTCCGTACTATTTTACTACCGAAGCAGGTGAAGCCGATAGCATAACTTAATAAATTATGGATCATCCCTCCACAGTGCAAACCTTAATATATGGAAAAAAATTTACACTGATGGATATCAAGAGAGGGGCAGGATCAAGCACTCTTTGTCCATGCAGGAAGATTGAGGACATGAATGGAAATTAATTTAAATCCTGTCATCGACATTGCATGCTCCCGGCCGGTAGCAAGCTGCATAAAGGGGAGGAACGAAGTTAGCCTGCTCTATAAATAGGGACAGCTCCACGCATGACGCAAGATGTTGATCCTCGTCTCTTAAATAAGTTCTTGGCAAACTGCCACATAAGGTTGACATTTCCTTCGAATGATGAATTCTATGATATCCTTCTATGCTCTATCATGGGCACTATGAAAGGAGATAAAACCTGCATAAAGAAGACGTGCATCAGTCTTAATAAAGTCTGCAAGAAAATGAATACCTGTCGTATGTCGATTCCAGGTTGCGGCTATGAGTAGGGTCGAATGTCTCAAAGATGAATGCTATGGATAGTTCCTCATCCCTGCAGCTAAGCCAAGGACAGGCTCCGCACACATGTCACAGATGATGCCTCGTCCATGTGGCCAAACTACGGATAGGCTTTGCACGCATGCGACAGGGCTATGTGAAGACTCTACTTATATTCAGGATGATTTTTGATCCATGTGACATAATTTTGGGGGAGTCTATGCGTGTTCTAGATAATTTTTCATCCATATTGTGAGATTATGTGGCCGTGTACTTGTGTATCTGTGCCTCTAAAGATCAGAGAACCCCCTCACCTCCGTATGGTCTGCCAGCTTCAGGGGGTCACAGATCAAGTTCGCCCTGACTAACTCCCAGGCAAAAAGGATAGCAGCCCTCCATATCACAAAAGAAGGAGTATAAAAAGGCAAAGTTCTCTCCCTTAGCGGCCTATTTATAGGCTGACAAGGGCAGTGTGAATGGATCGAGATAATGAACCGGGTGGTCCTAAAAATAATGCATGCTCGATATCCTTTCTTTAGTCAGATCGTCAACGGGATAAAGAGCCACTGTAGTGCTCGATCTCCATCGTTCCACTCCCGAGAATCAAAAAAACTTGTACGTATATTTTCTATTTAGGATTTTTTTGTATTCTTTTTTATGAATTAAGCACAAAAAATTTGTTCAAACTTGTTTTATGGCAAACACCCGTGACAAGCGTCATGTCCTAATTTTAATGACTATGATTGCACCTTGGGAACACTATCGCTTGGCACATGGAGATCACCAAGGGATAGTAGTGGCGCATGACATGTTGGTACTTGGGAAGACTACTTAGGCTGTTAGTGGCGCATGGCTATCAGCGGGGTAGTAGTGGCTCATGGCGCTGCTTGGCACACGGGAACACTACTCGGGTTGTTGATGGCGCATGGCTCTAGATTTCTTTGACACATGGCTCTGGATCTCTTTGGAGCATGGCTCTGGATCCCTTTGCCATATGGCTCTAGATCACTTTGGTGCATAGTGTAAATTTTTATGCTTCTATAAGACCCCCATCAAATTTTTGAACTTAAACTTTATAAGTTTTAAGTTTGGAATACTTTGAACAGAAGCATGGAGGAGATAGGCGCATGGGGTCACTACGGCGCATGTATGACACCACTCCTGTTTTGTGCATCTGGACATATTGGTGCATCGGATGTAACCTTGTTTCTGACAGGCCATTGAGTCGGCGTTTCGACTAGTTATTCCCTATGCAGGAATTCATCCATTAAATATCAAGTTCATCCCGTAGTTTAGGCGTCTAGAAATTTGTGTGCCATTAATGGCTCTCTTGCTATAAATAGAGGGCTAGGGAGGAGAGAGAATAATACTTTTCTCCTTCGTCCACTATCTCTGCGGGAGCCAAGTGCAGGGATATCAGTTGAGCGGTTCATCGATCACCTCCCTTTGATGGTTGACTATCCCATTGCCATCGGTGGAGGTAAGAAGCAACACTTATTCCTTTCTATTCCTGGATCACACGGACACTTAGGCACTATCTGCTTGCATGGGCAAAAAATTGCTCGTTCATGCATAGGCACTTCTTCTCGGCTTGACGCGCATGGTCATTGTCGAAGGGCTTCGTCCTGAAGATGCGTTATTGAGGAGAGTTCTTCCTTGGTAGCATGGGTGATGCTATCTTTGGATAATCATCTGAGGCATGCGCTAAGAAATTATGAACGACCACTCTGCATACGTGCATTCGCCTTTATACTGTGGCGGTCATACGCATATATACTAGACTTGGCGCCTGTGCGCATCTCCTCCTAGTGCATAGATGGCTAGATTGCCATGAATCACGAGTGACGCATGCTCTTGTGGATGCGCACCTCCTGATCTTTTTCTTCTTTTGCTAATATTTTGACTCATTGTGTGCTCGTCTTGCAGGGGCTGCCTTGGATTGCTTGAGTCCTGATAGAGCATAAAAGGATATCATAGCGACCGTTGTTCATGATGAACAAGCACGTTATCCGAAGGATTATCTGCGATCTTCCAACCTAGCTCACTGTAGCTATTCCTCGTACGCGGTTAGGATATGATGGTTGGATATTGGGTCAGGTCCTGGCGGCGCATCTGTATGGCAGTGTCAAGACCCGCACCCTGAATAAGGGCACGAGTAGTGAGCAACGCCCAGCCTACGTCGCTGCATCGATGGTAGAATGTTGTCTGGGTCAACTCTACTATCTAAACATCTCATACAATATATACATGGTACTTATCAATTATCTCAACTTCAAGCAGAGGAACAATATGGTATATGGTAATGATAAACTATACTCAATCATAATACAAACTAAGGAAGATAAAGAACGAGATAAAATGTCACGCCCCAGTCCCAAAATACCGAGGGACCAGATACGTGGCAATGGCCAGCAGCACGCACCGATGAACAAACCCAATTTAATGGATCCATCATGGCATACTTAAGCTATAAAATTAAGTCTACGACAACATGGCACAACTAATCTCATCCACACAAGATATAAAATATGATCCACAGAATATAAGAAATATAAATCATCAACCAGTCCCAACAAAGTGCTTCGGGGAACAATGCGATAAATATCTGATACAATGGTTCAACAGACCAGAATATAAATGACTGAATAAAATAAATACTAAGCATGGAACATAGATGCTCAGGAAAAGTCTTCAGCTAAGACCTCGTCCTCGGGTGTCGGTACATCTCCTGTATCTGCTTCTGCTCTGGTCCCGTATACCTCGTCTGCAAATCTTGGGGACATAATCCGGATCCAGGTCCTCAGGGGACATAGCAAGGTACAGAAAATACAAGCCAAAATAAATGCAGTACAACAAATAATGAAATAAATAGGGTAAGCTATATAACCATCTATGTAAAATGCAAGATGAGAGCATCACGAGTACTCAGGCTGAGCCACTACAAGCTCTGGGTCGGGGAGCCGGTAGCGGTAATAACCGGTAATGTGTCTAGCTCTGCTACGAGAGTCTACGACCTCACAATAGTAGTAGATATATATAAAACAGCCTGTAGCCTGTGTGTCTCTCCCCACCCAATGTAACCACGCATATCATGACCATAATGTCTCATGTCCATATCAAGCGGGATCATAGCTAATGCAACAAGTCATAATGTATCTAAGAATATAGTATCTTTGTCAAGTCCTGTATCCTATTTAGAATCACCATGAATATCTCAGGAAGATCCTGTCTCATGAATAGTGTCAAGTATCCTGGGTCATAGTATACTCGGTAAGACAAGTACGAGAATATAAAGTGTCACGAATGTCCATCTCTAGATGACAATACACAATGCCGCGTACGGTGTTGGCACCCGACTATTAATCGGACGCTAAGTAAGTCTCACGGTCCTAGGTTAAGCATGCACAACAATATAAATTAGACAAGGAAAATATGTAACAATACTGCAGAGTTTGGCAAGGTACACTTGCCCACTGATGTATAACTAAGTCAAGAAAATAAGTAGCAAAACTGTAGGGTTTGGCAAGGTACACTTGCTTGGGGTTTGGATACCAACAGTTGTCCCTGTATCAGTGGATCCTGTAGGTACTCCTCCAAAAGCTGTAATAAACATCACCAACAGTCTCAGAAGATATCAAATAGCTAGAAAGGCCTGTCCTTAAGTCCAGTTTGGACACAGGGGCAAAAATGACATTTCTGAGTCAAAGCGGGGTCCATATGTTGGCCACTTTGAACCGAAAAGCGTGTCAGGGTCAAAGGTCTCCAAATTCGTCAAACTCAGTGTCTACAAGTCAGGAAAGATGATACGAACCCAACGGAACATCCAAAATTGGATTCTGATAAGCCGATCACAAAATCGCCCGTCAAGTGGAGCCGGTGGGGCCCACGATACGCAATTTTGTCAACGTTCTCAGAATCGAACCAAACTTGGGTCACTGGACCAACGTATTGCTACGAGTCCGATGGTATAAGTTTCGTCTCTATCCGACGTGTGTACACAAAGTTACAACGTGTTCCAGAATAGACGAATACGGGACGTTGTCGGCGGATACGCATTGATTCCGGTGTGCACGTACATCCGAATCGACTTCTGTTAAATCACACATTTCCGTATCAACGACGCGCACGTTTCGGTAAAGACCACGTGTGACCAAGTCGTCCCATTTGGCGGGGCGCACTCAGTTCCGAGATAAAATAGGGCATTGTATTTCTTGTTTTTGGATCACGGTTTGCGATCACCACAGGACGCGATGCACCGAGCGGGTTGCATGGGCACCGAGAGGGTTACACAGTCTACGCATTGTAACAGACGGAATCAAAAACGGAGTTACAAGGTGAGAGGAAACGTTACCTGAACTGGGCTCCGAGAAATCTGAATTCTCGTGTCCTGCTCTTGTCCTGCTCGAACTCTTGTGTCCGTGTGTCTGCTGTGAGTCCAGGCTAGGGTTTCTGATCGAGACAGCGGCGGCGGCTTCGCCGGAGGGAGTCGGGCTCAGGGTCGGCGAGGCCGGGCTAGGGCGGTGGCTCTACACAGATGGCCGGAGCGATTCAGCCGCGGGGTGGACTCAGGTGGAGCGGGGAGAGGTAGAGGGCGGCCTGGATCGAGCGGGGAGGTCGATGGGTGATGGGGTGGCATAGAGTCATGGAGGAGCAAGGCGAGGTGGTCGGGCTGTGAGCGGGGAGTTAGGCATCGTCGGCTAGGGTTCAGGCGTGGCAGAGGGAGGCGGCGCTCGGCGCTGTCGAAGTCGGGCTGTGGAGTCAGGTCGGTGGAGGGAAGAGGATGTCGACGGGATGATCGGAGCTGCGGCGGGGTCTGCTGCCGGCGGGGATGAGAGGAGAGAGAGGGTTCGATGGCGGAGCTGTCACGCCCCAGTCCCAAAATACGTAGGACTAGGAATACGTAACACGCCAGCCGTATATATACGAACTCCAATATGTGGAAACCATATACACACGTACGCTGTACATGAATATCCAATCCACAGTGGTAATATATGTCATAACAAATCACACGCAGTTCTATATCTCATCCACAGCACAAATAATAGAATAATAGAAATCAATAACTGAATATCAAAGAAGCAGTCTCAAATAGTAATCTCAAAGTGTGATAGTCGGGTGGAAACAAATCCACTGCAAATCGACTATAATAAACTACTAAAGAGAGAAGAGAATAAACTCTAATATAAGAATAAATATCTCAAAAAAAAAAGAATAGCAACTAGGATCTCTAAACAGCTGCAATGAATCACATATAATCAGAAGGTAAGATCGCCTCGGACTGATAGGTAGCGTCAGGTCCAGGTCCATACTCCTGCGGGTACTCCTGCTCACCTATATCTGGAAGGGACCAGGTCCTCAGAGGGACGTAACAAGATACAAAAAGTACATGCCAATAAAGTACTGAAATGTAAACATCCATTGGGGTCGCCTAACCCTCTATGTGAATGCAGTTTGAGAACAACTTTCCACCAAGTGGGCTATCTGGCTGAAAACTGGGATTGGCATGACTCTCTCGGAGAACCAGGGGCCTCAAAGGCATGTCGTCTTTTGAACGGCAGAGGCCCGCCAAGTAGTATAGGGGTCATCACCGCCCGTATCTCCAGCGGAGCTTCCGGGGTACAGAAGGAAAAGTGTAAAAGAGCCCAAATGCCTTACTTGTTGTTCTCCCCACCCAATGCTCTAAGCATGTCATGTCCATGACACGATAAACCTCTAATAACCGCCAGGTCTACTAGCATGCAAAGTTTCTATTGGCAGTTATCCCTATCCGTCGTACGACCTATACGTACCAATAGCCAGCCAAGTACGCAAGTCCGTGTCCTATATGTGACTCACACTCGTGTAAGAATAGTGTCATGGCCAATAAAACATAATGCCTCATGAAAATGGGGTAGTCTCAGAAAATAGGTCCAATGCATATACATAAATAAAAACATAGTACGACCACACCGTCGTTGCACCCAAGTTTCCTTGGACGCGCAGTTTATATAGCAGTTAAAATAAATGAACTAAATAAACAGAAAATAAACATGTATGTCTCATATGGAATGTAAATACAGTACAATGGCAAGGTATACTTGCCTGGCAGGAAATCTGTAAAGTGTACTCGCCCAAATATCAAGAACACGGAACCTGGAACTAAGGACTCCGAACAAACGTCTCCGGATGCTGAAATAAACATCACCAACGTTTCCGAAATGAGCAAAATAGCTAAAAAGCACATCCCTTTCGTCCAATTTGGACACAAGGGCAAAACGGTAATTTCGGGCCAAAGTGGGGTCCACGTGTGGCCCACTTTGCACCGAAAAGCGTGTCGAGGGTAACAGTCTCTAAATGGGACCAACTATAGGTCAAACAACTCTAGATGTCAATATGAATCCAATGGTATCTCCAATTGTGGATTCCGATGAGCCGAACACAATTTTGTCCAAAAAAGTCAACTGTGAGGCCCGCCAATTGGCGATTTGGTCAACCGTCTCAGAATTGCGTAAAAATTGGGTCATAGGACCAGCGTGTTACCACGAGTCCAGTGGCGTAAGTTTTGTCGCAATCTGATAAGCGTGCACAAAATACGCGTGAGTTTCACAAAAGTTGCGATACGGAATGTGTCCGCGGATACGGCCTGATTCCGACGCGCACACGCGTCCAAATCAGTCTCCACGAATTTTCACGTATCCGGTTACGCTGCGTGCACCATTCGGTACACTTGGTACACGGCGAGGCGGTCCCGTTTGGCGGGGCGCGCTCCGTTTACCAACTTTTGGAAATCTGGAAAAAGTGGGTGCGCGCAGTTTTGTGACGAATTTAACTATGTCCACAGTAACTAATAGCATAGGGTTATTTAACAGAAAATAAACTAGGTCAAGTGTTCTACAGGTATCAAAAAGAATCTCCGAATTCGGATCTCTGTGGTGGGAGATACGAACTCGGCAATATGGGTGGTCACAGCAGGTTTCTGCGATTCCAGAATTGGGTCTGCTCCGCCCACTTTGGACGCTGTTTTTCACCTAGGGGCACACAATTTCCGAGGTTGGCTATAATACAGATATGGAAGAGGGTTAAGGGCTGAGCGTATCGGTGAAGATGGAACGGAGTTTGGTTGAGCGAGTCGACGGAAAACTACTCCGAAGCGAAGGTGCCTCGTGTGGAAATCCGTAGTGCGCGAGGTCGGCGTCGTCGGGATGGTTTGGATGGTTTGGCGGAGCTTCTCTGGCTGCGGTGACGGCTCTAGATGGGAAGAGGAGGTCTGGAAATTTAGGTTTGGGTTTTCGAGAGATAAATATATATATATATATATATATGATAGGAAGAAGGAACATGTAGAGGCGGGCCGCGTTCAAGGGGGAGAGGAATTAGGTTTACTGTGCTCGTTGCAAATAGGAGCTGGGTCTGGAGCTAACAAGTTACTAAAGGGACGGGTCCCTAGGAATATGCTACGGCCAAAAGGGGTTGAAAACTTAGCAACTTTTGCTAAGTGCTGAATGGTTCCCACAAAATTCCTAAGGAGTGGAAATAGTAGTATTATTAGTTGTTTTGTTATTATGATTATTATTATTATTAGTTAAGTCCTTTTCTTTTCTTTTTCTTTTTCTTTCTTTCCTTTTCCTTTCCTTCTAAATATATATACATATATATTTTTGTGTATACATATATATTATATATATACTCATAAGAAAATTCATGGATTAGAATAATGCACACCGTTGGGCTAGCAACTGCTCAAGGGGTCTCCTACTTGGAATAAATTCTGAAAAATTTCTGATGGTCCCATAAGTCATCTAAGTGCCCGAACACCTAAAATAAAAAATTATTAAAATCTATTTCTCCTATTTAGAACTAATTACTATAATTTAATTAATAAATAAATAAATAAAGGGTATATACAATTTTCTAGGAAGGGGGTTTTACATTCTACCCAACTTGTAAAAATTTCGTCCTCGAAATTAAAATTAAGCCACGATAGAATGCAAGGATGGTTTAAGATATAAATTAACAATATAAATTCATACCTTGGTCTGCGAATAGGTTCGGAAAACGCTTGCGCATGTCGTCCTCGCGCTCCCAAGTTGATTCTCCTGGCGCGCCATGCCTCCATGCTACGCGAACCAAGGGAATAGACTGGTTCCTCAACACCTTCTCTCGACGATCAAGGATTCCCACGGGTTGCTCTTGGTAAGACAAGCTCGGCCCAATGGTGATCTCCGAATGGTCAAGAACATGACTGCTGTCTGCCACATATCGCCTGAGCTGCGACACATAGAATACGTCATGTACTCCCTCCAGTGAAGGTGGTAGCGCAAGTCGATATGCCACCTCTCCAACTCTCTCGAGCACGTCAAATGGTCCAATATACCTTGGACTCAATTTGCCGCACCCTCCGAATCGGATGGTGCCTCTGGTCGGTGATATCCTCAAGAAGACGTGATCGCCCTCTTTGAACTCCAAGGGACGACGATGAAGGTCTGCCCACTGCTTCTGCCTGTCTTGCGCTGCTCGCAAGTGTCCCTTAATCTTCTTGACTGTCTCTACGGTGTTGACCACCAACTCGGGTCCCCAAATCTGACGTTCTCCCACGTCACTCCAACACACAGAAGACCTACATTTTCTTCCATACAATGCTTCAAACGGAGCCATCTGAATACTCGCTTGATAGCTATTGTTGTAAGAAAACTCTACAAGATGTAGGTGGTCCTTCCATGATCCTCCGAAGTCTAACATGCAAGCCCTCAACATGTCCTCCAAGGTCTGAATAGTACGCTCCGACTGCCCATCTGTCTGCGGGTGGTAAGATGTACTGAACTTCAGACGAGTACCAAGACTCTCCTGCATGCTCCTACAAAAGTGCGATGTGAAGCGTGATTCTCTGTCTGATACAATGCTGACTGGTATGCCGTGCAATCTCACGATCTGCCTTATATATAAGTCAGCTAAAGCTTCTGTAGACTGACCCACTCTAAAAGGTATAAAATGGGCTGACTTGGTGAGCCGGTCCACTATTACCCACACTGCATCTCTCCCACTTGGACTCTTGGAAAAACCTGTGACAAAGTCCATAGTGATGTGCTCCCACTTCCACTCTGGAATCGGAAGTGGTTGCAATAATCCTGCTGTCCTCTGGTGCTCCGCCTTCACTTGTTGACATACCAGACATTTAGCTACAAAGCGAGCTATCTTTCTCTTCATCCCATGCCACCAAAAGTGTTGTCGTAAGTCACGATACATCTTGGTGCCTCCAGGATGAATAGAATAAATTGAACTATGAGCCTCTGCCATCAGCTCCTGTCGAATCTCTACATTTGGAACATAAAGACGATCACCACATCGTAATGTCCCATCCTCGTGAATGCGCAATCCGGTCTGCTCTCCGGCCTCTGTCTTTTCCTTCAGCCTCCTGAATCTAGCATCTGTAGGCAAAGAAGCCTTAATCCTCTCTACCAATGATGATTGTACTTGCAAGTTGGCTAGTGTCCCATCTGCTACGGGTAGTATCACTTCAATGCCAAGCTCTTGCAAGTCCTCCAATAGTTCCCTCTGTACTGTCAAGAAGTAAGCTGTTGGTTTCCGGCTTAACGCATCTGCTACCACGTTAGCCTTGCCTGGATGATAATGTAGCTCTATCTCAAAATCTTTCATCAACTCGAGCCATCGACGTTGCCTTATATTTAACTCCTTCTGCGTGAAGACGTACTTGAGGCTTTTGTGGTCTGTATAGATCTTCACTCGTTCCCCATATAAGTAATGTCTCCATAGCTTCAGGGCAAATACAACGGCTGCAAGTTCCAAGTCATGAGTCAGATAATTCTTCTCATGTACTCGTAACTATCTAGATGCATATGCAATCACCTTGCCATGCTGCATCAATACGCATCCTAAGCCTTTTCCTTATGCGTCACTGTAGATCACATATCCTCCTGATCCTGACGGAATCGTCAATACTGGTGCTGTAGTCATTCACTTCTTCAACTCTTCGAAGGCTGCTTGACACTCGTCAGTCCATATAAATTCTTGGTCCTTACAAGTCAGACGAGTCATAGGTGCCGCTATCCTTGAGAAGTTTTCCACGAACCGTCGGTAATATCCCGCAAGTCCAAGGAAACTCCTCACCTCTGCTGCTGATTTAGGAACAGGCCATGTCTCAACTGCTGAGATCTTCTCTGGATCAACAGAAATGCCATCTCCTGTAACAACATATCCAAGAAATAAAACTCTGTCCAAGAAGAACTCACATTTGCTGAGTTTAGCATATAACTGCTCTCTCCTCAAAGTCTCTAGAACAATCCGCAGATGCTCCTTGTGCTCCTCGTGGCTCTTCGAATAGACAAGTATATCATCTATGAAGACGACCACGAACTGGTCCAAGTACTGGTGGAAGACTCGATTCATCAAGTCCATGAAGATCGCTGGAGCATTGGTCAATCCAAATGGCATAACCAAAAACTCATAGTGTCCATATCTTGTTCTGAATGCGGTCTTCGGAATGTCCTGCTTCTGTACCTTTACTTGGTGATATCCCGATCTCAAATCTATCTTCGAGAATATCTTAGCTCCACTGAGTTTATCAAACAGGTCATCAATGCGTGGCAATGGATATTTGTTCTTCACTGTCAATGCATTTAAGGCTCTGTAGTCAATGCACATACGCACTGACCCATCCTTCTTGGGTACAAACAACACTGGTGCTCCCCAGGGTGATGCACTCGGTCGAATAAAACCTTTCTCCTCTAGCTCTTTTAACTATGCCTTCAGCTCGTCTATCTCCTTCTTCGCCAGTCTGTAAACATGCGATGCTATAGGTGCTGCTCCGGGTACTAGTTCAATTGAAAACTCTACGTCTCTGTCTGGGGGTAGTCCTGGCAAATCCTCTGGAAAGACGTCTAGAAATTCTAAAATAATAGGGTGATAGACAACATCGTCCATTGCGAGCTGCATACCATCAAGGATTTCTGTGGATCCTCGGGCAAACTCAGGCCTGGTACCTTATAAAGAATGCTTCCTCCAAAGCAGTCGAAGAAAGCATGGTACTTGCTTAGCCAGTCCATTCCAAGCACAATGTCAAAAGATGGCATAGGAAGGACTAAGAGTTGGGCATTCATCTCTCTGCCACGAATCACTATAGGGCCCGATCTACAAACTCGACTAACTGGTACGACTCCTCCTCCGGTAAGAATTCTAACACAACTAGATAATGGTGTAGAAGCAATGTTATGTTTGGCAATAAAATTAGATGATATGAATGAGTGGGTGGCTCCCGTATCAAATAATATCACAGCAGGAAAAGTAAAAGCAAGGGTAATACCTTCTATGACATCCACCTCATGATCCAGGTCATCTACCTCTAATGCAAAATCTTGCCCGTTCCTCTGTTGCTGTCCATGTCCAGTCCTCATATACTGCTCCTCCTGCGTGGGTAGCGGTGGTCCTCTCTGAAATCCTCCTGTTGCTGGGGGTCGAGGTGCTCCCGGTCCAGTCATCTGCTGGGTTGGCTTCGGTGCTGGAAGCGCTAATCTCTGAGATGGAGGTGGAAGTGTCACTGTCTGCTGTTTTGGACAATCTCTTGCCAAATGCTGTCCGGAACCACATCGTAAACACTGTCCCAAGCGGCCTCGACAATCCCTTAAAATATGTCCGATTTTCCCACAATAATTATATTGGGGTTTCTCCGGAATCTGGTACGGTCCGGCTCTATGTTGCTGATGTTGCTGTGTCAAGGGACGTCAGATGGGTCCTCCCTGCTGTGTCCTTGTCGGTCCTTGCTGTATCCTTGCTGATCCTTGTTGTGTCCTCAGCTGACCTCCTTTTCCTCTACTATTGGTTTCCTGAAATCTGGCCTCTGTCAGTAGTTCAGCGTAAGAGACTCGGGACTGCGAGCTTGTATAATGTTGCAGCTCCTGGGTCAGTCCTCGATGAAATCTCTTAGCCTTAGCCAAGTCATTTGGTATCAAAGCAGCGCCATATTTGCTGAGTCGACTAAATTCGGCATCATACTCGTCCACGGTTTGGTTCTCCTGCTCCAAGTGAAGAAACTGATCATACAAGGTGTCCCTGACAGTGTCCGGGAAGTACTTTCCCTCAAAGCACTCCAAGAACTGCTCCCAAGTCTGGTAAGTACCCAACTGGCACTCCATGGATTCCCACCAGTGATGAGCATTACCATCTAGAAGCGTCCGTACACCCGTCATCCATAGGTCCGTGGGTAACTGCGATGCCTCCAGTAGCTTCTACGTGTGAGTGATCCAGTTGGTAGTCTCCTCCTGGCTCTCAGTACCCTTGTACTGCCTTGGGCCCATCTGAACAAAATCCTTTACTGATCCAACCCTAGCTCGAGGTACTGGAGCTAGTGCTTGGGCTGGTATAGTAGCCTGTGCAGCCATCCTCTCCAGTGCTGCCAAAAATTCTTGCCTCTGCTCGGCTGCCTGCTGCCTCTGCTCGGCTGCCTGTTGCCTCTGTTCCTGTATCATCATCTGAAAGAATTGGAACATCTGCGCTTGGCCATCTTGCGGTACTGGGACATGTGGAAGGTTCCCAATAGGTGAAGCGGAAAGATCAGATGGAACTGGGGTATGAGTCTGTCCATCTGGCCCCGGAAGCCTAGGAATCGTTGGGGTCCCTCCTTGAGTCTGACCATTGACTCCATTAGTTGTGTCGCCATTGGCGGCAGTACATCCATTTTGTATATCCATATCTCTGCAGTTGATGTACGAAACGATTAGAAAAAGTACAGGAATCAAACAGGATGCAAGTATTAAATAGGAAGGATAAATTTTAATCAAGCGTGGATGAGATCCTTATTCTCTATTCCTATACGCAGGCTTGTTCGATATAGTTACGTAACCGAGACAACATATTCTTGACCTGCATGGGCCACCACAAAAATATGTTACGCCCCAGTCCCAAAATACGTAGGACTAGAAATACGTAACACGCCAGCCGTATGTATACGAACTCCAATATATGGAAGCCATATACACACGTATGTTGTACATGAATATCCAATCCACAGTGGTAATATATGTCACAACAAGTCATACGCAGTTCTATATCTCATCCACAGCACAAATAATAGAATAATGGAAATCAATAACTGAATATCAAAGAAGCCGTCTCAAATAGTAATCTCAAAGTGTGATAGTCGGGTGGAAACAAATCCACTGCAAATCGACTATAATAAACTACTAAAGAGAGAAGAGAATAAACTCTAATATAAGAATAAATGTCTCAAAAAAAAGAATAACAACTAGGATCTCTAAACAGCTGCAATAAATCACATATAATCAGAAGGTAAGATCGCCTCCGACTGATAGGTAGCGTCAGGTCCAGGTCCATACTCCTGCGGGTACTCCTGCTCACCTATATCTGGAAGGGACCAGGTCCTCAGAGGGACGTAACAAGATACAAAAAGCACATGCCAATAAAGTACTAAAATATAAACATTCATTGGGGTCGCCTAACCATCTATGTAAATGCAGTTTGAGAACAACTTTCCACCAAGTGGGCTATCTGGCTGAAAACTGGGATTGGCATGACTCTCTCGGAGAACCAGGGGCCTCAAAGGCATGTCGTCTTTTGAACGGCAGAGGCCCGCCAAGTAGTATAGGGGTCATCACCGCCCGTATCTCCAGCGGAGCTTCCGGGGTACAGAAGGAAAAGTGTAAAGGAGCCCAAATGCCTTACTTATTGTTCTCCCCACCCAATGCTCTAAGCATGTCATATCCATGACACGATAAACCTCTAATAACCGCCAGGTCTACTAGCATGCAAAGTTTCTATTGGCAGTTATCCCTATCCGTCGCACGACCTATACGTACCAGTGGCCAGCCGAGTACGCAAGTTCGTGTCCTACATGCGACTCACACTCGTGTAAGAATAGTATCATGGCCAATAAAACATAATGCCTCATGAAAATAGGGTAGTCTCAGAAAATAGGTCCAATGCATATACATAAATAAAAACATAGTACGACGTCACCGTCGTTGCACCCAAGTTTCCTTGGACGCGCAGTTTATATAGCAGTTAAAATAAATAAACTAAATAAACAAAAAATAAACATGCATGCCTCATATGGAATGTAAATACAGTACAATGGCAAGGTATACTTGCCTGGCAGAAAATCTGTAAAGTGTACGCGCCCAAATATCAAGGACACAGAACCTGGAACTAAGGACTCTGAACAAACATCTCCAGATGCTGAAATAAACATCACCAACGTTTCCGAAATAAGCAAAATAGCTAAAAAGCACATCCCTTTCGTCCAATTTGGACACAGGGGCAAAACGGTAATTTCGGGCAAAAGTGGGGTCCACGTGTGGCCCACTTTACACCGAAAAGTGTGTCGAGGGTAACAGTCTCTAAATGGGATAAACTATAGGTCAAATAACTCTAGATGTCAATACGAATTCAACGGTATGTCCTGTAACCTCCGATTTCCAATTTCCAAAATAATTAGATTTTAATTTATTTTAAAAATATCAAGTTTTATAAAATATTTCTCCTTGAAAATTTTTAATTGATTTTGAACGATGTTTGATTTTAGAAGGTAATTTAAAAATCTTTATAAAAATCATTTTTTCCTAAATGACGATGTATTACAAAATAAATAAATAAATAATAATATATATTTCTAGTTTCAAATATTTATTGGCTTGAATCATAAAATTATTGTTTTAACTAAATAGTTATTTAAAGGACTAGTTCATAAAATAAAATAAATTTTTATTTATTGGGATAGTAAATAAATAAATGTCATACATTCTAAGATTTTGCAAAATGTATTAATTAGTAGCTAATTGGAAATTAGCTAGCTTTCCTAAAAACATTTT
Source organism: Iris macrosiphon (assembly GCA_036927795.1). Taxonomy (NCBI): domain Eukaryota; kingdom Viridiplantae; phylum Streptophyta; class Magnoliopsida; order Asparagales; family Iridaceae; genus Iris; species Iris macrosiphon. Next base: position 100,849,055 of record JAYESA010000006.1, read on the forward strand.
CTGAAATTATAACCTTTATTTTTATTTTTACAAGTTGCCATTTCCCATTAACTAGCCCACACCCTCATTTTTCCCACATGAGAAACCCTTTTATATTTAATTCTGGGCCATTCATTATTGGGCCAACCCGCAAACCTTTATCCCACACCATCTCTCCCTATTTAAGTTCTCATTCTCACATCTCCCTAGAAACCCTAGCTAGCCTTCACAAATTCCCAAAAGCCAAAGCCACCACCATTTTGTGTGCTCGTGTCCGTGTGTCCAGCATCACCGTGTCAGCCGTGATGGCCTCGGGTCCGACCCCGGGTGTCCCACCGTATCCATTCACTTCCTGTGTCCGGTTACAATTTTACAAACAGATTTCCGTGTCCGACACACCCGGACACAACCCCCACGCCCACAGTACATCAGATTTCTGTGTCCTGCCCCGGACACGTCCTCCACAAAGCACCACCCTCGTGTCCAACCCGGACACGTATACAACACCATCCCCGTGTCCGGCAGACCCGGACACGACCCCCTGACACACAGAACCCTAACCCTAGATCTAGCCACCGAGTCCCACGCCACCGCCGCTGGAACCAGTCACCGCCGTCGCCTCGGAGACCCGCCTCCTCGGACAGAGCGCCCGCCTCTCGGGCAGAGCGCCGCCTCGAGCCGACCAGACGCCGTCGCGGATCCCCTCCGCCGAGATCGAGTACCTGCCGCCGTCGTTGGCCGCTGAGTCGAGCACCGCCGCGGAAGCCGAGCGCCGCCGCTGGAACAGACCCGCCGCTCTCGAGTCCCACGCCACCGCTGGAGCCGACGCCACCGCTGACTGCCGGTTCCTCGAACACCGCCGCTGAACAGATCCGCCGCCCCGAGTCGAACGTCGACCTCGCCGACGCCTGACCCGCGCCGACCCCGGCGGATTTGCCCCTCCGTCGACGAATGTGAGTTCTCTTCTCCCCCTTTCTTCTGTTCTGTAATAAAGAGTAGGTATAGTGTATTAATTAATTAAATGAGATTAGTTAATTAGTTTAATTATAATAGTTAATTTGTATTAGTTAATTAGTTATACATTTAATTAGTTTAGTTAAATATGATTAGTTAGTTAATTAATTAATTAAATTAGTTTAGTTAATTATTAATCAGTGGTTAATTAGTAATCAATTAGTTTAATTAAATTATAAAATCAGTTAAGTATATATAATTAGTTATTTTATATAATTAGTTTAACTAATGTAATTGGTTTATGTAATTTGGTTATATTAATATAATTAGTTTATATTAATATGTAATTTGGTTATTTTATATAATTTGGTTATATTAATATGTATTAGTTTAGTAAATTCATATAATTAGCTTAGTAAATTCATGTAACTAGTTTAGTAAATACAACATAATTAGTTTTATTGTTTTAATGTATGAAATTAGTTATTTAGTATGTGCAAATTTAATTATGTATTATATATATGGGTTTTTGATTATGAAAATTTGTATATATATATATACGTATTTTGGCATAAATATATATATGTAGATTTATATTTTCATATTGGTATATGTATGTATTTAAAATATGTATAGGTATATTCTAAATTGTACTTTTGCACATATATGATATATATGCATATTTTGGTATATAAAATGTAATAGTATACGTATTATTTTGGTATAAAAATATATAATGTTGAGTATATGTATATATTGTATATATATATATATACTTAATATATTTTCAAATATGTATAATTAGTATAAATGTATATATATATATTGTACATACAATTAATGTATTGTATATGTATTTAATGTGATGTACTAGTATTAGTATATATTTTAATAATAACATTGACAATATACATATATATATTTTAAAAAGTATTTTAGCATATGTATGAGTATATATATATATAATGTTCAACCAGTATAAATCAAATATGTATTTAAAAGATATATATATATATATTGTAAATACATTTAAATTGGTGCATGTATATATATTGTAAGTATTAATGATAATTAATAATATGTGTATTTATATACGTATCCCTACTAGATGACCCTAGTTGACTAGTGCCATACCTGGCAGAGCCCTGAGCTCATGTATTTGAGATGTGTTAGTGTAGCACCTGATGCAAATGTTGTATTTGATATATTTTAGGACTGTTGGTTCCTCTAGACGATACTCTGGGACAGGACATTGGTTTTACCAGCTAAGGACCCAAGGCGAGTACATTCTCTGATTAGTTTCTAATTTATGATATCTCCTATGTTCACTGTATCTAGTGTAAATATCTATGTTCTTGACACATTGGTTACACGGATTGGTATACACGGATCTCGTCATGAGATGTTATTCCTTATTCATGGTGTAGCTTGTACAAGACTTGTTTTCCTTGTTATCTTGTGCATGTACAGACACTGATTCCCGGGGAGATTTGCTACCTTCCTAGGGAATCCCGTGCCATAGCGTACCATGATTGGATCTACTATACCAGTCGGGGGGGGGGGTTTGGGGAGTACTTTAGTGTAGATATGTGATCATACCCAACTTTATATGCACCATAGCTCACCCCACATCTCACGTCGGGTGCAGCCTGACCATTTATATGTCTCCTCACTGTTACATCGGTTAGCCCTACTAACCCATGTAAAGAGTTTACATGCCTCCTCACTGTTACATCGGTTAGCCCTACTAACCCATGTAATGAGTTTACTAGTCCCAAGCCGATCACATGTTGAAGCTAGTATTCACACACTTAGTCATAGAACTCTTGCTCATTGACATATTGCTTCTTTTCCTGCATTTACTTACAGTATTTTCCAGTATTTCTTTCATTGTACATTTCTCGTACCTATACATGCATCTGGTATGTTTCCATCTAGAACTGCTACATAGCTTATGTCATTTATATAGAACTGCTATTTAGAGATGTACTTTGCTCCTTCCTGACTGGAAATATTTTTCCAGACTGTGACCTTAGTAGACTGGCTCTGACATACTTGGGGATTGGAAGTAATGATTGCAGGTATGATTATTGTGTCATTAGACTTGTGTTGTATTCTTTTATTTTCTCATTTTTCCTATCGTGCTGTAGTTGTGATTGAGTATTTCTAGATTTATTTTATGTTATCCACGTCTCCTTATGGAGTTGGATACTAGCATGAGATTGTTTAGATAGTACTTGACCTAGACAGCGTTCTACCGCCGATGCTGCGGCGTAGGCTGGACGTACCCACGCACTCGTGCCCCTAAACCGGGTGCGGGTCGTGACATGTCCAATTGTGGATTCTGATGAGCCGAACACAATTTTGTCCAAAAAAGTCAACTGTGGGGCCCGCCAATTGGCGATTTGGTCAACCGTCTCAAAATTGCATGAAAATTAGGTCACAGGACCAGCGCGTTACCACGAGTCCAGTGGTGCAAGTTTCATCGCAATCTGACAAGCGTGCACAAAATACGCGCGAGTTCCATAAAAGTTGCGACACGGAATGTGTCCGCGGATATGGCCTGATTTTTGCGCGCACACGCGTCCGAATCAGTCCCCACGAATTTTCACATGTCCGGTTACGCTGCGTGCACCATTCGGTACACTTGTTACACGGCGAGGCGGTCCCGTTTGGCGGGGCGCACTCCGTTTATCAACTTTTGGAAATCTGGAAAAAGTGGATGCGCGCAGTTTTGTGACGAATTTAACTATGTCCACAGCAACTAATAGCATAGGGTTATTTAACAAAAAATAAACTAGGTCAAGTGTTCTACAGGTATCAAAAAGAATCACCGAATTCGTATCTCTGTGGTGGGAGATACGAACTCGGCAATATGGGTGATCACAGCAGGTTTCTGCGATTCCAGAATTGGGTCTGCTCCGCCCACTTTGGACGCTATTTTTCACCTAGGGGCACACGTTTTCCGAGGTTGGCTATAATACAGATATGTAAGAGGGTTAAGGGGTGAGCGTACCGGTGAAGACGGAACGGAGTTTGGTTGAGCGAGTCGACGGAAAACCACTCCGGAGCGAAGGTGCCTCGTGTGGGAATCCGCAGTGCGCGAGGTCGGCGTCGTCGGGATGGTTTGGATGGCTTGGCGGGGCTTCTCTGGCTGCGGTGACGGCTCTAGATGGGAAGAGGAGGTCTGAAAATTTAGGTTAGGATTTTTGAGAGATAAATATATATATATATATATATATATATGATAGGAAGAAGGAACATGTAGAGGCGGGCCACGTTCAAGGGGGAGAGGAATTGGGTTTACTGTGCTCGTTGCAAATAGGAGCGGGGTCTGGAGCTAACAAGTTACTAAAGGGGCGGGTCCCTGGGAATATGCTACTGCCAAAAGGGGTTGTAAACTTAGCAACTTTTGCTAAGTGCTGAATGGTTCCCACAAAATTCCTAAGGAGTGGAAATAGTAGTATTTTTAGTTATTTTGTTATTATGATTATTATTATTATTAGTTAAGTCCTCTTTTTTTTTTAATTTCTTTTTCTTTCTTTCCTTTTCCTTTCCTTCTAAATATATATACATATATATTTTTGTGTATACATATATATACTCATAAGAAAATTCATGGATTAGAATAATGCACACTGTTGGGCTAGCAACTGCTCAAGGGGTCTCCTACATGGAATAAATTCCAAAAAATTCCTGATGGTCCCATAAGTCATCTAAGTGCCCAAACACCTAAAATAAAAAATTATTAAAATCTATTTCTCCTATTTAGACCTAATTACTATAATTTAATTAAAAAATAAATAAATAAAGGGTATATACGATTTTCTAGGAAGGGGGTTTTACAGGAGCGGCTGGGCACGCACGTCGAGACGCCTTTATAGGCTGCTACAGGAATTTCGGCAGAGCCTAGGGTTTCTATTTGGGTTTTGGGTCTGGGTCGGGTTTGGCTCGGATCCGACCCAACCCGACCCGACCCAATATGCTATTTTTGGTTCAGTCAGCCTTGGTTCGGTTTATATCCATTAGTCTTTAGGGCTTTAAACGTATTTTCGGAGTCCAATAAATTCACAGAAAAATACCCTATGTCCGGTTTTCTATTTTACACCTTAAAATATTATTTCCATAATATTTTAACATCGAATAACTGCATTAAAAAAATCTTTTTATCACAATTACCTTGGTTCTTCATCCAGAAAAATACCAAAAAATTAGGGAAAATTATATTAAAATTATTCTAAAAAATCAGGGAGTTTACAATCTACCCCCCATTAAGAGGATTGCATCCTCGCAATCAAAGAATAAACTACTAAAGGGAAGAACTATGGAATTACAAGAATGTTTAGGTTGTAACTGCATCCGTGAATAAGTGAGGATAACGCTAGCGCATACTATCCTCTCGTTCCCAAGTCGATTCGCCAGGAGAATGATGTTTCCAAGCTACACGGACCAGTCTAATTGTCTGTCCTCGCAATGTCTTCTCACTGATGTCTATTATGCCAACTGGTTGTTCTTCATATCTCAAGTTAGGGCCCATCGCGATCTCTGAATGATCGACTACGTGACTTGGGTCGGTCACGTACCTTCTCAGCTGTGAGACATGGAATACGTCATGCACTCCCTCTAAGGATGGAGGTAATGTAAGACGATAAGCCACCTCACCAATGCGCTCTAGAATATCAAATGGCCCAATATACCTTGGGCTCAACTTGTCTCTGCTCCCAAATCGAATGGTACCTCGAGTGGGCAAAATCCTCAGGAATACGTGCTCTCCTTCTTTGAACTCTAGGGAACGTCTGTGAGTATCAGCCCAATGCTTCTGTCTGTCCTGGACTGCTCGAAGGTGATTCTGGATCTGTTTTACCTTCTCCACTGTCTGCGTTACCAATTCTGGATCCAGTATTTGACGTTCACCAATGTCACTCCAGCATATTGGCGATCTATACTTCCTTCCGTATAATGCCTCGAATGGTGCCATCTGAATGTTGGCCTGATAACTGTTGTTGTAGGAGAACTCCACCAAGTGCAAATGATCTTCCCAAGATCCTCCAAAGTCTAGCATCAACGATCGTAACATATCCTCCAAGATCTGAATGGTGCGCTCCGATTGACCATCTGTTTGGGGATGGTAAGCTGTGCTGAATTTGAGTCTGGTGCCAAGACTCTCTTGCATGCTTTGCCAGAAATGAGATATAAATCTTGAATCTCGATCCGATACAATACTAACCGGTACTCCATGTAATCTTACGATTTGTCGCATATACATGTCGGCTAGTACCTCTGTGGACTGTCCAACTCTAAATGGCAAGAAGTGTGCTGATTTAGTGAGTCGATCCACGATAACCCATACTGCATCTCTTCCGCTGGGGCTCCTTGGAAATTCTGTGACAAAATCTATCGTGATATGTTCTCACTTCCATTCTGGTATAGGAAGCGACTGTAACATACCTGCAGTCCTCTGATGCTCGGCCTTTACTTGCTGACAGACGAAACATTTAGCCACAAATCTTGCAATCTCCCTTTTCATTCCATGCTACCAATAATACTGTCTCAAGTCTCGGTACGTCTTGGTTCCTCCTGGGTGAACAGAGTACATGGAGCTATGTGCTTCAGTCATTAACTCCTATCTCAATTCTCCATTTGGAACATACAGGCGATTCCCAAACCGTAATGTCCCGTCTTCATGTATGCGAAGTCCTGTCTGCATGCCTGCTTCTGTCCTCTCTTTGAGTCTTCGGAATCTAGCATAGGTGGGAAATGCCTCTTTAATTCTTTTCACAAGTGACGACTTAATTTTAAAATTAACTAGCAAGCCACTCTGTCCTGGTAAAATAACCTTTATCTGAAGCTCCTGTAGATCTCTCAATAACTCGGGCTGCATCATCAAGAAATAAGCCGTAGGCTTCCTGCTGAGAGCGTCTGCTACGACATTCGCCTTTCCCGGATGATACTGCAGATCTATATCAAAGTCTACCATCAACTCCAGCCAACGTCTCTGCCTCATGTTGAGCTCCTTCTGAGTATATACATACTTCAGACTCTTGTGATCTGTAAAGATTTCTACCTTCTTCCCATAGAGATAGTGCCTCCAAATCTTCAGTGCAAATATAACTGCTGCTAGCTCCAGATCGTGTGTTGGGTAGTTCTTCTCATGGACCTTCAACTGTCTCGATGCATAAGCAATAACTTTGCCATGCTGCATCAAAACACATCCTAATCTACTACCTGATGCATCACTGTAAACAACAAAACCTCCTGACCCTGAAGAAAGAGTTAAGACAGGTGCTGTTGTCAATCTTCTCTTCAATTCTTCGAAAGCCTTCTGGCAGTCTTTTGTCCATTTAAACTCCTGGTCTTTATGTGTCAACTTTGTCATAGGCTCTGCAATCCTTGAGAAATTTTCTATAAACCTTCGGTAATATCCCGCAAGTCCGAGAAAACTTCTCACCTCTGCAACTGATGTGGGTGTAGGCCAAGTCTCTATTGCCGCAACTTTCTCCGGATCAACTGAAAGTCCTTCTCTTGATATGATATGTACCAAGAAAGGCACTTTATCCATACAAAACTCACACTTACTGAGTTTGGCATATAACTTCTCTTGTCTCAAGGTCTCTAACACGATTCTGAGATGCTCCTCGTGCTCTTCGTGGCTCTTAGAATATATTAGAATGTCGTCAATGAACACAACCACAAATTTATCCAAGAACTGATGAATGACTCTGTTCATCAAACTCATAAACACTGCTGGCGCGTTGATTAAACTAAACGGCATTACCAAGAACTCATAATGTCCATACTTGGTCCTGAAAGATGTCTTCGGTATGTCTTCCTTCTTTACTTTGATCTGATGATAGCCGGATCTAAGGTCAATCTTCGAGAATATCCTAGCACCACTCAATTGATCGAATAGATCATCAATGCGTGGTAAGGGATACCTGTTCTTGATGGTCACAGCATTTAGTGCCCTGTAGTCAATGCACAACCGTACTGTTCCATCCTTCTTTGGCACAAATAATATGGGTGCTCCCCAAGGTGAAACACTGGGTCGAATAAATCTCTTCTCCAGAAGATCATCAACCTATTCCTTCAACTCCACTAACTCCTTAGGTGCTAGCCGATATACTGATGAAGTGATAGGCTCTGCTCCTGGAGTTAAGTCTATTGTGAATTATATTTCCCGATCAGGCGATAAACCTGGAAGATCATCAGGAAATACATCCACAAACTCTGATATGACTTTTGGGTAACCTGTCTCCCCTTCTACAGATAGTACCCTAAGAGTAGGCTGAACTCCTTGCTCTACTGCTCCTCGAAGAAACTCAAATTCTGGATGTCCAGGAGGTCTAAATATAACTTTTCCAAGTCGACAATCAAGAGTCGCATGGTACTGACTTAACCAGTCGATACCAAGTACAACATCATAATCCGGCATGGAAAAGATCAGAAATTGAGCGCGCATCTCCCTTCCACAGACTACTACAGAACATGATCTACAGACGTCACTAACCGGAATAATTCTACCTCCCATAAGAATTCTCTTCATCTTCGGAATGGGTGCGGTAGCTACTCTATGGGTGGCTACAAAGCTAGCTGCTATAAATGAATGCGATGCTCCAGAATCAAATAAAGCTACAGCTGGTAATGAAGCTACTAAAATAGTACCTGCGATAACCTCGCCTGCAGTAGCTTCCTCCTCAACAGCCAGTGTGAATGCCTGGCCTCGTCCCTGAGCTGGACCTCTCTGCTGCTGAGCCTGCTGAAGTAGGGCTGCCTGTGGTGCCAGTGGTGGTCTCTGCTGGTATCCTCCTGGAGCTGGTGGTCTAACTCCTCCAACTCCTGTCTACGGTGCTCCTACTGCTGGATAAGCTGGTCGTGGTGTAGGTAAAGCTAGTCTCGGTGCTCCGTCTCTGTGTTCAGAATAGTCCCTGGATAGATGTTGGTTGGATCTACAGCTTAGACATAATCCCAACTTACGCCTGCATTCTCTCTCAATGTGTCCTACCTTGCCGCAGTAGTGACAAGTAGAAAGAGATATGGCCCTATGTGCTGCTCTACCTGGCATACTCCTCTGGGATCATTTTACAGAATCCCCATGTGCTGTCCTGGATGGTGCTAATATGATTGGCCTCTTCAGATTTAACTCCCTTCTAGCGACGCGCTCCATGCGTCGTGCTGCTGCAAGGATATCGGTATATGATGTAGGTACGACCGATCCAATCAATCTCTGGAGCTCGAACTTCAGTCCGTCAAAGAACTTCTCATCTTTCTCTTCCTCTGTCGAAATCAAGGTTGGGGCGAAGCGACTGAGACGAATAAATTCTGCGTTGTATTCTTCAACTGTCATATTGCCTTGGATAAGGCGGTTGAACTTGTCTCTGAGCTTCGACCGTGCTACTGCTGGAATATACATCTCTTGGAAGAGTCTAGAGAACTCTTTCCAAGTGACTCGGTCCTGTCCGAGCCTTCTCTCTTCTGCTAACCACCAATGATGTGCATTTTCCGTTAACTGCATCCTGACTGCAGTCATCCATTTCTCTCTCGGAAGTTCAGCTGCTTCCAACTGGTGCTGTATGTTCGTGAGCCATTCATGAACTTCTGTTGGCCCCTCTTTACCAGAAAATATACGAGGCTTGAGCTGACGGAAATCGGTGATAGATCCCGTCATTGATCGCCTCGCTGGTGGATTTGCCTGCTCCAATGCGGATACCAGGCTGGTTCTCAGATACTCTGCCTCCTGACGATGGGCCTCTTGCTGAATCTGCTGCTGGGCTTGCATCATGTCATACATCATCTGGAATATCTGTTGTCCGTCCATGGCTTGTCCTGGCGGGAAAACTGGCATCTGTGGAGTGAACAGTGGCGGAGGTGGGATGTTATCTCTCCGAAACCTTGGATTAGTCTGGCCGGTTTGATCGCTCTGCGATGTTTGTCCTCCGTTCCCTGGTGTCACTTCGTCTATATAAGTAACCACAGCGTCGTGTGGTGTATCCAAAAGAATCCCATCTCTGTTCCTGGGATCCATTACTCTGCAACCAAAAGATAAACTGTAAGAACGCTCAGAGGAATCAACACAGGATGCAATTCAAGTAATTAGTTCGAGTTCGATATAGAGTTCAAAAATGGTTCAAATAATGGATGAGATCCTCTAATTTTTCCTATCCTTAGGACAGGCTTGTTCGGTCCCTAAGTTAAAACTGAACAATTTTATCGTGGACCTGCATGGGCCACCACAAAAACCATGTCACGCCCCAGTCCCAAAATACCGAGGGACCAGATACGTGGCAATGGCCAGCAACACGCACCGATGGACAAACCCAATTTAATGGATCCATCAGGGCTTACTTAAGCTGTAAAATCAAGTCTACGACAATATGGCACAACTAATCTCATCCACACAAGATATAAAATATGATCCACAGAATATAAGGAATGTAAATCATCAACCAGTGTCAACAAATTGCTTCGGGGAATAACCCGATAAATATCTGATACAATGGTTCAACAGACCAAAATATAAATGACTGAATAAAATAAATACTGAGCATGGAACATAGATGCTCAAGAAAAATCTTCAGCTAACACCTCATCCTCGGGTGTCGGTACAGCTGATGTATCTGCTTCTGCTCGGGTCCCGTATACCTCGGGATAGATCTCGTCTACAAATCCTGGGGATATAATCCGGATCCAGGTCCTCAGGGGACATAGCAAGGTACAGAAAATACAAGCCAAAATAAATACAGTGCAGCAAATAATGAAATAAATAGGGTAAGCTATATAACCATCTATGTAAAATGCAAGATGAGAGCATCACGAGTACTCAGGCTGAGCCACTACAAGCTCTGTGTCGGGGAGCCGGTAGCGGTAATAACCGGTAATGTGTCTAGCTCTGCTACGAGAGTCTACGACCTCACAATAGTAGTAGATATATATAAAACAGCCTGTAGCCTGTGTATCTCTCCCCACCCAATGTAACCACGCATATCATGACCATAACATCTCATGTCCATGTCAAGCGGGATCATAACTAATGCAACAAGTCATAATGTATCTAAGAATATAGTATCTCTGTCAAGTCATATATCTTATACAGAATCACCATGAATATCTCAGGATGATCCTGTCTCATGAATAGTGTCAAGTATCCTGGGTCATAGTATACTCGGTAAGACAAGTACGAGAATATAAAGTGTCACGAATGTCCATCTCTAGATGACAATACACAATGCCGCGTACGGTGTTGGCACCCGACTATTAATCGGACGCTAAGTAAGTCTCACGGTCCTAGGTTAAGCATGCACAACAATATAAATTAGACAAGAAAATATGTAACAATACTGCAGAGTTTGGCAAGGTACACTTGCCCACTGATGTATAACTAAGTCAAGAAAATAAGTAGCAAAACTGTAGGGTTTGGCAAGGTACACTTGCTTGGGGTTTGGATACCAACAGTTGTCCCTGTATCAGTGGATCCTGTAGGTTCTCCTCCAAAAGCTATAATAAACATCACCAACAGTCTCAGAAGATATCAAATAGCTAGAAACGCCTGTCCTTAAGTCCAGTTTGGACACAGGGGCAAAAATGATATTTTCGGGTCAAAGCGGGGTCCATATGTGGGCCACTTTGTACCAAAAAGTGTGTCAGGGTCAAAGGTCTCTAAATTTGTTAAACTCAGTGTCTACAAGTCAGGAACGATGATACGAACCCAACAGAACTTCTAGAATTGGATTTCGGTGAACCGATCACAAAATCGTCCGTCAAGTGGAGCCGGTGGGGCCCACGATACACGATTTTGTCAACGTTCGCAGAATCAAACCAAACTTGGGTCACAGGACCAGCTTATTGCTACGAGTCCGATGGCATAAGTTTCGTCTCGATCCGACGTGTGTACACAAATTTACAGCGTGTTCTAGAATGTACGGATACGGGGCGTTGTCGGCGGATACGCATTGATTCCGGTGTGTACGCACATCTGAATCAACTTTTGCGAAATCCCACACATCCGTATCAACGACGCGCACATTTTGGTAAATACCGCGTGTGACCAAGTCGTCCCGTTTGGCGGGGCGCACTCAGTTCCAAGGTAAAATAGGGCATTGTTTTTCCTGTTTTTGGATCGCGGTTTGCGATCACCACAGGACGCGATGCACCGAACGGGTTGCACGGGCACCGAGAGGGTTACATATTCTACGCGTTGCAATAGACGAAATCGAAAATAGAGTTACGAGGTGAGAGGAAACGTTACCTGAACTGGGCTCCGAGAAGTCTGAATTCTCGTATCCTGCTCGTGTCCTGCTCGAACTCTTGTGTCCGTGTGTCTGCTGTGAGTCCAGGCTAAGGTTTCTGATTGAGGCAGCGTCGGGGGCTTCGCCGGAGGGAGTCGAACTTGGGGTCGGCGAGGCCGGGCTAGGGCGGCGGCTCTGTGCAGCTGGCCGGAGTGGTTCAGCCGCGGGGTAGACTCGGGTGGAGCGGGGAGAGGTCGAGGGCAGCCTGGATCGAACGGGGAGGTCGATGGGTGATGGATGATAGGTGATGGGGCAGCGTGGAGTCATGGAGGAGCAAGGCGAGGTGGTCGGGCTGTGAGCGGGGAGTTAGGCGTCGTCGGCTAGGGTTCAGGCGTGGCAGAGGGAGGCAGCGCTCGGCGCTGTCGAAGTCGGGCTGTGGAGTCGGGTCAGTGGAGGGAAGAGGATGTCGACGGGATGATCGGAGCTGCGACGGGGTCTGTTGTCGGCGGGGATAAGAGGAGAGAGAGGGTTCGATGGCGGCGCGGTTGGGCACGCACGTCGAGACGCCTTTATAGGCTGCTACAGGAATTCCGGCGGAGCCTAGGGTTTCTATTTGGGTTTTGGGTCCGGGTCGGGTTTGGCTCAGATCCGACCCGACCTGACCCAATATGCTGTTTTTGGTTCAGTCAGCCTTGGTTCGGTTTATATCCATTAGTCTTTAGGGCTTTAAACGCGTTTTCGGAGTCCAATAAATTCATAGAAAAATATCCTATGTTTGGTTTTCCATTTTACACCTTAAAATATTATTTCTATAATATTTTAACATCGATTAACTGCATTAAAAAAATTTTTTGCTCACAATTACCTTGGTTCTTCATCCAAAAAAATACCGAAAAATTGGGGAAAATTATATTAAAATTATTCTGAAAAATCAAGGTATTTATATAAAATAACGAAAAAAAAGAGTCACGATACATCAATAAGCCTGAAATAATATATACATGCCATAAGCCTCAATAAAAGTCTAATACAAGTCTAAATAATAATCGAAACCTCCTCAGACTCTGGTACTAAGTCCTCATGCTCTAAATGAGTATCCTCTAATGGTACACCATCATGTAGCCCGTAGTAGGTAGAAAACTGGTCCACAAGCCAATCATCTGTAAAATATATCCAGTCAGGATTGGAGCAAAATACATACCTCTGAAACCAGTTTCAAATATATAATTGAGCATATATAACAGATAATAAAAAAGGATATACGATAACTAAACATCAGATTAAATTAACTAGAGTGAACATGTAATATACTGGAATGAAGAACATGCAATAGAATAACTGTAATATAATAGAAATAAATAAAACTAGCTAATGTGCCATGGAATATAAGTTCATTATGTGATCGGTTTAGGTTGAACATGAATACAATATGATAACTCGATTACACGTGTGATATGTAATCGACATGTACATGAATACACTTGGGCTTGATCACATAATCTACTTTTATTCCCCCATCCCCAACTAATACCAATGGATCCAATCATGACACGTTATGAACACGAATATGGGCACACTAAACACGAGTAGTGTGTGTACACGAATATGAACACACTGAACACGAGCAGTATGTGAACATAAAGTACACGATAATTAATATCCGATACACACAATAAAATATATGTGAAGGAGTATCCGCTAAACATAGTAAGAGATAACATCTCCTGACAGGATCTAAATAGTACCAGTCGGTAAAACCACTGTGTCAAAATTAAGTTTACAGTTCTAGAACATGCGATATATATACTATCATGAAATAAAAACTAACAGAGGAAAGTACTCGCCTCTGGTCCTGAGCAAAGGAGGTAACTCGGTGTCCGAGCTGGTGTCACACAACCCTATATAGAAAAGTTAAGTTATTTCGGTAGAATGAAGTGATAATCATACTAAATAAGTCAAAATATGCTTTCTCGATCATTTCTAGGTTATGCTAGTCAAACTAGGTCAAAATAGCTACTTCTAGGTTGAATGATCTTATATCTAAGTGTCGCGCCCCAGTCCCAAAATACGTAGGACTAGGAACACGTAAGCATGCCAGCCGCATGGATATGGCAACTCCAATATATGGAAACCAAACCCATACGTATGCTGTAATATGAATATAAAATCCATAAGTGGTATAAACATATGTCACAAGTCACAGGGTACAATCTAAATCTCATCCACAGAAAATTAATATAAATAAATAACCAGCATCTATATAACTAGATCTCAACATAAGTATCTAAGGATGATAGTTGGATGGAAACACATCCACTACCAACTCGAATGTAAGAGCAAATACAAAATAAGTACAACACAACAACACCATATAAGAATACCAGCTAGCAATTACGGGCTCGAAGAGAGGACATCCATGAAACATATATAACCATCCAAATCTGCGCTCCTGCAAATACTCAAGAACAGATACACCTGGCAGAGGACCCGGTCCTCAGAGGGACGTAACAAGATACAGAAAAGCGAGCCAACTTGAATACAGTAAACATACATATTATTTGAAAATAAATAAGTACGCTGTACAAGATATCTATATGAATGCAAATGAGGACAATTTTTCTACGTATGGGCAAGGGTAGGCTACTCGGTCTAATCCTCACAACTCATGCGCTCGTCAGTAGACACCATCAGCCGACATACCTCTGGGGTAGCGACCCTCGGACTCCATCAATCGACATACCTCTAGGGTAGCGACCATCGGACACGACCACCATAGTGCGTGCTAGTGACTACGGTGTTACCAGAGTGGTTAAAAGCACATACGCCTAATGATTGTCCTCTATGATACTAAGTGTCAAGTGTGTGTCAACATATCTAATATATAGTAATGACAGAAAGGAACTGCACGTGCAATAAATATACAAAAATGAAATAAATATATAGAAATATACTAAGCATGCAAAATATTGTAAGCAATTTGGCAAGGTATCTTGCCTGGTCTGAAAAGGATGAAGTCCCAACTCAAGGCGTCGTCCGATCTACCCGTCACATAAATTAAACAAGTTAGGTTACAAAAGTGGGTAAATAGGTTCCTCCATTTAATCTATTTTAATTCTGAATAAAATAACATAAAATAGTATTTTAATCTTATTATAATCTAATTTTATTGTTAAACCCTAATTTTGTCCAAAGAACTGAATTTTATCAACTCGAGACTCATGGCACACAAATCGAGGTGATCTGTTGATCGAAAAGTCAATGACACAAACTCAACTTTCATGCATGATTTCCTGTAGATTTCAGCGTCAAAAATATACTAGAATTTATGGCTCGTCCGAATTCAAATTCGTTTGGGAATTATGGCACATACAAAATTTGTATTGTGCACCGATGGTTAAATTCTAACCTAGAAGTTCTGCAGATATAACAGTATATAAATACTTAGAAATAAATTTTTGGAAAAATATATGTAGATGATCTCGATATTAGCTTTCCGAAACTTTAAACGGTTCATGATTCTGATTCCGGGTTCTCCCGAAATTGTAAAAATATCGAAACACGTCTATTTTTGGATATGCTGTACTCTATGAATTTTCTAGAATTTAATACTAATAATTTCAAAAAAAATTTATATAATCAGAAAGCTAACCTCAATATCTTTCTAACGCAAGAAACTAGGCCTCGTTTGGAGTCCGGAGCTATGCGCAATGACGTCTGGAAGATGAAGGAACCCTAGATGGCAATTCTCCAAAAATCGGCTCAAGCAAAACCCTAGAAAATAACTTAAACTATTATATATATATATAGGAGAGAGAGTGCAGCCGCGGCTCGGAAAGCGCCACGTGGCAGCCATCCACGCTGCCCCGCCCAAATCGAACGGTCCAAAACTGACGCGGCTCGGCTCAGCTGAGTCCGAGTCGAACTCTGACTCGGCTCGGCTCGAGGTCGGCTCGGCTCAAGGTCGGCTCGGCTCACCCCGCGGTCACTAACAGGCGGGCCCGGCACTGTTTGCTGCGGGAGACTGACAGGTGGGCCCCCTATTTGCTGACTGGGCAGAATTAATTACTTTTTGGATTTTCTTTTTCAGAAATTAGTTTTTAATTCAGTTTTTCATAATTAACTCAAAATAAATGCTAAAAATAATCAGAAAATTCCCAAATAATTCTATAAAATATATGTTATTATTTAGAATCTAAAATAAAAGTTTGGGATATTTTTAATTAAGTTTGAACATAAAATAAATTCTTCAAACTCCTAGAAAATTAGTGTTACTAGTTTTTAATTAACTAAAAATTATGGAAAAATCCCAACAATCTAAAATAGCCTAAAAATAATTCTAAATAAATATTTATATAAGTAAATATACAAAAAAAATTATTTTCTAATTAACTAAGAGAATACTCTAAATAAATTCAACATCTATAATAAATATAATAATATAAAATATACACAAAATACCTATTTTGGGTGAGGGAGTTTACAATCTACCCAACTTAAAATAATTTCGTCCTCGAAATTAAAATAAGGCATAATTTGTTAAATCCTTCACATTCGTATATAAGGTACGTCAATCGCAATCTGTTCTAAAAATTTAAATAACAAAATCTATTCAAATCTATCGCGATCATTTCAAAATTAAGATAATCATTGTTCAAATCAAAATTTAACCTATTGTAATCTCTTCTCACTTTTCCAAATCATCAATATCCAAATTTAAATTAAATACATATAATATCTTCAAGATTTAAATAACCCATATCAAATTTTATCTCATGATCTCCAACTATCATAATCTCCTCTAGAAGTAATTCGAGTCCAATATTATTCCTATTTTCACTTATAAATTTTTTTTGTATTCTTCAACTTTTTAAATTCCATTCACATCCTCAATATTTCAAATAGGTAGTCCAACCATCAAATTTTAATTCTTAATTTAAATCATCAAATTAAAAAATAATTTAAATGCAGTCCACCAATGTTCAAGTCTGAAATTATATATTTATCCTTCAAATTCAAATTGATGATTTTACCTTCAATACTCAAAAATTTAAATTATGTACTTAAGGTATAAATATTGGGTCCTCAATATCCAGATTTTTAAAATTCATTAATCCTCATCATCTTAGTCATTCTTCTAAAATTCTCAAAATTAAATGGCTTGAACCTCTCCCAATCTAATCTTACTCGATCACAATCTAAAAGAAATTTCTCTCGAGTTGCCAATGCACTGCTACCCAACTTAGAATTTACCCATCTATCACAGAAGGCTATATACTTTAAGAAAAATATTTCTTAATTTATTTACTCATGTCATTCAATCCTCAAAACTTTAACGCCGATTATATCATATATGATATGTCCTTAATTATGAAAGAATAATCCTCTAGTATGTGATCGGCCTATGGGGTATATCTAGTACTCTCTGTGTATCAAACTTATACCAAGCACGAGGTTTCGTCTTTCCGAAATAAGGGAAGACGGAGATCAATAATAAAGAGTTCAAGGACGAGGTAATAGAATAGAAGTATCGGGATCAAGGCGTTTAAAGAATTCAAATAGGAATTGTCAAAGCAGTTGTGGATTGAAGTCCTATTTTGGTAATGCCTATCCACATGCTCGTATCAGTACCGATATGTAACGGATACAATATGCTTAGACATATCTAGAGGGCAAGTTCATTCATCTACTAATCACTAGATATCTCAATCCACGTAAAGTAGTTATATGAAGGGCGAACCACGTGCACTATGGTTGATCAGACCATAGTACACTGATTTTGAAATGTATTAATGTATGCATCCACTGATACATATATAGTGAACAAGCTTGATGAAAGAATAAGCTTGTAAAACTAGGCTATAATAGCGGCATAAGTCAAGGTGGTACAACAATTATAGGTATGCTAGATGATGATGAAAGGAGGTACAAGTCAATTCAAGTTCACAAAAATAAAACAAAAAATAGAATAAGCAATAATAATAAAGACTCTACAAATCTCTATAGTTATCATACAACCTCCTTGTCTATGTCGCTAGTCGATCAAATGGGGGCAAGGACCTCTAAATTCTATTGTCTGAATAAATATTGTCGTCTTATGCTAGCATACAATTAATTTTATTCAGCTACACTTCAATAATATACAAAAGACTATGTGATACTAGGTTGTGAGGTATGCTATCCAACTTATAACAATTAACTAATACTGTAATTGCCTTAAGGATGCCGTAGAACTCCTGTTAAGGTCTACGGGAAGGGGTCTTGGTATTTATTAGGGTATCCTCTTTTATTACATAGGTCATGGTCGTCCTAAGTCTTAATCATAGCGCTCATGGAGCAAGTGTCAATAGTAAGGATAGAAGAGTTACTGGTCGTCAAGGAGAAAGGATCTAACTCGTATCGAGGTGGGGGTACATGTTACGCAATTTAAAACTAAGGGATAAGCGCCAGGTCTCAATCTACAGGAATAGCTTAAACCATCAAGTTTTAACTACTAAGCACACAATTTCAAAATTCAAGAGTAACCACAAAAATCCTAGCAAGCTATATATATCCTAATATAGAATAAATTCACTTGGTCTATAATCAGCAGTGTCAGATGGCACGAGTTGAAAGATGAAGAATAGAGGAATAAAATTTGGTCGTCACACAATTAGCGAACACTAAGGTCGCAGAGGAACAATATATGAAATTAAAATAGGGGGCTCTATATAGCATCATAGTTTTCTAAGGGAAAGTGGTATGCTAGTTGCTATGTTCGAGGTATGATCAAGAGAAACGTTATATTCATTGCTCTTAGCTTCCTAAGGTACTGTCTGCTACTAATAAGATAATGATCTAAGTTTATAGTTCTAATATTATCTCACCATAAGTGTTAGGTCCAGCCCTAATATTTAACCCTAGATTTCTATTGGTTCCTCAATACTAGGGTCAAACACTATGGTCAAACTTTTAACTAACTCTAGTAGTGTCTATACTACTCTCAAGTCTTCATATTACATCAAGGGGTAATGGTAAACCAATTCTAGAGATAAGGAATTCTAGGGTTCACTAGATATTCTAAACTTAGTGGTGTGTCTATATTCTCGTTGTATTCTTAATAGGTGTGCTACCATAATTATCATCCTAATAACAGGGGTTCCTATATTCTAGCAGAAGGCTATACTCAAAGAACTATTAGGGAAGTACAGGAATCAAGCATGATACAATTATTCAGATAGAACAGATAGGAGGAAGATGAATAATAGTTAATTGTGGATGAGATCCTATACTCTATTCCTAGGTGCAGGCTTGTTCGGTACAATAACGTAACCGAGATAATATGCTCTCGACCTGCATGGGCCACCACAAAAATATGTCATGCCCCAGTCCCAAAATACGTAGGACTAGGAACACGTAAGCATGCCAGCCGCATGGATATGGCAACTCCAATATATGGAAACCAAACCCATACGTACGCTGTAATATGAATATAAAATCCACAAGTGGTATAAACATATGTCACAAGTCACAGGATATAATCTAAATCTCATCCACAAAAAATTAATATAAATGAATAACCCGCGTCTATATAACTAGATCTCAACATAAGTATCTAAGGATGATAGTTGGATGGAAATAAATCTACTACCAACTCGAATGTAAGAGCAAATATAAAATAAGTACAACACAACAACACCATATAAGAATACCAGCTAGCAATCACGGGCTCGAAGAGAGGACATCCACGAAACATATATAACCATCCAAATATGCGCTCCTGCAAATACTCAAGAACAGATACACCTGGCAGAGGACCAGGTCCTCAGAGGGACGTAACAAGATACAGAAAAGCGAGCCAACTTG
The DNA here is from genome assembly GCA_036927795.1 of Iris macrosiphon. NCBI lineage: Eukaryota > Viridiplantae > Streptophyta > Magnoliopsida > Asparagales > Iridaceae > Iris > Iris macrosiphon. The sequence continues at coordinate 100,869,052 of JAYESA010000006.1, forward strand.
AATACAATAAACATGCATATTATTTGAAAATAAATAAGTACGCTGTACAAGTCATCTATATGAATACAAATGAGGACAACTTTTCGACGTATGGGCAAGGGTAGGCTACTCGATCTAATCCTTACAACTCATGCGCTCGTCAGTGGACACCATCAGCCGACATACCTCTGGGGTAGCGACCCTCGGACTCCATCAATCGACATACCTCTGGGGTAGCGACCATCGGACACGACCACCATAGTGCATGCTAGTGACTACGGTGTTACCAGAGTGGTTAAAATCCCATACGCCTAATGATTGTCCTCTATGATACTAAGTGTCAAGTGTGTGTCAACATATCTAATATATAGTAATGACAAAAAGGAACTACACGTGCAATAAATATACAAAAATGAAATAAATATACAGAAATATATTAAGCATGCAAAATACTATAAGCAATTTGGCAAGGTATCTTGCCTGGTCTGAAAAGGATGAAGTCCCAACTTAAGGCGTCGTCCGATCTATCCGTCACATAAATTAAACAAGTTAGGTTACAAAAGTGGGTAAATAGGTTCCTCCATTTAATCTATTTTAATTATGAATAAAATAACCTAAAATAGTATTTTAATCTTATTTTAATCTAATTTTATTGTTAAACCCTAATTTTGTCCAAAGAACTAAATTTTATCAACTCGAGACTAATGGCACGCAAATCGAGGCGATCTGTTGACCGAAAAGTCAACCGACACAAACTCAACTTTCATGCATGATTTCCTGTAGATTTCAGCGTCAAAAATATGCTAGAATTTATGGCTCATCCGAATTCAAATTTGTTTGGGAATTATGGCACATATAAATTTTGTATTGTGCACCGATGGTTAAATTCTAACCTAGAAGTTCTACAGAATTAACAGTATGTAAATACTTTGAGTTAAATTCTAAGAAAAATATATGTCTATGATCTCGATATTAGCTTTCCGAAACTTTAAACGGTTCATGATTCTGATTCCAGGTTCTCCCGAAATTGCAAAAACATCAAAACACGTCTATTTTTGGACATGCTGTGCTCTACGAATTTTCCAGAATTTAATACTAATAATTTCGAAAAAAAATTTATATAATCAGAAATCTAACCTCAATATCTTTCTAACGCAAGAAACTAGGCCTCGTTTGGAGTCCGGAGCTATGTGTAATGGCTTCTGAAAAATGAAGGAACCCTAGATGGCAATTCTCCAAAAATCGGCTCAAGAAAAACCCTAGAAAATAACTTAAACTATTATATATATATAGAGGAGAGAGAGTGCAGCCGCGGCTCAGAAAGCGCCACGTGGCAGCCATCCACGCTGTCCTGCCCAAATCGGTCGGTCCGAAACTGACGCGGCTCGGCTCAGCTGAGTCCGAGTCGAACTCTGACTCGGCTCGGCTCAAGGTCGGCTCGGCTCACCCCGCGGTCACTGACAGGCGGGCCCGGCACTGGCTGACTGGGCAGAATTAATTACTTTTTGGGTTTTCTTTTTCAGAAATTAGTTTTTAATTCAGTTTTTATAATTAACTCAAAATAAATGCTAAAAATAATCAGAAAATTCCCAAAAAATTCTAGAAAATATATTTTATTATTTAGAAACTAAAATAAAAGTTTGGGATATTTTTAATTAAGTTTGAACATAAAATAAATTCTTCAAAGTCCTAAAAAATTAGTGTTACTAGTTTTTAATTAACTAAAAATTATGGAAAAATCCCAATAATCTAAAATAGCCTAAAAATAATTCTAAATAAATATTTATATAAGTAAATATACTAAAAAATTTATTTTCTAATTAACTAAGAGAATACTCTAAATAAATTCAACATCTATAATAAATATAATAATATAAAATATACACAAAATACCTATTTTGGGTGAGGGAGTTTACACTAAGCTTCTAGGTTGGTATCTTGATGATAAAAGCTATATTAGCTAAAACTAGGTACTAGGATACCTTATATACCAATATCAATCTTTATAACTTATATACATAACTAGTTAATACATATATATCAACATTTAACTTATATATATACTAGTTAATGATACTACTACCTTTAGTATCTAGAATACCTTATACTCATCTATCTCTATGAGTACTTCTAATATCTTACACTTAACACATACTACTATTAGTAATACCTTAGCTTAGCCTATACCTTGATATCTTGGCACCTAGACCAACCCCTCAACTATCACTAATCCACCCCACAACCCAAAATTCTCTTAATAACTAATACCTAATCCTCTTCGTATCTTGAGATACTCTATTACTCAATCTCAAAGTATTATGAGATACCTACATTACACTCTCAACTTACCTTAACTAACATACATACCTTACCTACTAGGAATTTGAGTATCATGACTCAAGGTATTTTGATACCTTATTTCACCTACTTTAACAATTATAAATGGCCATACCCATGCTCTTATCTCAGTCATGTATATTACCAACACCATCACCCAATGGTGACCTCTTCTCAAACCAAAACTGAAACCTAAAATCCACATCAACACCAATATCACATGCTCTCCCTTAATTATGTATACCCTCTATGATACTCTCATACTAAAGTGCACTTGACAATCTCATCAATTCTTAATGCACACCCTCTAAATTATACAGATGTATTAACCTTCACTGACCCACGTACTGCCATGCCCCAGTCCCAAAAATACATAGGACTAGGACATGTAAGCATGGCAGCCGCATATACATGACAACTCCAATATATGGATACCATGATACACACGTACGCTGCAATATGAACAATAATTCATAAGTGGTATATATATATATATATATGTCACAAGGCATATCTAAACCTCACCCATAGAAAATCATAAATAGATAAATAACCAATATCTATGAAACTAGATCTCAATATAAAGTATCTAAGTCGATAGTCGGATGGTAACAAATCCACTACCAACTAGAATATAGAATGATCAAGACAAATACAATATAAGTACAACATCTACCAATCACGAGACTCGAAGAGAAGACCTCCTCGGAATGTACACAACCAGTCCAGATCCGTGCTCCTGCAAATACTCATGAACAATACACCTGGAAAGGGCCAGGTCCTCAGAGGGACATAACAAGATACATAAAAGCATGCCATAAAGTAAATACAGTAAAAACTCAAGGGTGACCTAACCATCTAAGTGAAATGCAACTTGAGGACAACTTTGAGTGTATGGAAAAGTGTAGGCTAGACATATGCTGACGTAATTCACCAATCGTGACAACTGGCTAGTATATGCCATATATGCCCCTAATACAAGGGCGTAATATACTATAATAACGTCCTACCACTCCAAAGAACGGGGAATCTGTATAGTATTAACGTCCATATCGCTCCGAAGAATATAAAATATGCATAGTATATAACGTCCATATCACTCCGTCGAGTATGGAATATGCATAGAGGAAGTGGGTGTGCCATATGCCTACTAGTCGTCCTCCCCGCCCAATGATCTATGCATGTCGTATCCACAACACACCTTAGCTACTACGCCGAGGCGTCGTAACTCTGGCTCATAGTCTATCGTTAGAACAATAGCCCAACCTTACAACCAAACAAGGACAAGGATTGGACCATCGTACCACGATAGTCTATGCTCCGCCTTCTAATATCTGCTAAGTCTTCTAATATGCATTGTTAATAGCAGTTATTTCCTATCCGTCGCACGCCTATACGTACAGGTGGCCAACCACATATGCAAGTTCGTACCCTACATGAGACTCACAACACCTGTAAGAAATGTGTCAAGGCCTGGGGAGTCATACCAATAACTCCACAACTTTAGGTGGGTCTACTAGACACTAGGTCAGACACAAGTCCTAACATCAACGCATTCGTTGACTACACCCGAATCTCTCTCGGACGTGCGCAGTTTAAAATAAATAAATATGCAACTAAATAATACATAATTTAAACAGTACAACAAGGCAAGGTATACTTGTCTGGCAAGAAGTTGCATAGTACCAATAACCTACTCCAGAAGTCGTGCAGATAAATCCAACAGTCCTATATACATATAAATCCAATAAGGCAAGGTATACTTGCCAGACAACACAAGATAGGCACAAAATATGGACAGATAAAATCGAAGAGATTTAGAATTCCAAGCAGGTGATCATGTGTTCCTAAAGATTTCTCCTACATAGGAAACTATTAGATTTGAACAGTATAAAAATTAAGTCCACGATACATAGGTCCTTTTGATGTACTAGAACGAATTGGAGACGTATCATATCGGTTGACTTTACCACCATCTTTGGAAGGAGTTCATGATGTCCTTCATATTTTCCAACTTCGCAAATATGTGCCAGACTCAAGTCATATATTGGATCATTCAGAAATAATATTGGGTCCAGCATTGCGCATAGAACAAAAGCCAGTAGAACTTCTAGATCAAACGCAGAAGATTCTAAAAATAAGACTATTTCTTTGGTACGAGTGTCCTGGAATAAAGACTCGCCAGAATAATCTACCTGGGAAAGGGAGGAGGACATGTGAAGACAATAGCCATATCTATTCAAGGACTAAAGTTAGTTCTGGTCTGTCACTACCACATTTTCTAGAAAATGATATTTTAGTAATTTCATAATTAATTAAATATTGTACATGTTAAATAATTATTTGTTGTATTATTTAAATGTTGTTAGATATTAGTTATTTATTTTGGACTTGTGTTAGTGGATCTAACTAGTTTAGTTTAGACTTATGGACCAACATGTATTTATTGTTATATTTGAGCCCAACTAGAAAGTCTATTGATTAGGAGGATGATTAATTTAATTAAACTATTAGACTAGAAGCTTCTCTCCTTAATTATTTTTTTATGACAGGCCGCAAGGGGTATAATGGATATTACATAGTAGCTTGAGGAAGGGGTAGCTGTCACGACCCGTGCCCGAAAAATCGGGCATGAGTCGTAGGTACGTCCAGCCTACGCCGCAACATCGGCGGTAGAACGATGTCAAGGTCAAACTATCAATCTCACACAATCAGTATATAAACCTGTCAAGATCTCAACTCCAAACGGAGGAGCAATATCATAACGATAATCACAATGTACTCAATCACGAATCTAAGCACGATAAGATAACAAGAAGTCTAACAACTATAAAGTCTAACCAACAACAACTACTACAACAACCACAACATCAATAATAATAATATATCCAAAATAATATACAAAACAAGGTCTCAATCCAAAACCGGAGACAAATCCTGTGCTAAAAGCTAATAAAAACAATAACAAGGTCCTAGTGATTCCGGCTACCAACCCGGAAATCACTCCTAAACTAAAGGGTCCATGTCTGCACCATCGACAGGCTCAGGTCCATAAAACGTCGGACACCACTCCTCCGGATACTCTGAAAAATATGTCCAGTCAGGACTGGAGCAAGTACATCTCTAACAGCAGTTCCATTTAAATGATAAAAACTATAAAACAGTTATAGCAAGTAGCAAGAAGAATGAAGCAAGTATGAGACAAGAAATATTTAAATCAGTGGTGCATAAAGGTAAAGATGCATGAATATCAGAGCAGGATAGTAATAACTACAAGATACAAGAAATCTAAGCTAAGATCAAGTCCGTGCACATGAACGTGTAGTGAGTCCAGCATAAAATATATGTAGTGAGTCAAGTCCAGAAACATGTAAGTGAGACCAACAAGAATGCAAGTGAGTCCAGACTATAAAGAATGAACTCGGTGTCTTTGAAATACTTGTTTCGACATGTAAACGGCTAGGGGTAAGTACGGCTCACCGTGCACTGGGTGCGCGACTCCTATCATTCCAGATTAGACCAGAGGGAGTGATTCCTGATGATTCCAGATGGGAATGTTTACATGTTTACTCGAGTATTTTCCTGCCCCGACTAAGACAAGTGAATCCAAGACCCGACACGTAAATTAAGATGAGTCCAGCCTGAACATGAGTGATGCCTGTAGGTGATGCCAGTAGTGATTCCAGAATAGAGGCCAGAAACATGAAATATACGTGTCGTAAGTAAATGAATCCAGAAATATCAGTCAGTATCCCGTGTTATACCAGAATAATCAGATGATACTATACTAGAAGCTGAATCATAATAATCATCAGATAATAAAAACTATCAGAGAATGTACTCGCCTGACGTCCTGAGCAACTGGCGATCCGAACTGGTGTCGCAAGGACCTATTGCAAAAAGTAAGGTTAAATAGGGTTCTAATGAGTTAAACAGATATAAAATAACTAAAAATAGGCTTCTAGGGTCGTTCTAGGTCAAACGGATCAAACCGGTGAAATCTGGGTCAAAAAGTCAACTCTAGGTCCAAAAAGTCAACTCTGGGTCAAAACTAGGTCAAAAGTTGACTTTGGCGGTCAACCGAGTCAACTATGGTCAAGTCTAGGTCAAAATAGGGTGCTCCTAAAATTCTAGGTCAAACCGAGGTCATTAAACTAGAAAACTCTCAAACTCGCCTCCTTGAGATACCGGGATACCCTCGGTATCCGATACCTCATCCTACGCTATACACCCCGTCTATACCCGCTAAAACCTATGCTAGCACACGTAAATATATACACATAAGCATATAAAAATCACTCTAATACTATTCCTAGGCTATTGCTCAAAAAACTCCGCTCGAAACTCAATACCTTGGATATCTCAAGGTATTGAGATACCGCTCTAAACTCAACCCGACTACCCCTCTAGCTAACTTACTATGCATAAACATATATGTCTAGCTATAATCTAGGCTAAAATATAGATATCTAATACATATAGGCATATACCTAGGTATCTACATATATATATCTCATATACACACATATACACATACCTTATACCTTACCTTACCTATACCTATGTATATAACTATACGTATATAGATATCTATACACTTATATAAATATATATCTAATACCTAGCTATCTATCTATCCAACTACCTATCTATCTATTACCTATCTATCTATCTATCTACCTATCTATTTATATATTTATCTCATATATCCATCTAACTATCTATCTAGTTATCTAACTATCAATCTATCTATGTGTCTATCTATTTAGATATCTATCTAAGTATCTATTTATCCATATATCCATCTAACTATATGTCTATCTATCTATCTATCTATCTATCTATCTATCTATCTATCTATCTATCTATCTATCTATATAATCATCTATCTATCATCTAACTATCCATGTATCTATTTATCCATATATGTCACGACCCGCACCCGGTTTAGGGGCACGAGAGCGTGGGTACGTCCAGCCTACGCCGCAGCATCGGCGGTAGAACGCTGTCTAGGTCAAGTACTATCTAAACAATCTCACGCTAGTATCCAACTCCATAAGGAGACGTGGATATCATAAAATAAATCTAGAAATACTCAATCACAACTACAGCACGATAGGAAATGAAGAAGTAAAAGAATACAGCACAAGTCTAATGATAACATACATACCTGCAATCCTTAACTTTCAATCCCCAAGTGTCAGAAACCAGTCTACTAATGTCACAGTCTGGAAAAATATTTTCCAGTCAGGAAGGAGCAAAGTACATCTCTAAATAGCAGTTCTATATAAATGACATAAACTATGTAGCAGTTCTAGATGGAAACATACCAGATGCATGTATAAGTACGAGGAATGTACAATGAGAGAAGTACTGGAAATACTGTAAGTAAATGCAGGAAAAGAAACAATATGTCCATGAGTAAGAATTCTATGACTAAGTGTGTGAGTACTAGCTTTAATATGTGATCGGCTTGGGAACTTGATCAGGCTGGTTACATGTGATTAGCTATGGTTCATATAAAGTCAGGCTAACCGTTGGTTAGCTATGGTGCATGTAGAGATCAGGCTAATCACACGTAACAGCTATGGTTCATATAAGTGGTCAGGCCGCACCCGACGTGAGATGTGGGGTGAGCTATGGTGCATATAAAGTTGGGTATGATCACATATCTACACTAAAGTACTCCCCAAACCCCCGACTGGTATAGTAGATCCAATCATGGTACGCTATGGCACAGGATTCCCTAGGAAGGTAGCAAATCTCCCCGGGAATTAGTGTCTGTACATGCACAAGATATCAAGGAAACAAGTCTCGTACAAGCTACACCATGAATAAGGAATAACATCTCATGACGAGATCCGTGTATACCAATCCGTGTAACCATCGTGTCAAGATCATGGATATTTACACTAGATACAGTGAACATAGGAGATATCATAAATTAGAAACTAATCAGAGAATGTACTCGCCTTGGGTCCTTAGCTGGTAAAACCAATGTCCTGTTCCAGAGTATCCCCTGGGTAAACCAACAGTCCTATAAACATAACACAAGCAAACCACATTTGCATCAGATGCTACACTAACACAGTCAAAAATACTGGTCTCAGGGCCATGTCAACTAGGGTCATCTAGTAGGGACACGTATATAATATACATTACACTTATTATACTTACAATATTTATACATGCACCAATTTAAATGTATTTACAATATATATATATATATCTTTTAAATACATATTTGATTTATACTAGTTGAACATTATATATGTATACTCATACATATGCAAAAATACCTTTTTAAAATATATATATATATATACTAAATTGATTACATATACTAGAAATACGTATTTACGTATATAAATCATTTCGAACTTATTTTGAACAATAATTTCAAATAAAAGTTTATTTATAAAAACTAGAATTTATGTAAAAGCTAATATTTTTATTTCCATGGAAAAATTTGTTACCAGCCCAATTAAACGAGTAGATCTTGTTTTTATTATTGAAACTATAATAATTTTTTTTTTTTTTAATTAATTATAGAAACCCTAAAAGTTATTTTATTTACATAATTTAAATCCTTATATATTTATTACTAACTAAATTTAAACTAAACAATTTAAATGTTATTAAACTAATTACATAAATTACTAACTAATTGATTATGGATTAATTAACTGATTACAATTTATTAACTAATTAATCTAATTATAAATTAACTATTACAATACATTAACTATTACTATGCATTAACTATTTATTAAACTTAAACTAATTACAATTTAATTAACTTAAACTATATACAAATATATAACTAAACTAAATTAATTATTCTAATTAATTACTTAACCATTAGTTAAATTAACTAACACTAAGTTAATTAAGTACTAATTATACTAATCCAATATATCACTAATACACAGAGTGAAACAAAGGGGGAAAGAAGGAAAGGGAGAGAGGGCTCACCCGAGGGTTCTCGGCGTCGACGCCGGGGAAGTCCGGCTCGAGACGGCGGCGGCGGATCTTCGACAGATCTGAGGCGGTCGGCTCCAGCGGCGGCGTGGGACTCGAGACGGCCTGCTGGACTCGGCGGCGTCGACTCAGCGGTGGCGGCGACTTCGTGGCTCGACGACGGACCTTCGACTCAGCGGCGGTGGGAAGTCGACTCGGCGGAGGCTGGATCTGCAGCGGCGGCGACGCTCGGCTCGAGGCGGCGCTCTGATCGAGGTGGCGGCGCTCGGATCGAGGGGGCGACGGCTTCGAGGCGGCTGCGGCTGCGTCTGGTCGAGGAGCGGTGGCGTTCGACGGATCTGGCGGCCACCGGCGGCGGCTTCGACCCAGGGCAGCGACAGGGCGGCGACGGCGGCTCGATCTAGGGTTAGGGCTTAGGGTTCCGTGTGTCGGGGTCGTGTCCGGGGCTGGACACGGCGGTCTGGTGTCTGTGGGGGAAAACGTGTCCGGGTCTGCCGGACACGGGGATGCTGTGTACAGTGATGGATGTGGAGGTGGTGTCCGGGTGTGTCGGACACGGAAAGCTGGTTGTAATATTGTAACCGAACCCAGAAAATGAATGGAGACTGTGGGACACCCGGGGTCGGACCCGAGGCCATCACGGCTGACACGGTGATGCTGGACACACGGACACGAGCACACAAGATGATGGTGGCTTTGGCTTTGTGGGGATTGTGGGGGCTAGCCAATGAATTGAAGATTAGGGTTTTTAGGGAAATGTGAGAATGAGAACCTAAATAGGGAGAGATGGTGTGGGATAAAGGGTTGCGGGTTGGCCCAATAATGAATGGCCCAGAATTAATCCAACGGGTTTCTCACGTGGGGAAAAATGAGGGTGTGGGCTAGTTAATGGAAATGGCGACTTGTAAAATTAAAGAAACAAAGGTTATAATTTCAGAAAAGATTTTTAGGAAAGCTAGCTAATTTCAATTAGCTACTAATTAATATATTTTGTAAAAACTTAGAAAGTATGACATTTATTTTATTTACTATCCCAATAAATAAAAAGTTATTTTACTTTATGAACTAGTCTTTTAAATAACTATTTAGTTAAAACAATAATTTTATGATTCAAGCCAATAAATATTTGAAACTAGAATTATATATATTATTATTTATTTATTTATTTTGTAATACATCGTCATTTAGGAAAAATGATTTTTATAAAGGATTTTTAAATTACCTTCTACAATCAACATCGTTCAAAATCAAATAAAATTTTAAGGAGAATTATTTTATAAACTCGATATTTTAAAATAAATAAAAATCTAATTATTTTTGGAAATTGGAAATCGGAGGTTACAAGTCTATCCACCTTAGAAAAATTTCGTCCTCGAAATTTTAGGGATGACTAGGATAAAAAAAAATTGTTGTTCATAATGATGAATATATCATTGAAGAGAATATTTCTATAAGGAAAAAATATTTACCAAACAGAAGGAAACATGAAGAAAAAGAAAATATGGTTTAAGACAGGAATGACTTGAAGGAATCATGGCTCGGCTTTGAATCCTCTAGAAGGTTTAGGTTTGGGGAAATAGACACGATCACTGAAGAAAACAGATAATTGGAATAATGCACGTTACCCTTTCAAAGTAACTAAACCAAGGAAGACCCAGTATAATGAATGATATCGACATGAAAGTTATAGCTAATTCGAAAGATACGATCGACAATTTGATTTAAGAAACTTAAATACGTCTTCCAGAATGTAATCAAGAGACATCTAATCGCCTTTCTTGATTTCTAGGAAAAAGAGTAGTCTTTACTACCTTCTGAAAATAATCCTTCCTTTTTATCCTCGTTCATCTTACTTTTCTCAATCTTGTGATTCATCATTAACTAATATCTATAAAAGTTCCAAATTTCACAAACTTATTAGATTAGATCCTAGAATTTCTGAATCAAAAGCCTCATCATCAAATTCGAGTTTGTTTATCTTAGCATCAACTATACCTCGATTATTTCTTCGATTTCAAATGTTACTGTCATGGTCAAGATTTCAATTTAAATCACAACCTCAATATACCATGATCTTACTTTACGACCTTCAATTATATGATCCCATAATCAATCATATTAAAATCTTCTTTACCATGAGCTTCATTTCATTCCATATTTCTTTACCCGTATGTATAATGTCTCCGAATTTTGAACTAATAAATTCATCCTCTGAATTTATTATCCCAATGTAAAAAAATTTTACTACTCAAATCCTCAATATTTTAATTGAATTCCAGTCGCATCATAACCTCCTCAAATTTTGAGTAAATAACTAAATACAAAATTTACTATCCAATCCCTCAATTGAAACCCAATCAATGCATATTTATAAAACTTAAAAACCTGCATCCCAAAATTTAACTTTAAAACTCATCAATCATCTAACTCAAATTCAATTGATGCTTATTCCAATCTAACTCCTCATCCCAAGAATTTAATTCGACACTATTCCATTTACGATATTTATTTTCTGATTTTCGTTTTCCTCAAATATGCACGATGCGATGCTTCCAGAATCTTCAATGCAACATTCGTAACATATAAAATTTCTATCTTGCAATCAAATAGATAAAATGATAATCTCTCGAATTTCTCAAATTTTAAATAATCAATTCAATCATATCAAGACCTCCTTAAAATTAATAAATCCTCAAATTTTTGGCTCTGTCAATTTCTTAATTCTCCCTTTAAGTAATTGTTTGCCCTCGAATTTCAATCATACCTTGATTATCATAAAATCAATGATCCATCAACTCCGTTATAACAACCCCTAATTTCTTTATTTAATTTAATGCTCATCCACAAATTTAATCCTCTTGTCTCTTTTCGTCAGTCATAACCTCGTCATAGATCTTTGCTATGGTCAAAACCCAATGATCATGGTTTAAGAAAACTCTTCCTACAGCCATGCAATTTAAGAAAATATAGGTCATGTGTCTTTTGTCATGGTATTTCAGTCTCTGTTAGGGGGTACTACTAGTTATGTTCTAACAAAAAATCATGAATATAAACCACGTTACTAGGGAATCAATCAATCAAAAGACGAAAAAGAACATTAGGAAGGAAAAGAAAGAACCTGCTAACATATTACTTGTAGTGTCTACTATCTCTAACAACACTTAACTCTAGCACATTCACTAACTAATTCCTATTCATGTACACTGGTACCCATATCAACTAATCATATATTAATATTCATATCTCTCATCTACCAAAAATTAACTCTTAAAATAATCGTCAAGGTTTAACTTCCCGATCAACTTAAAAATGCATATACTTCCTCAAAATTAGATACTCCACATCGAAATAAAATTTAATCACTTCTAAAATCTTTGTAGCCTTAACTATGTTTAGTGAATCAAATTTGAATCCTCAATAATTTAACAACATAAAATCTCAACTCCTTAAAAATTCTGAAAATTTGAAATTCATTTCCACCTTTTATTTTATAACTCCTCAATGTACATATTAGTGCTCACGGTCTCTGATACTCAAGGTGCACTCAATACCTCTATTGTCTAGAACTGTGTACTAAATTTGTACTGCCCGAATCACTTGCACTATTACCTCCAATGATCAAAGTTATCATCAACTGTGTTTTTCCTTCATGATTTCAATTATGTCAATTGGTATATCATCTAATTATCAACACACAGAGTGCTTACTGTTATTAACGTCATCCTTGACTAATCCGCGATATAGAATCATTAGCACTTCTTGGTATTCTATCACTAGCTGCATTAATGGATTATCTCGTCAAGCTTATTAGACTCATGATCACCTGTATCCTCTATAACACTCATGTTTCTTTACTCTCATGGGTATGTGTATGGTTCCTCATCTCGATGGTTGTACATGTATTTCCTTCAATCCCTTAAAGCCTATTAAACTAATCCGTGATACGCTTCACAACTTCCATTACTAATCCTGATATTCCTCTACTTATGACATCTCATTAAACCCTTTATACATATACCTTTCTTTACCTTTAACCTTTCCGATATCAATCATCAAATTGGACATCATGCTCCATAAATCCTTAACACAATTCCCGGATGCTTAATCGTTTACATAGATCACTCAATTACATAATCATGATTATCCAGGACGGGTAATTGGCTCTGATACTAACTCTGAGAACTATCACTGATACTCTATACTCTCCTTAACTCTCAGTCTCTAATGACACTACTCCTAGAATCATTGGTACAAGGTACTATGCTAAGGGCTAACTCTAGATTAAAGCCTACTGCTCACATGTCCAACTAAGAAACACTGACAACTCACTAGCAACACAGTCAATACTAATACAAGACACAACAAAATTACAAGCCACTAATTATCATACTTAACAAGAAATCCTCAAGGAATAGGAGCTCAAAGACTGAATTGAGGACAGAAGGTATCTTTACTGCTAGTAAAGAAAGAAGTGGTGGAACAAAGTCCGGGAATAACAGAAATAGATAAGTCTTGAGATGATATTTTTAAGAACCAATTTAGGATACAACCTGATAATCATACACGTCTGTCTGAAATCATGACACTCAGAATCCTCGCCACGCCAGTAAGCATAGACGCGATAAACGACAGGTTCCATAACTAAGGTATGCAACTCTATAATCATGTCATCTAGAATCTTCGCCACGCCAACCGGTATGGCTGCGAAAGACCCTAAGCTTCATAACTATAGTATGTACACCCAAGTCAGGTCCCTACGTTCTCGTCACCACAGCTAATATGGCTGCGATAAATTCTAGGTTCCATAACCAAAGTAGACGTTTTACCTTCCTCACTGTCCTCATCAATATATGTCATCAGATGATACCATAAATCCTAGTCCGTAAAAATTCATCTCAATTTAAAATCAACTCAACAACGATACCAGAAATTAAAGTTAACAACTGGTCAACAAGAATCAAACTCAACAATGATACCGAGATTTTAAATTTTAAAACTGCTCAACAAGAATCAAGTTCAGTAACAACAAGCGAGAGCGGACGGAAACAAGGAAAGATTTAAATTGAAAATAAGATTCTCATGGGGTCATCCCAGGAAATCTTTCAAGAATTTGTGATTGAGTATCCTCTCTCATCCTAGTATCCTATGTCCTATATTCAATAGCAGGTACGCAGTAGTATAACAAGGACGCCACACTACTACGACATCGCACATCTCGCGAAGTCAGACCTGCATGGGCCACCACTAAAAACGTGTCACGACCCGCACCCGGTTTAGGGGCACGAGAGCGTGGGTACGTCCAGCCTACGCCGCAGCATCGGCGGTAGAACGCTGTCTAGGTCAAGTACTATCTAAACAATCTCACGCTAGTATCCAACTCCATAAGGAGACGTGGATATCATAAAATAAATCTAGAAATACTCAATCACAACTACAGCACGATAGGAAATGAAGAAGTAAAAGAATACAGCACAAGTCTAATGATAACATACATACCTGCAATCCTTAACTTTCAATCCCCAAGTGTCAGAAACCAGTCTACTAATGTCACAGTCTGGAAAAATATTTTCCAGTCAGGAAGGAGCAAAGTACATCTCTAAATAGCAGTTCTATATAAATGACATAAACTATGTAGCAGTTCTAGATGGAAACATACCAGATGCATGTATAAGTACGAGGAATGTACAATGAGAGAAGTACTGGAAATACTGTAAGTAAATGCAGGAAAAGAAACAATATGTCCATGAGTAAGAATTCTATGACTAAGTGTGTGAGTACTAGCTTTAATATGTGATCGGCTTGGGAACTTGATCAGGCTGGTTACATGTGATTAGCTATGGTTCATATAAAGTCAGGCTAACCGTTGGTTAGCTATGGTGCATGTAGAGATCAGGCTAATCACACGTAACAGCTATGGTTCATATAAGTGGTCAGGCCGCACCCGACGTGAGATGTGGGGTGAGCTATGGTGCATATAAAGTTGGGTATGATCACATATCTACACTAAAGTACTCCCCAAACCCCCGACTGGTATAGTAGATCCAATCATGGTACGCTATGGCACAGGATTCCCTAGGAAGGTAGCAAATCTCCCCGGGAATTAGTGTCTGTACATGCACAAGATATCAAGGAAACAAGTCTCGTACAAGCTACACCATGAATAAGGAATAACATCTCATGACGAGATCCGTGTATACCAATCCGTGTAACCATCGTGTCAAGATCATGGATATTTACACTAGATACAGTGAACATAGGAGATATCATAAATTAGAAACTAATCAGAGAATGTACTCGCCTTGGGTCCTTAGCTGGTAAAACCAATGTCCTGTTCCAGAGTATCCCCTGGGTAAACCAACAGTCCTATAAACATAACACAAGCAAACCACATTTGCATCAGATGCTACACTAACACAGTCAAAAATACTGGTCTCAGGGCCATGTCAACTAGGGTCATCTAGTAGGGACACGTATATAATATACATTACACTTATTATACTTACAATATTTATACATGCACCAATTTAAATGTATTTACAATATATATATATATATCTTTTAAATACATATTTGATTTATACTAGTTGAACATTATATATGTATACTCATACATATGCAAAAATACCTTTTTAAAATATATATATATATATACTAAATTGATTACATATACTAGAAATACGTATTTACGTATATAAATCATTTCGAACTTATTTTGAACAATAATTTCAAATAAAAGTTTATTTATAAAAACTAGAATTTATGTAAAAGCTAATATTTTCATTTCCATGGAAAAATTTGTTACCAGCCCAATTAAACGAGTAGATCTTGTTTTTATTATTGAAACTATAATAATTTTTTTTTTTTTTTAATTAATTATAGAAACCCTAAAAGTTATTTTATTTACATAATTTAAATCCTTATATATTTATTACTAACTAAATTTAAACTAAACAATTTAAATGTTATTAAACTAATTACATAAATTACTAACTAATTGATTATGGATTAATTAACTGATTACAATTTATTAACTAATTAATCTAATTATAAATTAACTATTACAATACATTAACTATTACTATGCATTAACTATTTATTAAACTTAAACTAATTACAATTTAATTAACTTAAACTATATACAAATATATAACTAAACTAAATTAATTATTCTAATTAATTACTTAACCATTAGTTAAATTAACTAACACTAAGTTAATTAAGTACTAATTATACTAATCCAATATATCACTAATACACAGAGTGAAACAAAGGGGGAAAGAAGGAAAGGGAGAGAGGGCTCACCCGAGGGTTCTCGGCGTCGACGCCGGGGAAGTCCGGCTCGAGACGGCGGCGGCGGATCTTCGACAGATCTGAGGCGGTCGGCTCCAGCGGCGGCGTGGGACTCGAGACGGCCTGCTGGACTCGGCGGCGTCGACTCAGCGGTGGCGGCGACTTCGTGGCTCGACGACGGACCTTCGACTCAGCGGCGGTGGGAAGTCGACTCGGCGGAGGCTGGATCTGCAGCGGCGGCGACGCTCGGCTCGAGGCGGCGCTCTGATCGAGGTGGCGGCGCTCGGATCGAGGGGGCGACGGCTTCGAGGCGGCTGCGGCTGCGTCTGGTCGAGGAGCGGTGGCGTTCGACGGATCTGGCGGCCACCGGCGGCGGCTTCGACCCAGGGCAGCGACAGGGCGGCGACGGCGGCTCGATCTAGGGTTAGGGCTTAGGGTTCCGTGTGTCGGGGTCGTGTCCGGGGCTGGACACGGCGGTCTGGTGTCTGTGGGGGAAAACGTGTCCGGGTCTGCCGGACACGGGGATGCTGTGTACAGTGATGGATGTGGAGGTGGTGTCCGGGTGTGTCGGACACGGAAAGCTGGTTGTAATATTGTAACCGAACCCAGAAAATGAATGGAGACTGTGGGACACCCGGGGTCGGACCCGAGGCCATCACGGCTGACACGGTGATGCTGGACACACGGACACGAGCACACAAGATGATGGTGGCTTTGGCTTTGTGGGGATTGTGGGGGCTAGCCAATGAATTGAAGATTAGGGTTTTTAGGGAAATGTGAGAATGAGAACCTAAATAGGGAGAGATGGTGTGGGATAAAGGGTTGCGGGTTGGCCCAATAATGAATGGCCCAGAATTAATCCAACGGGTTTCTCACGTGGGGAAAAATGAGGGTGTGGGCTAGTTAATGGAAATGGCGACTTGTAAAATTAAAGAAACAAAGGTTATAATTTCAGAAAAGATTTTTAGGAAAGCTAGCTAATTTCAATTAGCTACTAATTAATATATTTTGTAAAAACTTAGAAAGTATGACATTTATTTTATTTACTATCCCAATAAATAAAAAGTTATTTTACTTTATGAACTAGTCTTTTAAATAACTATTTAGTTAAAACAATAATTTTATGATTCAAGCCAATAAATATTTGAAACTAGAATTATATATATTATTATTTATTTATTTATTTTGTAATACATCGTCATTTAGGAAAAATGATTTTTATAAAGGATTTTTAAATTACCTTCTACAATCAACATCGTTCAAAATCAAATAAAATTTTAAGGAGAATTATTTTATAAACTCGATATTTTAAAATAAATAAAAATCTAATTATTTTTGGAAATTGGAAATCGGAGGTTACAATATATCTATTTATCTATCTACCTATATATCTATATATCCATAAATCTATCTATCTATCTATTTATATCTAGGTATCTAGATATCTAATATCTATCTTTCTAGATATCTACCTATCTATGAATCTATCTATCTATCTATTTATCTATGTATCTATCTATTTACCTAGCTATCTATTTATCTAGCTATCTAACTATCTACTAATATATATCTATCTAGATATCTAATATCTATCCATCTAGATATCTACGTATCTATCTACCAATCTATCTAACTATCTATCTATCAAACTACCTCTCTAACAATCTATCTAACTATATATTCCTCTCTCGCACTAAGCTACCCCGCTCTCCGCCGCGAATGCCAAGCTGCTGCTGCTGCTCATCCTGCTGCTGCTGCTACCCATGCTGCTGTTGGAGGTGCTGGCCTAGCTGCTACTGCTGCTGCTCTGCAATGGTGGCTGCTGCCCCACAGCAGCTGCTGCTGCTCTAAGGTTCTGCCCCCCCTCTCACTCTCACACACACACACAACCACATACAGGCACACCTATATATATACATATATCTATATATATATACAACCATATATATACATACACACTCTATATATTTATATATCTACACACATATACACACACAAACACTAACATATAAATACACACACACACACATACAAGCACATACATATATCTATCTATCTATATATATATATATATATATATATATATATAAACACATATCTATATATATATATACACGCATATATCTATAAATATATATATATATACACTCACACTCAAACATATATATATATATATATATCCTCACTCACACACACTCACTCTCACACACCCTCACACACACACTCTCACACACACTCTCTCACACACACTCACTAATACACTCACACATACACAAAAACAGATACATATATAAATATATATATATATATATATATAGGAACACACACATAAATATATATATATATATAGAGACATATATACACAAACACAATACTACACACAACAACGCCCACAATGCTCACCAACGCACGCCCAATGACCCCGACATGCACAAACACCTATAAATATATAAAATATAGCCCAAGAATTCTAGCACACACTCTCCGATGCTAACCCAAAGCGCCACAAGCCCGAAACTAGAAAACCACGCCGAAATGGCCGTTCGGTCATTTCGACGAACACGCGATGTGCGGTTCGGAAAATCTCCTGAAACGCATACCAAACCAACTCAGAATCGGCCCAAAATTTGCCCACGGGTCCTAAACGATGTCTAGATCCTAGAAAAAATGCTACCGCATCGATTCTAGGTCCGTGGCAAAAATGCGCACGCACTTAGAATCGGCGATGACGAAAACTCCAAAAATGCCCGAAACGCCCGTTTCTCCGCGACACGGCTTCCCGTGTCCGAACGGAGACACGCACTCACCCTCAAGACACCTGACAACGTCTATCTAGGTCTGTCTAACCAAGAGCATCACCCCAAATTGGGCCAAATTCGGATTCCACCCGAAATTGACACAAAACCTAGTGTTAAAGTCTCCAAACACTACCAAACTAGTTCCAACTTCCTCCCACGGGTAGCCTAAGGGTCTAGAAAGGCTCTAAACTATTAATTACACTATATAAAAGTAATTACAAGGGGGAAAATTAGGGTTTACATCTTGGGAGTTGGAATCCTAAGCCAAAATCTCCAAAATGCTCCAAATCTACCAAACCAAGCTTCCAAGCTCCCAAATCTAGCTCCAACACCAAATCTAAGCTCTACCCACCTAGGTTGCAGAAGAATATAGGATTAGAATTCATACAAAAGTAAGAAATGGAAGAAGGAAGAGAAGGAAAAGGAGAAAACTTACTTAAAGTGGAAAATTGGAAGAAGAAAGGAAGAAGAAGAAGTAGTGGGGAAGAAGAAGAAGTGAAGAAGAAGTGGAAAAGGGGATGGGACTGCTGTGTTCTCACGAGAATGGGGGTTTGGTCGGGTGGAAGCATGAATAAAGGGGTTCACAAGTTGGGGAAATTACCAAAATGCCCTCCCCTAAATTGGTTTGGGTTCCGGGTTCCAAAAGCACTCAAACTAACTCCAAATCTCTCCAACTAATCCACTAAAAATATAATAAATATTCTAAACCCAAAAATAGGTCTCATTGGGGTGTGGGCTGGGTCGGACATGGGTCCACTAGGGTCTGACATGGGTCCAGGCTAGCCAAAATCCTAAAACAATCAATATAAAAATAATACAACCACTAATTAAATATAAATATAATTAATTATAAATAATACACAATTAACTAAATTAAAATAAAAAAATACCCGGCTATGGAAATGGGGTGGTGACAAGCCTATCCTCCTTAGAAAATTTCGTCCTCGAAATTTAAAGTCAATCACACTCCCTCTAGGTCAACCCCCCAACAATCACAGTCAATAAATTCTACCTAAACAACATACAAGATCAGGGTCCTACTGGTCGTGTTATCACGGTCTCAATCAGGGTCACTACACTATCTACCACAGCACAAAGAAATGTCTAACAGGTACTAATGAAGCACACCACAAGGAATAAAAAAGGACAGGAAGAAGAACAAAGAGACAGACCTGCTAACCCGACATCCGTCGCATCGGCCTCCTCTACCGTCAACGCATAAGCCCTGCCATGCTGGGTGTATCCCTCTGTGGGTGCGGGACATGATGTTGTGCCACAGGTGGCCTAGCTCCAACTCTCTGATCCTGTGCTCCACCCAATGGAGGTGCAGTAGGGCAATCTCGTATCTGGTGAGCAGCGGATCCACAGAACAAACACACCTTCAGCCTCCTCCTACAAATATTCCAGGTGTGTCCTGCCTTCCTACAGTAGGCACAAGTAGGCACCCTCTGATCCTGACCCTGCTGCGCTGCCTTCTGCACATAGGGACACTTAGCCGGTCCCACACTGCCACTCGCACTGCCTGAATCATCCCTACCTCTCTTGGACTTGAGCTCCAAGTCATCATCTGCTCTCTGAGCATCTCCCATTATCTGCTCGAAAGTCGCCTCGCGGTCGCTCTTGGTCAAAGACTTGACCGTCATAACCAAGTCCTTGCGAAACTTCCTCGCCTTGGCTGCCTCACTCAAGCCCTCCACGAATCTGCCCAGACGACAGAACTCCACTACGTACTCGTCCAACGTCATGCTCCCTTGGACGAGTGCCTCGAACTGGCTCTCCAAAGTACTAAGCTCCACATCTGGGATAAACTTCTCCTTAAAAAGTCTCTTAAAAGCCTCCCAAGTAAGCCCTGGCACTACGATCCTCGTATCTGTGTGATACCACGTCAAAGCGAGGTCAAACATCTGACTGCCCGCTGCCTCTATCTGCATGCTATCTGGAATCTGCGCCAGCCTGAAGATCCCCTCGATCTGCTCTATCCAGTCATCCGCGTACAGGATCCCTTCTGTACCCCGGAACTCCTTGGGCCGCATCCTTTGGAAGTCAATGATACTACCCGGCCTCAGATGCTGTATCTGATCTGCCTGTGGCTGAATCTGAGCCACCCTATCCACTGCCATCATGGCCACCTGGTGGGCGTTCTCAATGCCCAGCCTCATCACATCTACCTGACGGTGCTGCGCGTCCATCATCTCCCTGAAGAACGTAAACAACTGTGCGGCATCTACTGGAGCAGGAAGTGGTGGAGGAACCACCGGAACGACTGGGGTAGACCTCGGATCGACAGGTGAAGGAGGATCCCCGAGAGAAGCAGATGCTCCCTCAACCGCAGGAGTGGTGAGTGGAGCGGTAGCAGCTGCCTGAATACGAGCTGGACGAGAGGTAGCAGACCTCTCCGTAGCAACTGCTGGAACGGTACGATGGGATCGTGTCTTCGAAGGCATCCTGAACACAGATCAAAAGAAGTCAATAGGACACAAGATACGATATCATCAAAGAAGGACAGTAATATTTCAAAAGAAATAATTTCAGAATAAATAGATTAGAATTGTTCCTAGTCGTGATTGAGTACACTCTCATCCTAGATCCTAGATCCTATAGCAGGCTCGCAGCAGTATAACTAAGTTGTTGTACCACCACGATATTGCACTAATTGAGAATCGAGACCTACATGGGCCGCCACCAAAAATGTGTCACGACCCGTGCCCGGAAAATCGGGCAAGAGTCGTGGGTACGTCCAGCCTACGCCATAGCATCGGCGGTAGAACGCTGTCTAGGTCAAACTATCAATCTCACACAATCAATATATAAACCTGTCAAGATCTTAACTCCAAACGGAGGAGCAATATCATAACGATAATCATAATATACTCAATCACGAATCTAAGCACGATAAGATAATAAGAAGTCTAACAACTATAAAGTCTAACCAACAACAACTACTACAACAACCACAACATCAATAATAATAATACATCCAAAATAATATACAAAATAAGGTCTCAATCCAAAACCGGAGACAAATCCGGTGCTAAAAGCTAATAAAAACAATAACAAGGTCCTAGTGATTCCGGCTACCAACCCGAAAATCACTCCTAAACTAGAGGGTCCATGTCTGCACCATCGACAGGCTCAGGTCCATAAAACGTCGGACACCACTCCTCCAGATACTCTAAAAAATATGTCCAGTCAGGACTGGAGCAAGTACATCTCTAACAGCAGTTCCATTTAAATGATAAAAATTATAAAACAGTTATAGCAAGAAAAATGAAGCAAGTATGAGACAAGAAATATATAAATCACTAGTGCATAAAGGTAAAGATGCATGAATATCAGAGCAGGATAGTAATAACTGCAAGATACAAGAAATCTAAGCTAAGATCAAGTCCGTGCACATGAACGTGTAGTGAGTCCAGCATGAAATATATGTAGTGAGTCAAGTCCAGAAACATGTAAGTGAGACCAACAAGAATGCAAGTGAGTCCAGACTATAAAGAATGAACTCGGTGTTTTTGAAATACTTGTTTCGACATGTAAATGGCAAGGAGTAAGTACGGCTCGCCGCGTGCTGGGTACGCGGCTGCTATCATTCCAGATTAGACCAGAGGGAGTGATTCCTGATGATTTCAGATGGGAATGTTTACATGTCTACTCGAATATTTTCCCGCCCTGACTAATACAAGTGAATCCAAGACCCGACACGTAAATCAAGATGAGTCCAGCCTGAACATGAGTGATGCCGGTAGGTGATGCCAGTAGTGATTCCAGAATAGAGGCCAGAAACATAAAATGTATGTGTCACAAGTAAATAAATCCAAAAAATTTAGTCAGTGTCCCATGTTGTGCCAGAATAATCAGATGATACTATACTAGAAGCTGAATCATAATAATCATCAGATAATAAAAACTATCAGAGAATGTACTCGCCTGACGTCCTGAGCAACTGGCGATCTGAACTGGTGTCGCAAGGGCCTATTGCAAAAAACAAGGTTAAACAGGGTTCTAATAAGTTAAACAGATATAAAATAACTAAAAATAGGCTTCTAGGGCCGTTCTAGGTCAAACGGGTCAAACCGGTGAAATCTGGGTTAAAAAGTCAACTCTATGTCCAAAAAGTCAACTATGGGTCAAAACTAGGTCAAAAGTTGACTTTGGCGGTCAACCGAGTCAACTATGGTCAAGTCTAGGTCAAACTAGGGTGCTCCTGAAATTTTAGGTCAAACCGAGGTCATTAAGCTAGAAAACTCTCAAACTCGCCTCCTTGAGATACCGGGATACCCTCGGTATCTGATACCTCACCCTACGCTATACGCCCCGCCTATACCCGCTAAAACCTATGCTAGCACGCGTAAATATATATACATAAGCATATAAAAATCACTCCAATACTATTCCTAGGATATTGCTCAAAATACTCCGCTCGAAACTCAATACCTTGGATATCTCAAGGTATTGAGATACCGCTCTAAACTTAACCCGACTACCCCTCTAGCTAACTTACTATGCATAAACATATATGTCTAGCTATAATCTAGGCTAAAATATAGATATCTAATACATATAGGCATATACCTAGGTATCTACATATATATATCTCATATACACACATATACACATACCTTATACCTTACCTTACCTTACCTATACATATGTATATAACTATACGTATATAGATATCTATACACTTAGATAGATATATATCTAATACCTATGTCACGACCCGCACCCGGTTTAGGGGCATGACTGTGTGGGTACGTCCAGCCTACGCCGCAGCATCGGCGGTAGAACGCTGTCTAGGTCATGTAACTATCTAATCAAACTCACGTGAATACCCAACTCCATAAGGAGACGTGGATATCATAAAATAATGTTAGAAATACTCAATCACATAAACTAAAGCACGATGAGATATTAAGGCAAGCAAGAAATACAAGACAAGTCTAACGACAAAATAATCATACCTGCAATCATTAACTGCCAATCCCCAAGTGTGTTAGAAACCAGTCTGCTAAGGTCACAGTCTGGAAAAATATTTTCCAGTCAGGAAGGAGCAAAGTACATCTTTAAATAGCAGTTCTATATTAATGATATAAACTATGTAGCAGTTCTAGATGGAAATATACGAGAAGCATGTATAGGTACGAGAAATAAAAAATACTGGAAATACTGTAAGTAAATGCAGGAGAAGAAACAATATGTCCATGAGCAAGAACCTATGACTAAGTGTATGAGTACTAGCTTTAATATGTGATCGGCTTGGGAACTTGATCAGGCTGGTTACATATGATTAGCTATGATTCATGTAAAGTCAGGCTAACCGTTGGTTAGCTATGATGCATGTAGAGGTCAGGCTAATCACACGTAACAGCTATGAAGCATGTAAATGGTCAGGCCGCACCCGACGTGAGATGTGGGGTGAGCTATGATGCATGTAGAGTTGGGTATGATCACATATCTATACTAAAATACTCCCCACCCTGACTGGTATAGTAGATCCAATCATGGTACGCTATGGCACGGGATTCCCTAGGGAGGTAGCAAGTCTCCCCGGGAATCAGTGTCTGTACATGCACAAGATAACAAGGAAACAAGTCTTGTACAAGCTACACCATGAAAAAGGAATAACATCTCATGACGAGATCCGTGTATACCAATTCGTGTAACCAACGTGTCAAGAGCATGGATATCTATACTAGATACAGTGAACATAGGAGATATCATAAATTAGAAACTAATCAGAAAATGTACTCGCCTTGGGTCCTTAGCTGTCAATACCAATGTCCTGTCCCAGAGTATCGTCTGGAGAATCTGACAGTCCTATAAACATATAATAATATCACTTGTATCAGATGCTACACTTACACACAATAAAAATACACTGGCCTCAGGGCTATGCCGGGCATGGCACTGGTCAACTAGGGTCATCTAGTAGAATATATAAATATACATATCATTAATTAACATATATATTGATATCCCTTAATTACAATAATAGATATAAGTATATATATATATATATATATACTTTAAATAAAACTAATACTTGTATGTACATACAAACTTGTATCATGGAAAGAGATATACAATACGTATATATATGTCTATATACTGAATAGAATTTAACACACTATATTTATGTCCTAAAAATATATTTGCCAAAAAAATACGTTTATCATACATATAGTATACATGTACATATATATATATATATATATATATATATATATATATATATACATGTATACCCATTTTATATATTAAAAAATATATTAAGTATATATGAAATATATATATATATATATATACGTATGCCAATATTATATATACTAGAATACGTATTTGTATATATAAATCATATTAAATATATATATACACATACACATACTGTTAAACATTAATTTAAATACATAATTACATATACATGTTAGTATATACATATACGTATACATTAATACCTACATATATACATACAT
Organism: Iris macrosiphon; assembly: GCA_036927795.1. Classification (NCBI taxonomy): domain Eukaryota; kingdom Viridiplantae; phylum Streptophyta; class Magnoliopsida; order Asparagales; family Iridaceae; genus Iris; species Iris macrosiphon. The sequence continues at coordinate 100,894,910 of JAYESA010000006.1, forward strand.
ACAGTAAATGCAACAAGATGAAGTAGAGAATACCACTGTATAGCTTTTCCAGCTTCATGATTGTACTAGTCAAACATATACCATCTAAAGCCCAACTTCTGGTTACAAATATGCTCATCAAAAGAATAATAAACAAGCACTAAATACCACAAGGACCGGCATTCAGAATAGACCAACGTATAGCTAAAGCTTTTAGGTACTTACTATGCTTGAAGTTACCCCAACAGAAGACTTGGGAGACAAATCTGGAGCTTTGGCACCATGAACCAGACTGGATTGAGAGAGACGCTTCCGCATGTATGTCAATATCACTTCGTTCTTCACCATTCTGTAGACAATTAGTTTATCTCATCCAGTGGATCCTTAATATTCGAGGAGTCTAGAGAAAGTCGCGTGGACCTCCAAAAGCTCGATCGATCGCCAAATTCCCAGTCGAAGTGGAAAATGTGTTTTTATTGGAGAGATTGGAATCGAAGCAGCAGATCGGCGGCAGCAGGTCGGCGGGCGGAGCAGCAGCAGCCGGCGGCAGGCCGGGGTCAGGATCGGAGCTCGGGAAGAATGGTGGGTGAAGGGAGCTTGACGGCGGCGTCGAGTCAGCCGACCGAAGTTGATGCACAGGTCGGCGGTCCAATAGGTTGGAAGGAGCTCGGGTTCAGTCGGAGTCCAGCAGCATGGAGCTCGGTGGCTGCCCGGAGCTTGGCCAGGGCCGGAGATCGCAGAGGGGTGAGGGAGCTTCGCCGGAAGGAACCACAGCGAGGGGAGATAATGATGATGGTGGAGAGATGTGTGGTGGTTGATATCGACGACGGTGGCCGAGGGAAGTCCGGTGACCAGTGCACAGCGTCGGGGAGATGGAGATCGGGAATATGATGAACGGAGGTGGCCGGAGGTCGGGATGCATGCCGGAGTATGGGGATGAACAGCAAGAATGAACAGTGTTCCCCCTCCCCTTTATATTTCAAAAATCAAAAATAAAGAGAAGAGGAAGAAGAAAGAAGAAGAAGAAGAAGAAGAAGAAGAGAAGAAGAAAAAGGAAAAATGAAGAGAAGAGAAAGAAGAGGGATCATACAGTTGGGGCTTGGGGGCTAGTGTAGGTTTGGGGATTAGGTTTTTTTTTTTTTCTTGGGAAGAGGGAATGATGGTACATTAAATAGGATGAGGGTGTGGGGGAAATCAAGGGTGAGGATGCACCCATTTTAAATGAGTGGTCCTGATTTGTCATAGAGAAATTTCATGTGGGGATGAGGGTGGTGGCTTAGTTAAATAATAGAGCTCCTTCATTGTTGTTAAACAAATGGGGTGCTGACACCAAATATAAATTTGCAAATTAGCCCCCTTAAATTTGGAAAAATGCACAGACACATAAAATAATGAAAATTGGGCGGGCGATTCGGTGTTCGGTGTTTTGTAGGGTCAGGGGACGCTGTATGTTTGGTACGGGCTCAATTAGCAGGGCACTGGAATTTATTGGGATTTACGGAATCAGATAAAATGGTATCCTCAATTTAATTAGAAATAAATGAAAGTTGTGTTCACAAATTAATTAGGAGTACATGGGGCCAAAATCAGGTCAGGTCATCAATACCAATAATGAAGAAGACTCAGAATAGAATATTACCCTAATTTGGGTCGCACGAAAATAGGTCAAGATTGTCTACAATTTTGATTGGAACGCACAACGATACAAAGTTAGAATTTATTTAGGATTTAAATAAACGTCCGCGACGATTTTTGTGCGGCTAAAATGAAGGTACAGAGATCATAATTTTGGGTTGCAAAAATAGCAGATTGGAAGCCGGGCATGTCTAGGGCAAGGTTGTGAAATTTGTTGGAAGGCAAAAGTCAGGGAGCGCTCCAAATATTGAAGCAACGACAGCGCGCAACAATTAAATAAAAAATACGATAATTAATTACTACCTCCAAGAATTAAATTCTAAATAAATAATTAAATACAAAATTCCATAATTCGGACAGGTTTTCCTCTACTGGGCTTCTAGGTCAAGTCTACCAGCACAAACACAATGAACACTGTATATAATACTATATTTAATTACATATCTCACATAATTATTTAAATTTAAAACTTATCATGCAATTACTAAATTGTAACTACCGATAATATTAAATATTATAAAAAGTCAAAAATACCCCTGTTTTCGAAATGTGGTAGTGACAAGTCTACCCTCCTTAAAAGAATTTCGTCCTCGAAATTTAAAGTCCTCATAGTAGTGTTTACTCATACACATTATTATTTTCTATAAATAGTGAAATTCAATAATCCACATAATCCTGAAATAATCCACCTTGTCGTTTCGCAATTTTCAAAATTTCTGAAATTACTATATTCCTGGAATATCCTAAAAAATAAAAATCAGTTTCCATTTCCTCACAATTCCCATGAAAATAAAAATATTTATACTCGGAATTTGATATCTGTTCCTCAAATTTAATTTCAATCAATGTATTGAATCTCGTCCTAAAAGTCTGAATTCAACAATAATCCATCAATGATCTGATTCTTCAGTTTTTTTTTCCTCACAATACTCACCAGTGCGACACTGCAACGTCTACAACATAAAATTCTAAAAATTTATAACTTACGGTCAAATAAATATAATGACAATCTCCTAAATTTTCTCAATTTAATCACCAATTCTATCATATCATAACCTTACTAAAATTAATAATTCCTCAAATTTGCCATGTTAATTTCTTAACTCTCCCCTTTAAGTTAATGTTTTATCCTCGAGTTTCAATCATACCTCGCTCTTCGTAAAATCAATGATCCATCAATTCTGTTATATTAACCCCTTAATTCCTTATTTAACTTACTGCTTATCCATAAATTTAATCATCTTGCCCCTTTTCGTCAAGTCATAACCTTTTCATAGATCTTTGTTATGGTCAAAACCCCAACGATCATGGTCTGAGAAAAATTTTACCTACAGTCATACAATATACAACTTAGAGGAAACATGCATGGTTATGGTCTGTCTTATCATGGTATTGCATTCTCTGTCGGGGTGTACTACTAGCTACATTATAACAAGAAATCATGCATACGAACTACAGTACTAGGAAAATCAATCAATCGAAAGACGGAAAAGGAACATTAGGAAAGAAAAGAAAGAACCTGTTAACATATTTTCTGCAGTATCCCTTATCTCTAACATACACTAGCATATTCACTAACTAATTCCTATTCCTGTACACTGGTACCCATATCAACTAATCATTAATCCACAAGATCCATGAATATATCTGTATTGCACACACCTGTCTATTAATACCAAAATCTGATACCAAGAACCTCTAACACGATTTTAGGTCAATTGGTGCATGTAAAGTTTGATACCTCTATCTCTTTAGGTACCCATGTTCTATTTTAGTACACCCACTGCTAGTTCTCGTTCCTACTACAATTGTCCATACTATTTGCTCTTATCACTCAAGTGCACACCAAGTGTAACACACCATACTAAGTACTGCTCTTTCCAATACAACTTTAGATGGACACCCAAGTCAGTCTGCGGTGCCATCTCAATCATGCTCAAGTCATCAGATCCTTACACATGTATATCATCTACTCATATATTAATATTCATATCTCTCATCTACCATAAAATTAATCCTCAAAATAATCGTCAAGGTTTAACTTCTCGAACAACTTTAAAATAAATGCATATACCTCCTCAAAATCAGATACTCAACATCGAAATAAAATTTAATCACTTCTAAAATCTTTGTAGCCTTAACCATGTTTATTGAATTCATATTTGAAATCCTCAAAAAAAAATTTAATGACATAATCTCAACTCCTCAATTTTTTCAAAAAAACAAGTCTTATTTCCACTTTTTAATTTATAAATCCACAAATGTACATATCAGTGCTCACGGTCTCTGATACTCAAGGTGCACTCAATGCATCTAGTGTCTATAACTGTGTACTAAAATTGTACTGCCTGAATCACTTGTACCATTATCTCCAATGATCAAAGTTATCATCACCTGTAATTTCTTTCATGATTTTCAATTTATGTCAACTGGTATATCATCTAATTATCATCATACAGGGTGCTTACTGTTATTAACGTTATTCTTGACAAATCCTTGATATATAATCATTAGCACTCTTGGTATTATATCACTAGCTTCATTAATGGATCATTCATCAAGCTCATTATAACTCATGATTACATGTATCTACTATAACACTCATGTTTTTTTACTCTCATGGGTATGTGTATGGTTCCTCATCTCGATTGTTGTATATGTATTTCCTTTTAACCTTTATAGCCTGTTAAACTAGTCCGTGATACGCTTCACCATTTTTATTACTAATTCCGATATTTCTCTTCTCATGACATCTCATTAATACCCTTTATGCATATACATTTATTTACTCTTGACACACCCAAGTAATCAATCATCAAATTGAACATCATGCTCCATTAATCTTTAACACAATTCCTTGATACTTAATTGTTTACATAGATCATCCCATTACATAAATTCATGACTATCCAGGACGGGTATGCTGACTCTGATACTAACTCTTGGAACCATCATTGATACTCTTACTCCTTCTTCTACCTATAGTACCAATATTAACTATAATAATACCTATCATAGAACTATTGCTATAAGGTACTATGCTATGGGTATCTCTAGATTAATGCCTACTGCTCACATGTCCAACTAAGAACACTTACAAACTCACAAGTCACACTCAGTCAAACTAATACAAGATACAACCAAAATTGCAAGTCACTAATTATCACACTAACAAGGATCCTTAAAGAAATAAGGCTCAAAAGAACTGGGTTAAGGACTGAAGGTATCTTTACTGCTAGTAAAGAAAAGAAGCGATGGAACAAAGTCCTGGAATAACAGAAATGGATAAGTCTTGAGATAATACTTTAAGAACCAATTTAAGATACAACCTGATAATCATACACGTCTGTCTGAAATCATGACACTCAGAATCCTCGCCACGCCAGTAAGCATAGATGCGATAAACAATAGGTTCCGTAACTAAGGTATGCAACTCTATAATCATGTCATCTAGAATTTTCGTCACGCCAACCGGTATGGCTGCGAGAGACTCTAAGTTTTATAACTATAGTATGTACATCCAAGTCAGGTTCCTACGTTCTCGTCACGACAGCTAATATGGTTACGATAAACTCTAGGGTCCATAACCAAAGTAGACGTTTTACCTTTCTCACTGTCCTCATCAACATATGTCATCAGATGATACCGTAAATTTTAGCCCGTAAAATTCATCTCGATATGAAATCAACTCAACAACGATACCAAGAATTAAATTTAACAACTGGTCAACAAGAATCAAACTCAACAATGATACCAAGATTTTAATTTAATAACTGATCAACAAGAATCAAGTTCAATAACAACAAGCGAGAGCAGACGGAAACAAGGAAAGATTTAAATTGTAAATTATAATAAGATTCTCAAGGGGTCGTCCCAGGAATCTCTTAAGAATTTTTGTGATTGAGTATCCTCTCTCATCCTAGTATCCTATGTCCTATATTCTATAGCAGGCACGCAGTAGTACAACTAAGACGTCGCACTACCACGACATCGCACAACTTGCGAAGTCTGACCTGCATGGGCCACCACTAAAAACGTGTCACGACCCGCACCCGGTTTAGGGGCACGAGTGTATGGGTACGTCCAGCCTACGCCGCAGCATCGATGGTAGAATGCTATCTAGGTCATGTAACTATCTAATCAAACTCACGTGAATACCCAACTCCAAAAGAAGACGTGGATATCATAAAATAATGTTAGAAATACTCAATCACATAAACTAAAGCACGATGAGATATCAAGGCAAGCAAGAAATACAAGACAAGTCTAACGACAAAATAATCATACCTGCAATCATTAACTGTCAATCCCCAAGTGTGTCAGAAATCAGTCTACTAAGGTCACAGTCTGGAAAAATATTTTCCAGTCAGGAAGGAGCAAAGTACATCTCTAAATAGCAGTTCTATATTAATGATATAAACTATATAGCAGTTCTAGATGGAAATATACGAGAAGCATGTATAGGTACGAGAAATAAAAAATACTGGAAATATTGTAAGTAAATGCAGGAGAAGAAACAATATGTCCATGAGCAAGAACCTATGACTAAGTGTATGAGTACTAGCTTTAACATGTGATCGGCTTGGGAACTTGATCAGGCTGGTTACATGTGATTAGCTATGATTCATGTAAAGTTAGGCTAACCGTTGGTTAGCTATGATGCATGTAGAGGTCAGGCTAATCACACGTAACAGCTATGAAGCATGTAAATGGTCAGGCCGTACCCGACGTGAGATGTGGGGTGAGCTATGATGCATGTAGAGTTGGGTATGATCACATATCTATACTAAAATACTCCCTACCCCGACTGGTATAGTAGATCCAATCATGGTACGCTATCGCACGGGATTCCCTAGGGAGGTAGCAAGTCTCCCCGGGAATCAGTGTCTGTACATGCACAAGATAACAAGGAAACAAGTCTTGTACAAGCTACACCATGAAAAAGGAATAACATCTCATGACGAGATCCGTGTATACCAATTCGTGTAACCAACGTGTCAAGAGCATGGATATCTATACTAGATACAGTGAACATAGGAGATATCATAAATTAGAAACTAATCAGAGAATGTACTCGCCTTGGGTCCTTAGCTGTCAATACCAATGTCCTGTCCCAGAGTATCGTCTGGAGAATCCGACAGCCCTATAAACATATAATAATATCACTTGTATCAGATGCTACACTAATACACAATAAAAATACACTGGCCTCAGGGCTATGCCGAGCATGGCACTGGTCAACTAGGGTCATCTAGTAGAATATATAAATATACATATCATTAATTAACATATATATTGATATCCCTTAATTACAATAATAGATATAAGTATATATATATATATATATACTTTAAATAAAACTAATACTTGTATGTACATACAAACTTGTATCATGGAAAGAGATATACAATATGTATATATATGTCTATATACTGAATAGAATTTAACACACTATATTTATGTCCTAAAAATATATATGCCAAAAAAATACGTTTATCATACATATACTATACATGTACATATACATATATATATATATATATATATATATATATATATATATATATATATATATATATATATATATATATATATATACATGTATACCCATTTTATATATTAAAAAATATATTAAGTATATACGAAATATATATATATATATATATATATATATACGTATGCCAATATTATATATACTAGAATACGTATTTGTATATATAAATCATATTAAATATATATATACACATACACATACTGTTAAACATTAATTTAAATACATAATTACATATACATGTTAGTATATACATATACGTATACATTAATACCTACATACATACATACATACAGTAAATGCAACAAGATGAAGTAGAGAATACCACTGTATAGCTTTTCCAGCTTCATGATTGTACTAGTCAAACATATACCATCTAAAGCCCAACTTCTGGTTACAAATATGCTCATCAAAAGAATAATAAACAAGCACTAAATACCACAAGGACCGACATTCAGAATAGACCAACGTATAGCTAAAGCTTTTAGGTACTTACTATGCTTGAAGTTACCCCAACAGAAGACTTGGGAGACAAATCTGGAGCTTTGGCACCATGAACCAGACTGGATTGAGAGAGACGCTTCCGCATGTATGTCAATATCACTTCGTTCTTCACCATTCTGTAGACAATTAGTTTATCTCATCCAGTGGATCCTTAATATTCGAGGAGTCTAGAGAAAGTCGCGTGGACCTCCAAAAGCTCGATCGATCGCCAAATTCCCAGTCGAAGTGGAAAATGTGTTTTTATTGGAGAGATTGGAATCGAAGCAGCAGATCGGCGGCAGCAGGTCGGCGGGCGGAGCAGCAGCAGCCGGCGGCAGGCCGGGGTCAGGATCGGAGCTCGGAAAGAATGGTGGGTGAAGGGAGCTTGACGGCGGCGTCGAGTCAGCCGACCGGAGTTGATGCACAGGTCGGCGGTCCAATAGGTTGGAAGGAGCTCGGGTTCAGTCGGAGTCCAGCAGCATGGAGCTCGGTGGCTGCCCGGAGCTTGGCCAGGGCCGGAGATCGCAGAGGGGTGAGGGAGCTTCGCCGGAAGGAACCACAGCGAGGGGAGATAATGATGATGGTGGAGAGATGTGTGGTGGTTGATATCGACGACGGTGGCCGAGGGAAGTCCGGTGACCAGTGCACAGCGTCGGGGAGATGGAGATCGGGAATATGATGAACGGAGGTGGCCGGAGGTCGGGATGCATGCCGGAGTATGGGGATGAACAGCAAGAATGAACAGTGTTCCCCCTCCCCTTTATATTTCAAAAATCAAAAATAAAGAGAAGAGGAAGAAGAAAGAAGAAGAAGAAGAAGAAGAAGAGAAGAAGAAAAAGGAAAAATGAAGAGAAGAGGAAGAAGAGGGATCATACTGTTGGGGCTTGGGGGCTAGTGTAGGTTTGGGGATTAGGTTTTTTTTTTTTTCTTGGGAAGAGGGAATGATGGGACATTAAATAGGATGAGGGTGTGGGGGAAATCAAGGGTGAGGATGCACCCATTTTAAATGAGTAGTCCTGATTTGTCATAGAGAAATTTCATGTGGGGATGAGGGTGGTGGCTTAGTTAAATAATAGAGCTCCTTCATTGTTGTTAAACAAATGGGGTGCTGACACCAAATATAAATTTGCAAATTAGTCCCCTTAATTTTGGGAAAATGCACAGACACATAAAATGATGAAAATTGGGCGGGCAATTCGGTGTTCGATGTTTTGTAGGGTCAGGGGGCGCTGTATGTTTGGTACGGGCTCAATTAGCAGGGCACTAGAATTTATCCGGATTTACAAAATCAGATAAAATGGTATCCTCAATTTAATTAGAAATAAATGCAAGTTGTGTTCATAAATTAATTAGGAGTACATGGGGCCAAAATCAGGTCAGGTCATCAATACCAATAATGAAGAAGACTCAGAATAGAATATTACCCTAATTTGGGTCGTACGAAAATAGGTCAAGATTGTCTCCAATTTTGATTGGAACGCACAACGATACAAAGTTAGAATTTATTTAGGATTTAAATAAACGTCCGCGACGATTTTTGTGCGGCTAAAATGAAGGTACAGAGATCATAATTTTGGGTTGCAAAAATAGCAGATTGGAAGCCGGGCATGTCTAGGGCAAGGTTATGAAATTTGTTGGAAGGCAAAAGTCAGGGAGCGCTCCAAATATCGAAGCAACGACAGCGCGCAATAATTAAATAAAAAATACGATAATTAATTACTACCTCCAAGAATTAAATTCTAAATAAATAATTAAATACAAAATTCCATAATTCGGACAGGTTTTCCTCTACTGGGCTTCTAGGTCAAGTCTACCAGCACAAACACAATGAACACTGTATATAATACTATATTTAATTACACATCTCACATAATTATTTAAATTTAAAACTTATCATGCAATTACTAAATTATAACTACCGATAATATTAAATATTATAAAAAGTAAAAAATACCCCTATTTTCGGAACGTGGTAGCGACAACCTAGCTATCTATCTATCTAACTACCTATCTATCTATTACCTATCTATCTATCTACCTATCTATTTATATATTTATCTCATATATCCATCTAACTATCTATCTAGTTATCTAACTATCAATCTATCTATGTGTCTATCTATTTAGATATCTATCTAAGTATCTATTTATCCACATATCCATCTAACTATCTATCTATCTATCTATCTATCTATCTATCTATCTATCTATCTATCTATCTATCTATATAATCATCTATCTATCATCTAGCTATCCATGTATCTATCTATCCATATATCTATTTATCTATCTACCTATATATCTATATATCCATAAATCTATCTATCTATTTATATCTAGGTATATAGATATCTAATATCTATCTATCTAGATATCTACCAATCTATTAATCTATCTATCTATCTATCTATCTATTTATCTATGTATCTATCTATTTACCTAGCTATCTATTTATCTAGCTATCTAACTATCTACTAATATCTATCTATCTAGATATCTAATATCTATCCATCTAGATATCTACGTATCTATCTACCAATCTATCTAACTATCTATCTATCAAACTACCTCTCTAACAATCTATCTAACTATCTATTCCTCTCTCACACTAAGCTACCCCGCTCCCCGCCGCGAATGCCAAGCTGCTGCTACTGCTCAACCTGCTGCTGCTGCTGGAGGTGCTGGCCTAGCTGCTGCTGCAGCTGCTAGCAGCTGCTGCTGCTCTGCTGTGGTGGCTGCTGCCCCACAGCAGCTGCTGCTGCTCTAAGGTTCTGCCCCCCCTCTCACTCTCACACACACACACAACCACATACAGGCACACCTATATATATACATATATCTATATATATATATATATACAACCATATATATACACACACACTCTATATATTTATATATCTACACACATACACACACACTAACATATATATATATATATATACACACACAAACACTAACATATAAGTACACACACACACACACACATACAAGAACATACATATATATATATATATATATATATATATATATATATATATATATATATATATATATATATATATATATATATATATATATATATATATATATATATATATATATATTCTCACTCTCACACACTCACTCTCACACACCCTCACACACACACTCTCACACACACTCACACATACACTCACACATACACAAAAACATATACATACATATATAAATATATATATATATATATATATATATATATATATATATATAGGAACACATACACAAATATATATATAGAGAGAGACATATATACACAAACACAATACTACACACAACAACGCTGTCACGCCCCAGTCCCAAAATACCTTGGGACTAGACACGTGGCAATGGCCAGCAGTACGCACCGATGGACCAACCCAATATAATGGATCCATCAGGGCATACTTAAGCTGTAAAACAAGTCTACGACAATCATGGCACAACTAATCCCATCCACACAAGATATAAAATATGATCCACAGAATAAATAAGGAATATAAATCATCAGCAAGTCTCACAAAGTACTTCGGGAACAACCCGATAAATATCTAGTACAATGGTTCCACAGACCAGAAAATAAAAGACTGAACTAATAAATAAAACTGAGCATGAACATGGATGCTCAAGAGAAGTCTTTAGCTAAGACCTCGTCCTCAGATGGTGGTACGGCTCCTGGATCGACTCCTCCTGCTGCGGTCCCGTAAACCTTGGGGTAAACCTGGTCTGCAAAATCTGGGGACAAAATCCATATCCAGGTCCTCAGGGGACATAGCAAGGTACAGAAAATAATACAAGCCAGAATATAAACAGTACAGCAAATAATGAGATAAGCAGGGTAAGTATGTAACATCTGTATAAATGCAAGAGAGAATATCAATAGTACTCAGGTTGAAACAACTACAAGCCCTGTGTAGGGGAGCCGGTAGTAGTGTTGTCAAGAGGTGGTCTAGCTCAGCGGGATACTGAGTAGCCGGCATAACATAATCAACCTGTATCCTGTGAATCTATCCAACAATAGATGGAACAATAAGGGAATACTAGAATAACCAGCTAAGTGATATGCAAGATGAGAGCAGCACTAGAACTCAGGCTGAAGCATACTACCAGCTCTGTGTCGGGGAGCCGGGTAGCAGCAGTAATAATGAGTAATGGGCCAAGCTCGGGCTTCAGAGTCTTGGCCTCACAATAGTAGGGGTATATATATATAATCAGCCTGTAGTCTGTGTGTCTCTCCCCACCCAATGTAACCACGCAAATCATGAACATAACGTCTCACGTCCATGTCAGCGGGGTCATAACTAATGCACAAGTCATAATGTATCTAGAATATAGAATCTATGCCAAGTCCTATACAGAATCACCTCGAACATCTCGGGAAGATCCTGTCTCATGATCAGTGTCCAGTGTCCTGGGTCAAAGTGTACTTGATAAGACAAGTACGAGAAGATAAAGTGTCACGTATGTCCATATCTAGATGACATTACCCAACACCGCCTACGATGTTGGCACCCGACTGATAATCGGACGCTAAGTATGTCAAACGGTCCTAGGTTAAGCATGCACAGTAAATATATGAAGTAAGAAAAATAGGTAACAATACTGCAGAGATGGCAAGGTACACTTGCCTGATGTTTGAATATCAACTGTCGTCCTGGTATCGGTAGATCCGGTAGGTACTACTCCGAAAGCTGTAATAAATATCACCAACAGTCTCAGGAGATGTCAAATAGCTGGAATTGCCTGTCCTTCCGTCCAATTTGGACACAGGGGCAAAAAAAGGTCATTTTTGGGCCAAAGTGGGGTCCACGTGTGGCCCACTTTGCACCGAAAAACGTGCCGAGGGTAACAGTCTCTAAATGGGACAAACTATGGGTCAAACAATTCTAAATGTCAATACGATCCCAACGGTATGTCCAAATTTGGATTCCGATGAGCCGAACATAATTTGGTCCAAAAGTCAACTGTGGGGCCCGCCAATTGGCGATCTGGTCAACCGTCTCAGAAATGCGTGAAAATTGGGTCACAGGACCAGCGTGTTACCACGAGTCTAGTGGCACAAGTTTTGTCGCAATCTGACAAGCGTGCACAAAATACGCGCGAGTTCCACAAAAGTGGCGACACGGAATGTGTTCACGGATACGGCCTGATTCCGGCGCGCACACGCGTCCAAATCAGTCCCCACGAATTTCCACGTGTCCGATTATGCTGCGTGCACCATTCGGTACACTTGGCACACGACGGGGCGGTCCCATTTGGCGGAGCGCGCTCCGATCTCCAACTTTTAGAAAACCGGAAAAAGTGGGTGCGCGCAGTTTTGTGACGAATACAATTTTGTCCACAGCAACTAATAGCACAAAGTTATTATACAGAAAATAAACTAGGTCATGTAATCTACAGGTATCAAAAAGAATCACCGAATTCGGATCTCTGTGGTGGGAGATACGAACTCGGCAATATGGGTGGTCATTCTGAAATTCTGCGATTGCAGAATTCTGTCTGCTCGCGCTGACTTGGGCGCTATTTTTTACCTAGGGACACACGTTATCTGAGGTTGACTATAAAACAAGTATTGGAGAGGATTAAGGGAAGATCATACCTATAAAAATGGAACGGCGTTTGGTCGAGCGAGTCGACGGGAAATTACGCCGGAGCGAAGGTACCTCGAGTGGGAGACTGCAGTTCGCGATGTCGGCGTCGACGGGATGGTTGGATGGCTTGGGGAGGCTTCTCTGGCTTCGGTGACGGCTCTAGATGGGAAGAGGAAGTCTGGAGTTTCTAGGTTAGGGTTTTAGAGCTAACTATATATATATATATATATATATATATATATATATATATATATATTAAGAGAGAGATGGAGTTGGATCGGGTTGGAAGGCAAAGGGGGGTCGGCTCCCCAGGCGCTGAAGGGAAAAGGGCAAATTTCCTACATGTGTTCGCTGAAGGGTCATAATTAGGAAAAGCACGTTAAGTTGCAGCAAGAGAAATCCTAAGTAGCTAATGGTAATATTACTATTATTATTATATTATTATTACTATTAGTATTATTAAATTAATTCTTTTTATTTCTTTTTCTTTCTTTAAATATATATATACCTATATATATTTGAATATATATATATATATATATATATTCACACATAAGAAAATTTATAGAATAGGATATTGCACATCGTTAGGCTAGCACTCAAGGGGTCCCCTACATGGAATAAATTTTAAAAAATTCCTGATGGTCCCATAAGTCCTCTAAGTGCCCGAACACCTAACATAAAAATTATAAAAATCTATTTCTCCTATTTGGACCTAATTACTATAATTTAATTAATAATTAATAAATAAAGGGTATATACGATTTTCTAGGAAGGGGGTTTTACAAACGCCCACAACGCTCACCAACGCACGCCCAACGACCCCGACACGCACAAACACCTATAAATATATAAAATATAGCCCGAGAATTCTAGCACACACTCTCCGATGCTAACCTAACGCACGCACAAGTCCTAAACTAGAAAACCACGCCGAAATGGCCGTTCGGTCATTTCGACGAACACGCGGTGTGCGGTTCGGAAAACCTCCTGAAACGCACACCAAACCAACTCGGAATCGGTCCAAAATTTATCCACGGGTCATAAACGATGTCTAGATCCTAGAAAAAATGCTACCGCGTCGATTCTAGGTCCGTGGCAAAAATGCACACGCCCTTAGAATTGGCGACGACGAAAACTCCGAAAATGCCCGAAACGCCTGTTTCTCCGCGACACGGCCTCCCGTGTCCGAACAGAGACATGCAATCACCCTCAAGACACCCGACAACGTCTATCTAGGTCCGTCTAACCTAGGGCATCACCCAAAATTGGGCCAAATTCGGATTCCACCCGAAATTGACACAAAACCTAGTGTTAAAGTCTCCAAACACTACCAAACTAGTTCCAACTTCCTTCCACGGGTAGCCTAAGGGTCTAGGAAGGCTCTAAACTATTAATTACACTATATAAAAGTAATTACAAGGGAGAAAATTAGGGTTTACCTCTTGGGAGTTGGAATCCCAAGCCAAAATCTCTAAAATGCTCCAAATCCACCAAACCAAGCTTCTGAGCTCCCAAATCTAGCTCCAACACCAAATCTAAGCTCTACCCACCTAGGTTGGGAAAGAATGTAGGGTTAGAGTTCACACAAAAGTAAGAAATGGAAGAAGAAAGAGAAGGAAAAGGAGAAAACTTACTTGAAGTGGAAAATTGGAAGAAGAAAGGAAGAAGAAGAAGTAGTGGGGAAAAAGAAGAAGTGAAGAAGAAGTGGAAAAGGGGATGGGACTGCTGTGTTCTCACGGGAATGGGGGTTTGGTCGGGTGGGAGCATGAATAAAGGGGTTCACAAGTTGGAGAAATTACCAAAATGCCCTCCCCTAAATTGGTTTGGGTTCCGGGTTCCAAAAGCACTCAAACTAACTCCAAATCTCTCCAACTAACCCACTAAAAATATAATAAATATTCTAAACCCAAAAATAGTTCTCACTGGAGTGTGGGCTGGGTCGGACATGGGTCCACTAGGGTCTGACATGGGTCCAGGCTAGCCAAAATCCTAAAATAATCAATATAAAAATAATACAACCAATAATTAAATATAAATATAATTAATTATAAATAATACACAATTAACTAAATTAAAATAAAAAAATACCCGGCTCTGGAAATGGGGTGGTGACAGTAGCGGGGGCTGGCCTATTAAAGAAGAGGGAAAAAGTTTTTCTTTTCTTTTTTTATTTCAAAATTAGATCTAGAATTTTTTTAACCAAATTCCTTCATTCCACATCATTTTTCTACTAAATTTCATCCTAATTCTTTTCTAATTCACTATTGGAGGCTAGTGGAGCAAGGATCTAGAAGGAGGAAGCAAGGATCTACAAAGAGGAGCAAGGATCTACAAGTTGGAGGCTAATTTTATCACAATTGGAGGTTGTATTGGGAATCCATCTCCCAATAGGTATAATTCAGTTTTTTCCCTTAATTTAGGTTCTAAATCTGAGATTTAATCATGAGAAAATAACCCATATGCGTAGGCTACCCATAGGATTTGGTTTTGTGTTCATAAAAGGCCTATTGAGAAAGTTATGGTCCTTTTTTTGTCAATTTTGGAAGAATTCCGAGATTGATATTTGTTGTGTGTGTCAATTGGTCCTATTGATCAATTTGGAATGTGCTTGTATATTTGGGACTAGTGTCATGTTCATAATTGGGTACGTGTAGGTCGTATCCCAATAATTTGGTAATACGTGTTGATTTGGGGATTTTTCCTCCAACACGGGACTTTGTGCATGTCATATTTTGACACGGACACGTAGATTTGTGTTTGACTCTTCGTATTGTTCATAAATAATATCTTAGACTTTCTCTTGTCCTTCGGGGTATGTTTGGATGTGTGGTAGACTCGTGTCACAAGCGTTTCCTAGATCTAGTGGGATACGGGTGTGATACGCTCCATGTGTTGTGCAATTTATTTCTACATCTATTTCTCTATTGTTCTTAGTCTTGGTGATATATAATTATATGTATATATATATATATATATATTATTGTGTATATAAATTTATGTATTAGTATGTCATAGATCTATATATCTATGTGTTATATATTGTGTAGCTAATTCTCTACATATGTATTAGTTTTTAAATGTAGTATATATATATATATATATATATGTATGTTATATATATATATATAATTGTATGATATATATATATATATATGTGTATGTTATGTTATATGTATTTATTGTGTACCTATATATGTATGTGGAGGTGTATGTATGTATACATAGTTATATAAATTATAGTTTTATATATATATATATATATATATATATATATATATATATATATATATATATATATATATATATAGTGTTATATATATAAGAGGATGAGAGAGGGGACATAGTTATATAAGTTGTATGTATGTGGAGGTGTATGTATGTATACATAGTTATATAAGTTGTAGTTATATATATATATATATATATATATATATATATATATATATATATATATATATATTGTGTTATATATATAAGAGGATGAGAGAGGGGACAACAGCTTTGGTGACAGTTCAGCGTCACAAAATAGCAGCAGCATTGGCAACAAACAGCAGCAGCAATAGCAACAACGACAGCAATAGAGACGACAACAACAGCTTCCGTGACAGTAGCAGCAGCAGCATTAGCAACAGTAGTAGGAAACCGTCACGAAAGCAGCAATGACAACAGGGGTATCAGCGGTATCAGCAGATTTTCAGCGACAGCAGCAAGGGTCATTAGCGACAGTTCCGCGGTTTAGTATAAATATTAAGTATTTATTTATAATAGATATATATATGTATATTATGGTATTAGTGTATATATATATATATATATATATATATATATATATATATATATATATTCCTAATTGGTAATTATGTTTTATTATGCTATATTTGTAATAGTTAGTTGTTAGTATATAGTTTATGGGTAGTTAGTATTATATTGTAGTCTTGACAACTATCTTGAGATACCAAGATAAGTATCAAGGTATTTGGGGATACCCAAGGTATTGGGTTTGGGTATCAAGTTTGAGATTTAATGTTTCGATACCAAGTTGGTTCGAAACCAAGGTATCCATTTAGCATTTGTAATTAGGATTTTATATATTTAATATTGATGATATGTATATGTGATGCTTTATCTTTTGTTTTACGTATCCTGAGAAACGGTATCCTAGCATTCTAAGATGTAGCTAGTATGACCTAGATTCTTAGTGTTTGAACCCAATATCTTTGAGGTAGACTCATGCCACCTAGAAATACGTAGTTTGAAATAGTTGACCATAGTTCGAGCGGTTTGACTTAGAGTTGACCTAGTTTGACTTTTTGACTTAGAAATGGCTTGTTGACCTAGAAGTTGACTAGTTTAACTTATTTTCTTTTCGAAACCTTGTATTAATATTATATTCCATATCTAGGTCTTCGAGACACCGTATCAGACATCTGTGAGACTATTCACTGGACTTCAGGCGAGTACATTCTCTGATAGTTTCTCATTTATGATATCCTCTATATTTATTGTATCTAGTGTAAATATTCTTGTTCTTTTGACACGATGGTTACACGGATTGGTATATCTGGATCTCATTATGAGATATTATTCCCTAGTATATGGTGTATCTTGTGCAAGCCTTGTTTCATTGGTTATCTTGTACATGTACAAACACTGATTCTCGGAAAGACTAGCTATCTTCTTGGGGAATCTCATGCCATAGCGTACTATGGTTGGATCTATTATACCAATCGAGGGTAGAAAGTATTTTAGTATAAATATGTGATCATACCCTCCTTGTATCAAGTCTTGCTCTTGAATAGTGTTAATCATACACCGCACGTATGATTAGCCAGGCCATAAATCTTGTATCATGTTCCCAAGCCGATCACATGTTAAAGCTAGTACTCACACACTTAGTCATTAGTATTCTTGTTCATTATCATATTGTTCATTATTGTATTTTTTCCAGTATTTTCTTATTGTATATCTCTTGTATCTATTGTGCATCTTGTATATTCACATCTATTTACTATTACATAGTTTTTATTATTGATTAGAACTGCTGTTAGAGATGTACTCTGCTCCTTTCCTGATTGGATATATTTTTCCCAAATGATACTGAGTAGTGGTACCACACATTATGAACCTCAGGATGTTGTGGGATTATAGTCAGAGACCCTGGGTCCGGATGGACTTATCCCAACTGAGACAGATGACCTGGGTTTAGTAGATTCTTAGTATTCTTTTGTACTGGATTTGTCTCCAGCTTACTTTGTTAGTATTCTTTCAGACTCATTGATGTTATTATTTTAGACTAATGAGTTGTATGTGACTATTCTATTCTTTATCATATTCGTGCTCGTTTTTATCTTAGATCTGTGATTGAGTATATTGTTATTGTTGGTGGTTCATTATAATGCTAGATAGATTATCCAGACAACGTTCTATCGCCGATTCTACGGCGTAGGCTGGGCGTTGTTCCCGACTTGCATCCCTATATCGGGTGCGGGTCATGACACTCTATGTTTCATTTATTTCCTTCCCTCTTTTCTAAATTTCGAGGATAGAATTTAAATAAGGAGGGTAGAGTGTCATAACCTATATTTTTTATATATTGTTTAGTTAGAAATTATATCTAAGTATGGTTGCTCCTTTAGTAGAATAGTAGGATTGTACGTTATAAGATAGGACTGTCTTGGACTATGATTGTTGGGGGTTGATCGTAGTAGAATTTGCATGAATAGGTTATGACTGGCCTAAAAGAGAGGGGTGAGGGTTTTAATTTTGAGGTCAAAATTCTGCTGGGGGTAGACTTGTCACTACCGCTTTTCTGGAGAGGGGTATTTTTGTCTTTTTCTATTATTGGTAATATTATAATATGGGCATTTCAAAAATTTATTATATTAAATGGTATTTTATAATTATTTATTTATGGTGCATGTTATATATTATTTATGGTAGTATTAGAATATTGTTAGCATGTTACATTATTTATGAGACTTGTGTTAGTGGACCTAACTAGACTAGACTTGACTCTTGAACCAATAATTTATTAGTTTAGTCTTGAGCCCAACATCTTAGCCCATTTTATTAAGTTGGTGAATTAATTAGTCAACCATTCGGAGTAGAACCTTTCTTCCTTAATTATTTTCTTCATGACAAGCCCATAGACACTTTTTAGTCATTATACATTGCTTGAGGGAGAGGGGACTCTCTCTTCTCACTTTTTATTCCAAAATTTTAGATCTAGGAATTACCTTCCCAAATGCCTTCTTTTCTACACCAAACCTACACTAAATATCTACCAAATCTCTTCCTAATTCATCTCTAATTCACCATTGTAGACTCTAGAAGTAAGAAGGAGGCAAGGATCTATAATTTGGAGGAATTTGTACAAGTTGAGGCTTCTTGGTGTTCATTAGAGACTTTCATTGGGAATCCATCTCCCGATAGATATAATTCAGTTTTTTTATTCTAATTAGACTCTAAATCTATATTTTAATTATTAAGAACCCACCTATGGACTATGGCTACCTATAGGAAGAAGAATTGACAACTAGGGACCCCTATTTGGGAAGTTATGGTATATTTTGTGTCCAAATTGGGAAAAATCTGAGATTGGTGCACCAATTATTTGTTAATTGGTCAATGGAACTAAATTAACACTATATTGGTTGTGTGTGGTTAGATACATGTCCATAATTGGATACGAGTAGGTCATATCATGATACGCCATAATACGGAGTGATATTGGGGTATTTTTTTTGTACACTTGCGATACACATGTCAATTTCTTCATATCATATTGTAGTAGCTATTAATGGTGTTATTTATACTCTAGTATATATATTATAGGTGTTTATATAGTTTTGGTGGTGTTTGGTGATGATAAGAAGGGGTATCTTGAGTGTATCACATTGGTACCATAGAGTTGGTGTGATACTTGTGTGGTACACCATAGGTGTTTGCGGAATTACCTTATGGTGGGTATATAGTGAGAGGCTATAATTATGTTATGTATGCATATAGATATATTATTAGATATATATATATATATATATATATATATATATATATATATTAGTGTGTGGGTTATATAAATATTTGTGGGGATGTGATGGTAGAAGTTAAAGAGTGATGGTTAGAGTAATGTGCATTGATGTGAGTGTGAGGGGACTGTGTGATGACGGCTGTGCAAACTGCAACAAGTGCAGTACATACAGTGAGTACAGATTTTCCTTGAATAGGCATGTGAACTTTTGGGTACATACTTGCCTTGCTACAGGTAGGTGTACATTTGAGTACAGAGGTAATAAGGAGCTACAGGCATTGCAAGCCTGTACAGAATAGATGTGAGGTGCAGTGATTTGATGCACCATGGGTGCTCGAATTATAATTGAAAGTTGTGCCAAGTGCAGCATAGCAAGGGGGTATCCACTACAGTCAAGTATAAAAACAATTGGGTCTGTAGTGAGCAGACAGTTAAGGTGAATACCTGGTAGCAGCAAAGAAAATGGTAGTATAGATTTGTTACTGCAAATAATATATTTTGACTGAGGATTTTACCTTAAGCTTAATGTGCAGTGCAATACCTAACTATGCATCGGTGCATATGTATTTGAGGTGCATGCAGTAAGGGCTTAAGTTGGGAAGTTATGTGTTAGTGTGGGACTCAGGTTCAGATTCACAACAACGAGAGTATCACTAATATGTGTGCTCTTGTGTTGTGTTGTGGTAAGGTGTAGAGGAGAGAGGGTAGGGGTGGATCTGTGGCTGAGTTGAGGATACTCGAGGGGAGGACTGGACAGAGGGCAGCTGCAATATGCTGTGCACTTCTGTGCTTTGGAGAATATCGGGCTAGAGCAGTTCAATACTACAGTTTGGGAAATAAAGTAGTAGCAAAACTACAGGCTTAAGTCTAGGTCAGTTCCAGTGAGATTGCATGCCTGCAGACAGCCCGGGTATTACAGTTCTACTATATGTTCAAAGCTGCTAAAAGGGTACTATGGAGGACATCTGGGTACTAGAATGAGAGGTTAAGCTAGTGTCTAGGATCTGGATTTTTGGTCAAGGTAGTTGGGTCTAAGTAAGGTATTGGTATTACTTTGAAGTGGTAGCATGGTAGGATGGGTATTACGGTATAGGTAATGAGACAATGAGGTTATAGACTGAATACTCTAAGTTAGTGTTAAATTATAGTAGTACACATATTATATTATATTATCTACTGTAATAGCTAGTATTAATTAATATTAACTAGTATCCTATTATTATGTAAGTATACCTTAGATATTAAAGATAATGACTATTATGATCTAGAAAACCTAGGTTAGCAAGGTTTGGCCTAGAATTTACTAGTTTGACCTAGCTTGACCTAGAAATTAACTAGTTTACCTAGTAAAAACTTGAGAACAAGAAATTAACTAGTTTACCTAGTAAAAACTTGAGACCAAGAAATTAACTAGTTTGACTTCTTTATTATTCTAAAACCTTCTATTAATATAAAATTCTATATTTATGTATCTGAGGAACTGTTCCGGACACTGGTTGATGCAGTTCACCAGATTTCAGGTGATTATATTCTCTGACAATTTTTGTTTACGATATCTTCATATGTTTCTTGTGTTTAGTGTAGATATCCTTGATTTTTTGATACATGGTTACACGAATTGGTATTTTTTGGATCCCGTCATGTGATGTTATTTGTTGTTTATCTTGTGCAAGCCTTGTGACTCTTGTGCATGCCTTATGATTCTTGTACATGTATAGACACCGATTTATGAGAAGGAGGGCTCTGTTCTTATATAATCTCGTATTGTAGCTTGTCATGGTTGGATCTACTGTACCAGTCGGGGGCGGGGAGTGTTAGTGTAGATATATGATCATACCCTCCTTGTGTATATCTTATTCCTTGTGGATGTTAATCATACACCGCACGTATGATTAACTAGGCCATAATCCTTGTGCAAGTTCCTAAGCCGATTACATGTTAAATCTAGTACACACTCACTTAGCTAGTTGTATATCTCGACTCTTGTATATGATGCTCATTGCTCTTATATTTATTTATAGCATTCCATATCCGTTATATTTATTGTTCTTATTCTATTTATCTGGTATATGCTCTTTATTTTCTGCTACCTAGTCTTTATCATTTATTGGAACTGCTGTCAAATGTGTGATTCACTCTATTCCTGAATGGATATATTTTTCCAGTGGTTATTGTGTTCTCCATTCTGGGATCTCAGAATGGTGCTATAGACTGGACTGCTCTTACCAAGTGGACTTGAGGTGACAATTATAGAGATTTAGTTTAGTGTTCCTTTTTCTTATCTTATCTAGTTTTCTTCTTTTCGAATGATTATTTGAGTTATATTTCTTGTTCATTCTTCCTTTAGATTATTATGATTGAGTACATAATAGAACTAGTCGTATTAGTATTATTGATAGTTAACCTAGACAGCTTTCTACCACCGATACTGCGATATAGGCTAGACGTACCCACGTTCTCGTGTCCCTACATCGGGTGCGGATCGTGACAAGTTAACTCGCTTATTATGCCCGTACTGGAAAAATAATGTATAGATATATAATATCATGCGTTCAGGAATTTGGAGGCATTCTCGATGCACAACTCAAATATAATCACTTAATACATGACACGATATGTCATACCTCGGCGTACTTAAATCATGAATAATTATCATATAATAGTGGTATCAGCATATATACAGTATTCGAGTCCAATTACCAAATTATACAATGGGTTACATGAATCAAGAAATATTCAATCAACAAGTAGTGCCGCATGGTTCTCTAGGCATCATGGAAAGTTAGGCTGCATGACAATCCTGGTATGAAGTCAGGCCGCATATAAAGTCATGGCAGCATGGAAAGTCAAGCTGCATGAACCACTTGGCTGCATGCTCAGGGTTAAGATCTACTCCTTGGGACAAGTGATGAAATAACAAAAAATAAATAAAGTGTTAGTGATATGACATAAAGTGACTGATGTGACTGATATGACAAGCCAAAAAGTGTGTCCGGGAGAAAAGACAAAATTATAGAAATAAGTGCCAACGGTTCAGAGCCATGCATCCAAGAAAATAATGGTCGCATGCTCTCCAGGCTGCATGGGTGTCGGCGCCGCATATAAGTCAATGTCGCATGGAGTCGATGCTGCATGGAGGTCTTTTGGACTTAGCGAATTTCTCATTCATTCAACGAGTGAAAGCACAAGGTGTTCAAGGACACTTGTGTAAAGAGTAGTCATGTGTCAAATTAAGATGGACACATGCTATCAGTATGCAGCAAGAGTTAGGCCGCATAACCCTCTCGGACCGCATGGAACTCTCAGCCACATATGCTCACTGGCCGTATGGTAACTTCTTCTTCTCCAACAGCAGGCCACAGCAAAAAAGCTCCAAAAACTAAAATTTTATTTTCTTCATAAAACCTTATTTTAAGTCCAAATTAGGTGAACCAAACTCCAAAATGCTCTAAATAGAAACCTCTCTCTTGTAGCAAAAACTGGTTTTCAAAGACACCAGTTTAATAGATCAAAACTAAGAAAAACTTATGAAACCCATGAAAACCTAAGTTTGGAAATATTGATCTACAATAATACATCCATCAAAACAGAAAACTCCAAGAACTAAAAGTGCTTAGAAATACATAATAAATATAATAGAACAATAATATGGAGTATTTCTCTATTTATCATGTAAGGTGTACTTGCCTATGGAAATGGGAAGAGAAAACTGAAGAAGGAGGAAGTAATGAAGAAGTGAGAAGAGAGAGAAAATATTGTGTTACATATGGTAGGATTGAGGGTTGAACCAAAGGTTCTCATGAGTTGAACTAACCCACAAAATAAACCATGAACCAGGTTAAACCAAAGAATGGGTCTAGTCTCCATGCACATGCAACCATGCTAAAATAAAAAATATGTTTCAAATACATATATTGCGAACGGGGAGTGGCAGCGCTACTCGTCCGAAGCCTACTATTAGTGCGCCATGCCAAAACCAACACCTTCGTGCCAAATTAAATGCACGTAGACAAATTGTGTCTACTCTGCCTACACCACGGAAAGTACGCCAAGTAGGGTCAACCTCTTCATAATATGCTGATTGTGCGCGAGGTAACGAATCATTCGCTAATCAAGCCAGCACTTCACTCTACACACAGAGGACCAAAAATATGCATAAAAGATTCAATATATCTCATGTAAAAAGACAAAATTTACCCTTTTCCTCCTCTTCTCTTCCCTCTTTCGATTTACGTGAGCTTATTATACAAAAGCATAAAGAGAGAGTCCCTTCTGACTTTACAACGGTATTTCCTAATGAACATCGTTGTAATTTTCCTAGAGTTGTAATCAAATATTGCTGGGCATCAGCAAAATGGTATGTGTTTGACCGGTTGACCTATACTATGTCTCCCAAACCTCGACATGCAAAGCAAGTTGATAACAAGAAGTATGATGATGATGAACTGCTCTTTGCTCTAGCGTACATGGCTTAACATCTTCCCCATGGCGAAAGACAATCACGACGAAGTTCTTCAAGAACACTAATCCAGAAGAGGTTTGACCAACTTGTCGACTCCTTTGAAGGAGTATACCAAAATACCCGTTCTCGAAGACGATAGCTCGTTCTTCACGGGAATCCCCATTCCTTATAATCTGAGTCTGGGGGTCGCAATCTCCCTGATTTGAAACTGACAGTGTAGACTCTAACTATACAGTTTTTTCTACCAATCCCTTTATTGTATACAGAGATGTTAACGCTTAAGCCATCGATAAAGAACAAGACACTTCTTCATCAGAAGCCACCGAACAACGCCTCAACTCATTAGAGGCCTCTCTCAGGGACATGCACACTATGATAAAAAAATATGCATTAAATAATGATAATCCAATATTCTGCTACACCAGTACTTGTCCAAATGGATCCATTCATACCTGCACAGCCTACTCCTGGAACAATACCTTTGCAGGATAACACAAATCTAGAAGCATTCATAAAACAAAAGTCAGTAGTATCGTCTCTTAATCCTCTTAATATTAGGAGTGGACCTCCGTCGGTGATAATACATGTTTATACAGGATCTTATCTGTCAGCTACAACACTCTGACCAGAAGATCCTCTCCAAGCTATCCGGGAGTTGCATGCACAGGTCAATATTTTAAAGAACAAAGAACAACTCCACAAGCTGGGGCTGAAATAACCTTAACCTCCTCATTGGGATAATGTTTCATTCCCTCTTAAACGTAAACCCCAATTAATAGTCTTGTTTGAAGGCATGACATCGCCATATTGTCTGTGGGAAGCTTGGCCGGCATAGCCTATGATTGGTATCGTAGTTTACCTAATAATTGTATATCCTTATGTAATGATATAAAGTACCTTTTTCTCTCACGATTTTATGAGGGAGGCATGGATATGATGATTTTTTTGCTCATCGATATCAGACAGAAGGAGAAGGAATCCTCTCGTGAAATTCATAAAGTGTTTCAGGCAAGCAACTCTAAAGTTATCTCCCAATATTCCATATTTCGCATTTATCGCTACTTGCCAAAAAAATCTACTACCTATAGTAGGGCTCTGGAAGGGTCCAACTCAATTTCAAGACTGGACGGCGTTCATCATAGGAGCTGAAGTTGCTGAAGATAGCACGAAGGTGGCATAAAATTTTGGATTACAAATGCCCAATACAGAAGATAAAGGCAAGTGCCCTTTCATCCTCAACAACGACAAAAATCGCATTGATAAAGCAAAGGAGGTTGTTGCTATCATTGTCTAAAAGTGTTCTTCAATACCCAAGCTACAGTTCAGGCTAAAGGAAACTTATTCCTTGGACGACTATGATGTTGTCAACATCTTTAATGCATTTGTGATGGATGACAAGATCAAATTGCCCGATATTATATGTCAGGAAGAGGCAGACAGAATCGATGATCTAAAGTACTGCTTGTACCATTGATACATAAATCATGTTACGCGAGATTCCAATGCATTAAAGAAATGCATCCAACGACTGATTAATACCGAAACTATCACCGATCACAATGACAACAAGCCAGTTACTGCAAATATAGTGTCACTCTAATTTGGTTCCCAATACAGGTAGTTCCAGATGCGTCATCTCTAAGCCACAACTTAGGCTAGCAAAGCCTAACGGAGAATTTTTGATGATGTCAGTAGCATATTCCTTCTGAAATACTGTGTCTAGGCTGAAATTTTACTTTCCAATCCCCAACAGAACATTATAAATGTATAATATTTATATTTATTCTCCTTTATCCCTAGTTGAGTGTTTAAGATATACATTATTTACATTCGTATGCCCCAGCATTGTAAAAATACAATAAGTCCTTTATGTATTATTTTGAACTATTACTTGTATTCAAGAGTATCCAAGAGTCATGGATACGCAACAAGCAATAGATCCATAATAAGTTCCCCAGCAAACAAGTTCTCAGATCCAACGAAACGTTCGTGTTGAGATCAACCAAAATATTCTCTTACAAAAACTAATGAATTCTTAGAGCCCAGTCGTCCTAAGAATGTCTTATTTCTAAATCCCCAGTTGTATTAGAGATATTCTACTTCTCGTTCTTCTCGCCAACAGAGAAAATGATGGTTCATGACCTTATTACCTCTGAACTATCCTTTCTTCCATTTTTCAGTAGAGTTAATCTGCTAAAGAAAATGATCATATCCTTCTTACATCTGTATTATTTTCCTAACAAATATGATGCAACCTATCATATCCATATTACCTCTAATAGTGTTTCACCTTCGAACTTGTTACTTGTACTTCACACAAATATACCATAGGTATCAAGTCCACAAAAAAATTATTCCTACAGAGTTATTTTGTTATGTCCATATCACCTCTGAGCAGATATTTCTAGTGGGTCCCTCATAAAGAAGTCTGTCATGTCCATATTACCTCTGAATAGACAGCTTGTCTACTCTTATCTTTAATTTCACATTCACACTTGTTACCCTTACTTTGCATAAGTACACAATGGATATCAAGTACACAAAATTCCCCAAGATGAGTTATTGTAATCTATCACGTCCATATTACCTATGATAAGTTTTAGTTCACTCTAACTTTTTACATATATGCCATAGGTAATAAGTCCACCCGAAATATGCACATCAAATCTCAACTACTTTGTATGCTTCTAGTTGTCACGACCGACACCCAGTGTAGGAGCAAAAGTACGTTGGTACGTGAAGCCTATGCCGCAGCATCGACCGTAGAACGTTGTCGAGGTCAATAATACTAACTAAATATCGCACACAATATATATAATATATATGTTAAGATATCTCAACTCCTAAATGGAGGACAATATGATAATATGATAATGGTAAATAATACTCAATCACAATAATAAACTAGAGGAAGATATGGTACAATATGGAATAGAAAGAAAGAAATAAAGAGTCAAATACATCACAAGTCCAAGTCAAATATAATACAATGTCAAAACTTCTAACTGACATATACAGTAACATAAATGAACTAACTAAGTCTCATCGACTACTGGTACTATCTCAACAGGCTCTACAGGTGATAACTCAACTGGCTTGCCATCATGTGGCCCGTAGTACGTAGGACACCAGTCCTTTAATGAATCATCTAAAAAAAATATCTAGTCAGTATTGGAGCAAAGTACAATCCAATAACAGTTCTAATAATTGACATAAACTATGAAACAACAATAGTAATAAAAATAAATGATAGAGGTAACTGAACTAGCATATATCACGAGAAAGAGCATCATAGAAAATAATGGCAATAAACTGAGAACAATATGGTAAGGAACAATAACATAATAAACTGGAATAAAGGAAATAATATAATAATTGTGCCTTAAAATATTAGTAAGATAATATGATTGGCCTGCGCCTAGCATGGGCTATATATAAAAGGTAAACTAGCATGATCACACATGAGTTGCATGATCTTCTAACTATCACGGGCTACACTAAATCATGGACTATAAGGTATAATCACATATCCACTAATACTTTCCCAACCCCCGACTAGTATAAGGATCCAAATTATGACACATTATAACACGTATATCACACTGTACGGTCTATAATATCATGCACTATGGTCATGGTCTATATAATTACTAAGATATCAATGTAATCACTAAGTAATAACGAAGTATAATACGACGATAACTGAGTAATCATAATAATAATATCTCATGACCATGATCCATGTATACCAATCCATGTAACCAACGTGTCAGAAATTAAATATCTCAATACTAAATACATAAAACATAGAGACTATCAAATAAGGAAACTATCAGAGAATATGCTCGCATGTGGTCCAAAGCAATTGGTATATCTCGGTATCCGACTAGTGTAACACACACCTATATATGAATGGCATGTCAATTGGTGTAATGAATGAAAAATGAACTAAATGTATTAAATATGCTTTTTAGGCCAATACTAGGTAATACTAATCAAACTAGGTTAAACTAGACTAATACTTTGATTGTAGGGTCGTACCTAGCTTCTAAGTCCAATACAAGGCTATACTAGTTGGTACTAAGTAATTTTTGGTCACACATAGGTTTCTAGGTCTATACCTTAAGGGTACTAGCTAACTAGTTAACACTATCAAGTATCTTGCATATACACTCATATACCTAACCATATCCTAAGGTAACTTACTAATAACTAGTTATGCTAGGATACCAACCTATATATTTGATACCTTAACTAGTATCTTAGTCTATAACCATATACTCTACTATACTTAACACCCAAGCCAAAATCTAGACGAAATAACTTGGTATCAGGTGTTCTAATATACACATACTAACTTCAATCAATTACCCACACTCTGGCACAACCACCTAACTATCTTCTCAACCCTACTATTTCTGGTACCACAATGCTCACCAATACCCACCACACACAATGCAACTTTACACTCACAAGCACTCATACACTTGCTTGCCTCTCCTTGTTCATAACCTAGTATCACTTGATATACCAAGGAGTGCTGTTGTACACAAGTTAACTACTGCTGCAAACTTAATACTCAACATCACATACTCGAGTTCACTCAATCCCCAAATATCCTCTAATACTTCACTGTAGGTCCCTACATCTGTGCACACATGTGCACAGACCTGCTCATGCAGTGCCTCAAGTGCACTGTACACCCCTCTAATGTTCACATGGACTTCTCCCTGATATAAGCCTGTTGCTATTGTTATTCCTTTAGTTGACTGTTACTAACTGCTGCTGTTGCTTGGGTTAAAAGCTGATACCCCAACTCCCATTTTGTTGTTACAGTTGGTACAGACAGTGCACTTAGTGCAATATCATACTGAGGAGTCTCCTCCTTTATCTTTGTTACACATATTGTTGTTACTACTGCTGCATCTTGCTGTTACTGCTACTTCATCTTTTTGTTACTTCTACTACATCTCCTACATATCAAAGCTCGACCCCTCTCCAAGCTGCTACTTGTTTTCCTTCATAGATAATGGTGTGTGTACACTAGCACACACCACACTATCACAATAACCCGAGCACCGCTATATAATGATACACATAAAGAACACAACCCCCATCTATATATACATATATATATTATGTAGGTGTAATATATACATACATACATATAAAATATCACTCAAATAAATCTCACAACCCACACTAAAGCATTGACCCAAACACTTAGCATGTATAGTGTAATACTTTATGATACGCACCCAAATGGAATGCCAAAACCACCAATTCTCCACTAATACTCATAATACAACTCAATTATACATTAATATAATAAATGTAACTAGTTACAATAGGAATTAAAGAGTAATTACACAAATCATCCAAAATGAGCCCCGTATCACACAGTATCACAAGATACTATGATACGCTCTACTCGTATCCAATTGTGGACACGTATCTAGTCCCACAACCCCGATCTAAGTCTAATTAGATCTAATTGGTCTTATGACATAAACTTGATGTATCAATCTTGTAATTCCCTCTAATTAGACTGTAAAAATCATAATATAAGTCATATGAACCTAGTTCTTGATCTTATGGATAACCCAAAGCCAAGGAATGGTTCTTAATGATTAAATTCATGAATTCAAGTCTAAATTATAGAGTAGATTCAGGATTTACCTATTGGGAGATGGATTTCCAATAAAATGCTCAATGGACAGAATTAGGACACAATCACCTTGTCAATTTATCCTTCTTCAAGTGCTTCTTGCAATCCAACCTCCAATGCTTCTTAATTGGTAAAAATAGAAGAGAATGAGAGTGAATTGGGTTAAATTTGGTGAGTGATGAGTCAATTTGGGGAAGAACACAATTGAAGATCTCTAATGAAAGAATTAATAAGAGGAGAGAGAGTGAGTCCTTTATATGTGGTCGGCCCCCTCTTCCCCCTTCCCAAGAAATGTATAATGCCCAAGTTACCCTATTAGTCAGTCATGAGATTTAATTAGGGAGGGCTATATTAGAAAGCTTCTAATTATTCATGAAACTAATCTAATCTCATTAATTAATTAAGAGAATGGGTCTAATCTAATGTTGGAATCAATTGTGTCATAATAATCCAATGGGTCCACTAATGACAAATCCAAATAAAATAGGCTAGTCCACTAATAATTAATTAAATAGCATAACACAATATAATTAATTAGTAGAACATAATATAAATATTTAATCACTAAATAATTATCACCCTCACTTTTTCAGCTAGGGGTAGTTTGGTAATTTGGTATCGATTTTATGTTTAGAAATATAATATTTAATATTGTGTGATGATTGTATATTTTATTTAATTAAGTTGAGCTATGATTGTTATGACTAGAATTAGTTAGTTATTTAGAGACTTGTGATTAATTAATTAGTTAGAGAGACTAGACAATAATTAGACTTGTCACTTATGGACCTATTTAAATTTGACATGACAAATAGTGAGCACAACTTGGACCCAAGTCCATTTGTTATTCCACTAATTAAATTAAGAAGGATTAGTGTAATTATAATTAGTTAGAGACTTTCAAATATACCCATCATTAATTATTCCTCATAATACAACATGTAGGAGAAAACTTGGACTTTTGACATTGCTTGGGGAATGGGGAAGAGGCCGACCACTTGAAGAGGGGGGGTTCTCCTCTCTCTCTCTCTCTCTCTCTCTCTCTCCTCATTTATATTTTATTTTACCAAATTCTAGCTCCCCAATTTCCTATTTTCCCTCTATTGAATTTTTACACAATTTACTACCATTTTCCTCTTAAATTCATCATTCTTGGAGCCTTAAAACTTGGAGAAGCAAGAAGCACAAGGAGGTGAAGCTTTGGATCTAGAGACCGTATCCGGATCGTGTCTAATTACATTTTCATTGGGAATCCATCTCCCAATTAGTAATTCCTAAATTTTTCTCTTATTATAGCTTCTTAATCATGCATTTCACCATTAGGAATGATCCCATGGCATAGGACTACCTATAGTAATAAGTTCTAGGCTATTTGGCTTTGTATTATGAGTTTTATGAGGTAATTTGTGTGTATATTGGGAGAATTAATCAATTGTGTGTCATGAGGCCAATTAGATCTAATTAGACTTAGATTGGGATTATGGGACTAGGTACGTATCCACAAATGGATACATATAGGCCGTATTATGGTATTTTATGATACAATGTGATATAGGGTCAATTTTGAGTGATTTACACAAATTCTCTTCATTATATATTGTAATTATTTCTAATAGTTGTAATTATATATATATATGACTTGAGGAAATGATTAATTATGGATAATGGAGAGTTTGCCACCTCATAGGTATCCTAGTTGATGCACTATAGGTATTTGTTTAAATGCCTCAATCTATATATGTGTGTGTATATGTATATGTATATATACATATATATATATATATATATATATATATATATATATATATATATATGTATGTATGAATTTTTGTGTGTCTAAGTGTGTGCAGGTAGTGGTGTATGTGTGTAAGTGAGCATCGAGTTGGCAGTGTGCATATACACAGTAGAGGGGATCGGGTTTCATCAGCAAAAGCAACTGCAGCAGTGCACATAGCCATGTGCAACAGCAAGCAACTACAGCAGCTAGCACTGCAGTACATTGAACAACAACTACAGCAGTAAGCAAGTGCAGCAGAGTAGCAGCAAGCATTAGTAGCAATGCAGTATCAGCAGCAACTGCAGCAGCATTAACAGCTTCCAATGTAGTATCAGCAGCAACTGCAGCAGCATTAGCAGCTTATAGTGCAATGTGCATCAACAGCATTAGTAGCTTGCAGTGTAGTGTGTAGCAGCAGCAACTGCAGCAATATTAGCAAGTGCAGTAGTTTCTGTAGTGCAAGCATTAGCAGCAAGAGCAGTGAAAGGGTGATCTCCATTACTGTTTTGAGGATTTGCATTAGCAGTTGTACTAAAGTAGGAAAGAGGGCAATGTATATTAAGTGATGCACATTAGTGTCTTCTTTAAGTGAGGTCTGAACTACAAACTGCGCAGTGGGAGTATCCTACCTTTGAGAGAGTATCGTATGGGGATGTATAGTATATGTGACTTAGAGTCAAGGGTGTAACGAAGTATTTGTGTCAAGTGCAGTAGAGGCAAGTGAGTGTTTAAGGGTAGTATTTGTGCAAGTGCCTAGAGTGTATATTAGTTTGGGGTGCCAGGTTAGAGTTAGGATTAGGTTTTAGAGTGTTGTGTGCTAGAGCCTGTTCATGGAAATAGTTAGTATGTCATATGGATAGGTATCTCAATTTAGATACTTGAGTATATATATGTATATTATATAATTAGATATATAGATATATAAGAAAGTGAAAATTACCAAGACCTTGATATAAGCTAAGGTTATATAATATCATGTGTATAGTGGATTGGTAAGTTAGTTAAGTTATCAATTTATCACCAAGGTCGTGAAGAGAACTAGATATTAGGTAATATATATTTACATACTAAGTTAATAGGTAGTAGAAGTAACTAGTATATATGATTTATATATAATTCTTACTATTATTAGCTAATATAGCTAAATATCTAAGGTATTGACTTAGAACTCAACAAAGACCTAGTATAGCTAGTATTAGCTACTTAATGATCAATTGAGACCCATTAAATAACATGGATCTATAAATGGCCTAGAAATTCATATTAGTGTATTTTTAACTCATTTATCATCCATTACACCTAAATGACATTAATATTTAATATATAGGACTGTGTGACACCAACTTGGGCATCGAGAGACACACCTTGCTCAGGACCTCAGGCGAGTATATTTATCTATTAGTTTTTATTTGATAATAGTATATATATCACATATTCTAGAACTGTTTACTTGATTCTGACACAGTGGTTTCACGGACTGGTACTACATGGATCCAGTCAGGAGATGTTATCCCTACCTTGTTCAGCGGGTACTCTTTTACATGTATTTTATCGTGTGTATTGGGTATTGATTTAGTGTACTTCGTGTTCACACACTGCTCATAATCAATGTGCTTATATTCGTGTACACATACTTCTCGTGTTCAGTGTACCCATATTCCTGTTA
Source organism: Iris macrosiphon (assembly GCA_036927795.1). Classification (NCBI taxonomy): domain Eukaryota; kingdom Viridiplantae; phylum Streptophyta; class Magnoliopsida; order Asparagales; family Iridaceae; genus Iris; species Iris macrosiphon. Next base: position 100,928,770 of record JAYESA010000006.1, read on the forward strand.
ATAACGTGTCATGATTGGATCTATTGGTATTGGTTGGGAATGGAGGAGTATGAGTTGATTATGTGATCAAGCTCCAGTGTATTCGTGTACATGTCGATTACATATCACACGTGTAATTGAGTTACCATATTGTATTCGTGTTCAACCTAAACCGATCACATAATAAACTTGTATTCCATGGCACATTAGTTAGATTTTATTTATTTCCATTATATTACAGTTATTCTATTGCATGTTCTTCATTCTAGTACATTATATATTCACTCTAGTTCATTTTATTTTGTTGTTTAGTTATCTTATATTCTTTTCTATTATTTGTTATATATGCTCGATTATGTAATTGAAACTGCTTTCAGAGGTATGTACTTTGCTCCAATCCTAACTGGATATATTTTTCAGATGATTGGCTCGTAGACCAGTATCCTACGTACTACAGACCGAAGGAGGGCATACCATTAGAGGATACTCCTGTAGAGCAGGAGGACTTAGTACCAGAGCCTTAGGAGCTTTAGATTATTTGGTGGACTTGAATTAGACTGTTATTGAAACTTATGGCATGTATATATTATTTTAGATTCGTGGATGTTTTGTTATTCTTTTCGTTTGTTATTCCATTTATGCTTTATCTTCCTTAGTTTGCATTATGATTGAGTATAGTTATATTTATCAGATACCATATTGTTTCTCCGTTTGGAGTTGAGATAATTGACAAGTATCATATGCATATTGTTGAGATGTTTAGTTAGTAGAGTTGACCCAAACAATGTTCTTCCGCCGATGTTGCGGCGTAGGCTAGACGTACCCATGTACTCGTGCATGAATATCTGGGTGCAGTTCATAAAATATTTTAGTGGTGGCCCATGCAGGTCTTCTTCTGTCTAGAGTCACAATTAGAGCTATATCGTAATAGTCCTCACCTAGAGTACTGCTATGAGCCTGTTGTAGGATGTCACGCTTAGTCCTAAAATACGTAGGACTAGGAATACGTAACACGCCGCCGTATGTATACGAACTCTAATATATGGAAACCATACACACTCGTACGCTGTACATGAATATCAAATCCACCAGTGGTAATATACTGTCAACAAGTTACACCCAATCTATATCTCATCCACAGCACAAATAAATAAATAAATAAATAAGAATAAATAACTGCATATCAAATAGAAAGTCTCAAAATATGATAGTCGGATGGAAATAAATGCACTGAAAATTTACTATACTAAAACTACTAAAAGAGAGAAGAGATCAACTCTAATATAAGATAAATATCCAAAAAGAAATAGCAACTAGAATCTCTAACAGCTGCAATGAATCAAAGATACTCCGAAGGTAACACCTCTTCAGTCTGGTAAGAAGCGTCAGGTCCAGGTCCGCACTCCTGTGGATACTCCTGCTCGTCTATATCTGGAAAGGGACCAGGTCCTCAGAGGGATGTAATAAGATACATATAAATATGCCAATAAAGTACTGAAAAATAAACATCTAAAGGGGTCGCCTAACCTTCTAAGTGAATGTAGTTTGAGAACAACTTTCCAACAAGTGGGCTATCTGGCTAAAATGGGATTGGCATAATTCTCTTGGAGATTCAGGGGCCTACAAAGCATGTAGTCTTTTGAACGACAGAGGCCGCCTGATAATATATTATATATAGTGTTATCATGATCGCGCATCTCCGACGGAGCGTACGGGTTACACAAGGAAAGTGCAAATGAGCCCAAATGCCTTACTTTTTATTCTTTCCACGCTATGCTCTAAGCATGTCACATCCATGATATGATGAAACCTCTAAATAACTACCAGGTCTACTAGCATGCATAGTTTTTATCGGCAGTTATCCCTATCCGTCGCACGACCTATACGTACTAGTGGCCAGCCGACTATGCAAGTCTGTGTCCTACATGTGACTCACACTCATGTAAGAACAGTGTCATGGCCAATGAAACATAAGAATGCCTCATGATAATGGGGTGGTCTCATCAAGTAGGTCCAGATACATATACATAATAAAATAGAATACGATGTCACCGTCGTTGCACCCAAGTTTCCTTGGACGCGCAGTTTATATAGCAGTTAAAATATATGAACTAAATAACCAGAAATAAGACATACATGCATCATATGGAATGTAATCACAGTACAATGGCAAGGTATACTTGTCTGGCAAGCAATATGTAAAGTGTAAGCATCTAGATGTCAAGTACACAGGATCAGGAACTAAGGCCTTTGAATAAACGTCTCCAGATACTGAAATAAACATCACCAACATTTTTGAAATCAGCGAGATAGCTAGAAAACACTACCCTTTCGTCCAATTTGGACACAGGGGCAAAACGGTAATTTTGGGTCAAAGTGGGGTCTATATGTGGCCCACTTTGCACCAAAAAATATGCCAGGGGTAAAGGTCTCTAAATAGGACAAATTATAGGTCAAACAAATTTTAAACGTTAGTACAAACTCAACGGTATGTTCAATTTTGGATTCCGGTGAGCCGAACACAAATTTGCCCCAAAAGTCAACTGTGGGGTCTGCAAATAGGCGGATTGGTCAAGTGTCTCAGAATTATGTAAAAATTGGGTCACAGAACCAGTGTAATACCATGAGTCCAATGGCGCAAGTTTTGTCCTATTCTGACGAGCGTACACTAAATGGTGTGATATTTTGCAAAAGTCACGATACGGAGACTTTTTGCGGATACAGGCTGATTTCGACGCACACACGCGACCGAATCAGTTTTCACGAAAGCCCACACATCTGGACATACCATACGTGCCTTTCGATGTAATTGGTATACGACGGAGCGGTCTCGTTTAGCGGGGCACGCTCCGTATCACAATTTTTGAAGGTTTCAAAAATAGGTTTTTTATAATTTTTAACTCCGTTTAATTCTGCATACAGCATCAAATAAAATCATATAATTAACAAAAAATAATCTAGGTTAGGTGGTCTTTACATAGCAAGAAAAAAAATCTATGTTTGGATCTTTGTGGTGGGAGATACGAGTCCGTAAACATGGGTGATTACAGCAGCTTTTCTGAGATTAAAAGTTATCATTTTTCTCCAACTTGGTCTCGGTTTTTACCTAAGGTTATGTGCTGATCGATGGAAACTAATACACAGAGTTGGAAGAGGGATAGGTCATGAACATACCGGTGAAGACGGGGTCGAGTTTGGTCGAGCGATGGAACGGAAAATAGAACGTGAACAGGGGTACGTTGTTGTGATTTTCCTGCGCGGGTGCTCGCGGGGGCGGGAGCGTCGACGGCGGTGCTGGTCCAGGCGACTGCGCGGGGGCTCCGGTGGTTGGCTGGCGCTGTGCTGGAGGTCAGCGGCTAGGTTAGGGGGGTTGGCGCAGTTAAGCAAGGTTTAGGGTTAGGGTTTTAGGTCTAAATATCTATATATATAGATAGAGCAGGGATGGAAGCCGTGGTGCTGTGCTCCGGGGTCGCGGGCTCTAGGCGGGGGTTAGCTATGGGCTGGGTTAGGGGTTAAGGGCTTTTGGGTTTGATTAGTGTTTTATTCTTTATTATTATTATTATTTTTCTTTCTCTTTCTTTTCTTTTCCTTTATTTATTTATTAATATATATATATATATATATAATTCCCAAAAAAATTATATTAGTGCGTACAAATAATCTATCAACCGTCTACAAGGTCTCCTACATGAAATAAATTAAGGTAAAATAATAGTTTGCTCAATAATCTGTAAATGCATATTTACCTAGTAGTTAAAATCCAATAAATTATATTTTCTAATAACTAATAAATATTATAAATAAATTAAATGATTAAATTAAAAATTAATACGGTTTTTAAAATTAGGGATTTTACATTCTACCCAACTTATAAAATTTTGTCCTCGAAATTAAAACTAAGCCACGGTAGAAAGTCAAGGATGGTATAAGATAGAAATTTATAAAGTAAATTCATACCTTGGTCTACGAATAGGTACGGAATTTTTTTGCGCATGTCATCCTCGCGCTCCCAAGTGGTTTCTCCTGGCGCCATGCTTTCATGCCACGCCAACCAAGAGAATATACTGGTTCTTCAACACTTTCCCTCGACGATCAAGGATTTCTACGGGTTGCTCTTGGTATGACAAGCTCGGCCCAATGGTGATCTCGTAATGGTCGAGAACATGACTGTTATCTGCAATATATCACCTAAGCTGCGACACATGGAATACATTATGTACTCCCTCAAGTGAAGGTGGTAGCGCAAGTCGATACACCACTTCTTACTCTCTCTCTCTAGCACGTTAAATGGTCCAATATACCTTGGACTCAACTTGCCACGCCCTCCGAATCGAATGGTGCCTCTAGTAGGTAATATTCTCAAGAAGACATGATCACCTTCTTTAAACTCCAAGGGACGACGATGAAGGTCTGCCCACTACTTCTGCCTATCTTGCGCTGCTCGCAAGTGCCCTTATATCTTCTTCACTGTCTTAACGGTATTGACTACCAACTCTGGTCCCAGAATATAATGTTCTCCCATGTCACTCCAACACACGGGAGACCTACACTTTCTTCCATACAATGCTTAAAACGGAGCCATCTGTATGCTCGCTTGGTAGCTATTATTGTAAGAAAACTCCATAATATTTAGGTGGTCCTCCCATGATCCTACAAAGTCTAACATACAAGCCCTCAATATATCGTCCAGTGTCTGAATAGTACGTTCGGACTGCCCATTTTTCTGTGGGTGATAAGATGTACTGAACTTCAGACGAGTCCCAAGAATCTCTTGCATGCTTCTCCAAAAGTGCGATGTAAAATGCGAATCCCTGTCTGACACAATGCTGACTGGTTTGCTGTGTAATCTCACGATCTACCTCATGTATAAGTCAGCCAAAGCTTCTGTAGATTTGCCAACTCTAAAAGGTAATAAAATGGGCTAACTTGGTGAGTCAATCCACTATTACCCACACTGCATCTCTTCCACTTGGACTCTTGGAAAAACCCGTGATGAAGTCCATAGTGATGCGCTACCACTTCTACTCTGGAATCGGAAGTGGTTACAATAACCCTGTTGTTCTCTGATGATTCGCCTTTACCTGCTGACATACTAGACATTTAGCTACAAAGCGAGCTATCTCTCTTTTTATTCCATGCCACCAAAAGTGTTGTCATAAGTCACGGTACATCTTGGTGCCTCTAGGATGGATATAATACATCGAACTATGAGCTTCTGCCATCAGCTCATATCGAATCTCTCCTTTGGGAACATATAGACGAGCACCACATCGTAATGTCCCATCATCATGAATGTGCAATCCCGTCTACTTTTTGGCCTCTGTTGTTTTCTTTCAATCACCTGAATCTGGCGTCCGTAGGCAAAGCTGCCTTGATCCTCTCTACTAGTGATGACTGTACTTATAAATTGGCTAATATCCCATCTGCTCCGGGTAATATCACTTCTATGCCAAGCTCTTGCATATCCTCCAATAATTACCTTTGTATTGTCAAGAAGTAAGCTATTGGTTTCTGGCTTAACGCATCTGCTACAACGTTAGCCTTGCCTGGGTGATAATATAGCTCTATCTCGAAATCCTTCATCAACTCAAGCCATCGATGTTGTCTCATATTTAGCTCCTTCTGTGAGAAAACGTACTTGAGGCTTTTGTGTTCTGTATAGATCTTAACTCGTTCCCCATATAGGTAATGTCTCCATAGTTTTATAGCAAAAATAATGGCTGCAAGCTCCAAGTCATGAGTTGGATAATTCTTCTCATGTACTCGTAAATATCTAGATGCATATGCGATCACCTTGCCATGTTGCATCAATACACATCCCAAGCCTTTCCCTGATGCGTCACTGTAAATTACATAGCCCCCTGATCCTGATGGAATAGTCAATACTGGTGTTATGGTCAGTCGCTTCTTCAACTCCTCGAAAGTGGTTTAACACTCGTCGGTCATATGAACTCTTGATACTTGCATGTCAACCGAGTCATAGGGGCTACTATCCTTGAGAAGTTCTCCACGAACCGTCGATAATATCCCGCAAGTCCAAGGAAACTTCTCACCTCCGATGCGGATTTAGGAACGGGCCATGTCTCGATTGCTGAGATTTCTCTGAATTAATAGAAATACCATCTCTCGTAACAACATGCCCAAGAAAAGAGACTCTGTCTAAGAAAAACTTATATTTACTAAGCTTCGCATATAACTGCTCTCTCCTTAAGGTCTCTAGAATAATCCGTAGGTGCTTCTCGTGCTCCTCGTGGCTCTTCGAATAGACAAGTATGTTATCTATGAAGACGACCACGAACTGGTCCAAATACTGATGGAATACTCGATTCATTAAGTCTATAAAGATAGCTGGAGCATTGGTCAACCCAAATGGCATGACCAAAAACTCATAGTGCCCATATATTGTCCTGAATATGATCTTGGGAATATCCTGCTTTCGTACCTTCATCTGGTGATATTCCGATCTCAAGTCTATCTTCGAGAATACCTTGGCTCTACTAAGCTGATCAAATAAGTCATCAATGCATGGCAATGGGTATTTATTCTTCACGGTCACTGTATTTAAGGCTTTGTAGTCAATGCACATACGCACTGACCCATCCTTCTTTGGTACAAACAATATTGGTGCTCCCCAGGGTGATGCACTTTGTCGAATAAAACCTTTCTTCTCTAATTCTTTCAACTGTGCGTTCAGCTCATCCATCTCCTTTTTCGCCAATCTATAAATATACGACGCTATGGGTGCTGCTCCTGGTGTCAATTCAATCAAAAATTTTATGTCTCTGTCCGGAGGTAGTCCTGGCAGTTCCTCTGGAAAGACGTCTTGGAACTCTGAAATGATGGGGTGATAGATAACATCGTCCATTGCAAGTTGCACACCATCAAGGACCTATATGGATCCTCGTACAAACTCAAGTTCATGCTGGCCTGGTACTTTAAAAAGAATGCTTCCTCCAAAACAGTCAAAGAAAGCGTGGTACTTGCTTAGCCAGTCCATTCTAAGCACAATATCAAAAGTTGGCATAAGAAGGATTAAAAGTCGAGCATTCATCTCTCTGCCATGAATCACTACGGGAAACGATCTATAAATTCGTCTAACGGGTACAACTCCTCCATCGGTAAGAATTATAACACAACTAGGTAAAGGTGTAGTGGCAATATTGTGTTTGGCAATAAAACTAGAAGATATGAACGAGTGGGTGGCTCCCGTATCAAATAATGTCATCGCAGAAAAAGTAAAAGTAAGAGTAATATCTGCTATGACATCAATCTCCTGATCCATGTCATCCACTTCTAGTACAAAAGCTTGTCCATTCCTCTATGGTAATCCATAACTGTCCCACGTGTACTGATCCTCCTGAGTAGGTAGCGGTAGTTCTCGCTAAAATTCTTCGGCTGCTGGGGGTTGAGGTGCTCCTGGTCAAGTCATCTACTGAACTGGCTTTGGTGCGAGAAGTGCTAGCCTCTGTATTGGCGGTGGAAGTGTCATTGTCTACTGCATTGGACATTCTCTCGCCATATGTTGTCCGGAACCACACATCATACATTGTCCCAAACGAGTCCGACAGTCTCTCAAAATATGCCCGCATTTCCCACAGTAATTATAGTGGGGCTTCTCCAAAATCTGGTACGGTCATGCTCTGTGATGGTATTGCTATTATTGTGCCAAAGGACGTTTGATAGGCCCTCCTTGTTGTGTCCTTGTTGGTCCTTGCTGTGTCCTTATTGGTCCTTGCTGTGTCCTTGTTGGTGCTTGTTGTGTCCTCAGTTGGCCTCCTTTTCTCCTGCTGATGGTCTCTTGTAATCTAGCTTATGTTAATAATTCGACATAAGAGTTCTGGGACTGTGAGCTAGTGTAGTATTGGAGCTCCTGAGTCAGTCCGCGGTAAAATCTCTTAGCCTTCCCCAAGTCATTTGGTATCAGGACAGTGTCATATTTACTAAGGCGACTAAACTCTGCATCATACTCGTCAACTGTCTTGTTCCCCTGCTCCAGATGAAGAAATTGATAGTACAATATGTCCCTTACCGTGTTTGGGAAGTACTTCCTCTCAAAGCACTCCAAGAATTATTCCCAAGTCTGATACGTACCCAACTGGCATTCGATTGATTCCCACCAGTAATGGGCGTTCCCATCTAGCAGCTTCCTTACGCTTGTCATCCATAGATCTATAGGTAGTTGCGATGCTTCTAATAACTTCTGAGTGTGGGTAATCGAGTTTGTAGTCGCCTCTAGACTCTCAGTACCTTTATACGGCTTGGGACCCATCTATATAAAGTCCTTGACTGAACCAACTCTAGCTCGCGAGCTCGCGATACTAGAACTAGTGCCTAAGCTAGTACAGTTTCCTGTGCAGCCATCCTCTCAAGTACTGCTAGAAATTCTTGCCTCTGCTTTGCAGCTAATATGGCCGCCTGTTGTCTTTGTTCCTGCATCATCATTTGGAAGAATTGGAACAACTATGTCTGGCCATCATATGGCATCGATAAAGCTGGAAGGGTCCTATTAGGTGATACGGAAGGATTAGATGGAACTGGATTATGAGTCTGTCCATCCGGCCCCGGATGTCTATGAGTCGTCGAGGTCTTTCCTTGAGTTTGTCCATTGACTCCAGAAGGTGTGTCGCCATCGGCGGCAGTACATCCACTACGTATATCCATCTCTCTGCAGGTGGTGGACAAAATGATTAGAAGGAGTACAGGAATCAAACAGGATGCAAGCATTTAAATAGGATAGTTGAAAAGAAAGATAAGTTTTAGTCAAGCGTGGATGAGATCCTATACTCAATTCTTATACGCAGGCTTGTTCGGTACAGTAACGTAACCGAGACAATATATTCTGGACCTGCATGGGCCACCACTAAAAATATGTCATGCCCAAGTCCCAAAATATATAGGACTAGAAATACGTAACACGCCAGTCGTATGTATAAGAACTCCAATATATGAAAACCATACACACATGTACGCTGTACATGAATATCAAATCCACCAGTGGTAATATTCTGTCAATAAGTCATACGCAATCTATATCTCATCCACAGCACAAATAAATAAATAGGAATAAATAACTAGATATCAAATAGGAAGTCTCAAAATATGACAGTCGGATGGAAACAAATCTACTACAAATCGACTATACTAAAACTACTAAAAGAGAGAAGAGATCAACTCTAATATAAGATAAATGTCCAAAAAGAAATAGCAACTAGAATCTCTAACAGCTACAATGAATCAAAGATACTCCGAAGGTAAGACCTCCTCAGTCTGGTAAGAAGCGTCAGGTCCCGGTCCGTACTCCTATGGATACTCCTGCCCGTCTATATTTGGAAAGGGACCAGGTCCTAAGAGGGGCGTAACAAGATACATATAAACATGCCAATAAAGTACTAAAAAATAAACATTCAATGGGGTCGCCTAACTGTCTAAGTGAATACAGTTTGAGAACAACTTTCCAACAAGTGGGCTATCTGACTAAAATAGGATTGGCATGATTCTCTTGGAGATTCAGGGGCCTATAAAGCATGTCGTCTTTTGAACGGCAGAGGCCGCCTGATAATATATTATATATAGTGGTCATCATGACCGCGCATCTCCGACGGAGCGTATGGGTTACACAGGAAAAGAACAAAGCAGTCCAAATGCCTTACTTGTTGTTCTCTCCACCCCATGCTCTAAGCATGTCACATCCATGACACGATAAAACCTCTAAATAACTTCCATATCTACTATCATGCAAAGTTTCTATCGGCAGTTATCCCTATCCGTCGCATGACCTATACGTACCAGTGGCCAGCCGAGTACGCAAGTCCGTGTCCTATATGTGACTCACACTTGTGTAAGAATAGTATCATGGCCAATAAAATATAAGAATGCTTCATGATAATGGGGTGGTCTCATCAAGTAGGACCAGATGCATATACATAAAAAAAAGAATACAGCGTCACCGTCGTTGCACCCAAGTTTCCTTGGACGCGCAATTTATATAGCAATTAAAATGTATGAACTAAATAACCAGAAATAAGACATACATGCATCATATGGAATGTAATCACAGTACAATGGCAAGGTATACTTGCCTGGCAAGCAATATGTAAAGTGTAAGCGTCCAGATGTCAAGTAAACAGGATCAGGAACTAAGGCCTCCGAATAAACGTCTCTGGGTGCTGAAATAAACATCACCAACATTTTTGGAATCAGCGAGATAGCTAGAAAATACTACCATTTCATCCAATTGGGACACAGGGGCAAAATGGTAATTTTGGGTCAAAGCAGGGTCTATATGTGGCCCACTTTGCACCGAAAAGCGTGCCAGGGGTAACGGTCTCTAAATGGCACAAATTATAGCTCAAAAAGATTTTAAACGTCAGTACGAACTTAACGATATGTCCAATTTTGGATTTCGGTGAGCCGAACACAAATTCGCCCAAAAAGTCAACCGTGGGGCCCATAAATAGGCGGCTTAGTCAACTGTCTCAGAATTGCGTGAAAATTGGGTCACAGTACTAGTGTGATACCACGAGTCCAATGGCGTAATTTTTGTCGCATTCTGATGAGCGTACACTAAATGGTGCAGTATTTTACAAAAGTTACGATACGGGGACTTTTACGGATACCGGCTGATTCTGATGCGCACTCGCATCCGGATCAGTTTATGCGAAAGCCCACACGTCTGGACATATCATACGCGCCTTTTAGTATAATTGGTACGCGATGGGACGGTCCCGTTTGGCGGGGCGCGCTCCGTATCATAATTTTTAAAGGTTTCAAAAATAGGTTTTTTATAATTTTTAACTCCATTTAATTCTGCATACAGCATCAAATAAAATAATGTAATTGACCGAAAATAATCTAGTTTAGGTGGTCTTCACATAGCAAGAAGAAAATCTACGTTTGGATCTCTGTGGTGGAAGATACGAGTCCATAAACATGGGTGGTTACAGAAGTTTTTCTGGGATTAAAAGTTGTTATTTTTCTCCAACTTGGTCTCGATTTTAACCTAGGATTATGCGCTGATCGATGGAAACTAATACACATAGTTGGAAGAGGGATAGGTCATGAACATACCGGTGAAGACGCGGTCGAGTTTGGTCGAGTAATAGAATGGAAAACAGAACATGAACAGGGGTACATTGCTGTAAATTTCCTGCGCGGGTGCTCGCGGGGGCGCGGGCGTCGACGGCGGTGCTGGTCCAGGCGACTGCGCGGGGGCTCCGGTGGTTGGCCGGCGCTGTGCTGGAGGTCAGCGGCTAGGTTAGGGAGGTCGGCGCAGTTAAGCAAGGTTTAGGGTTAGGGTTTTAGGTCTAGATATCTATATATATAGATAGAGCAAGGATGGAAGCCGTGGTGCTATGCTCCGGGATCACGAGCTCTAGGCGGGGGTTAGCTGCGGGCTGGGTTAGGGGTTAAGGGCTTTTGGATTTGATTAGTGTTTTGTTATTTTTTTTTTCTTTCTCTTTCTTTTCTTTTCCTTTATTCATTTATTAATAATATATATATATATATAATTCTCAAAAAATTATATTAGTGCGTACAAATAATCTATCAACCGTCCACAAGATCTCCTACATGAAATAAATTAAGGTAAAATAATAGTTTGCTCAATAATCTGTAAATGCATATTTACCTAGTAGTTAAAATCCAATAAATTATATTTTCTAATAACTAATAAATACTATAAATAAATTAAATAATTAAATTAAATAATTAATATGATTTTTAAAATTAGGGGTTTTACACAGGATATAGGATTTAAGCTGAGAGTATACTTAATCACAACTAGGAAACACTTCCAAATATCAGTTTTGTTATTCTTATCTATTAGAATGTTTGCTTTACATTGAATAATTTGGTACTTCCTTGGTGACATCGTATCATACTCAATATTGATTCATTTGTTCAATCAATATTCAGGATGCCACCGAAGACGCGTTTCCAGCGTTCAAGCGCAATATCAGCAAGATCAGTCACTTCTTCGCCTATGAAGGAAGCTGTCACGACCCGCACCCGGTTTAGGGGCACGAGTGCGTGGGTACGTCCAGCCTACGCCGCAGCATCGGCGGTAGAACGCTGTCTAGGTCAAGTACTATCTATAAAATCTCACGCTAGTATCCAACTCCATAAGGAGACTCGGATAACACTATAAAAATATTAGCAACATACTCAATCACAACTACAGCACGATAGGAATTTGAAGAACAAAAGTATACAACACAAGTCTAATGACAAAATAATCATACCTGCAATTATTAACTTCCAATCTCCAAGTGTGCCAGAAACCAGTCTACTAAGGTCACAGTCTGAAAAATATTTTTCAGTCAGGAAGGAGCAAAGTACATCTCTAAATAGCAGTTCTTTATTAATGATATAAACTATGTAGCAGTTCTAAATGGAAATATACCAGAAGTATGTATAGGTACAAGAAATGTAAAAAAAAGAAATACTGGAATTACTGTAAGTAAATGCAGGAAGAGAAGCAATATGTCAACGAGCAAGAATCCTATGACTAAGTGTGTGAGTACTAGCTTTAACATGTGATCGGCTTGAGAACTTGATCAGGCTGGTTACATGTGATTAGCTATGATTCATGAAGGTCAGGCTAACCGTTGGTTAGCTATGATGCATGTAGAGGTCAGGCTAATCACACGTAACAGCTATGAAGCATGGAGATGGTCAGGCCGCACCCGACGTGAGATGTGGGGTGAGCTATGATGCATGGAAAATTGGGTATGATCACATATCTACACTAAATACTCCCCACCCCCGACTGGTATAGTAGATCTAATTATGGTACGCTATGGCACGGGATTTCCCAGGAAGGTAGCAAGTCTCCCCGGGAATCAGTGTCTGTACATGCACAAGATAACAAGGAAAACAAGTCTTGTACAAGCTACACCATGAATAAGGAATAACATCTCATGACGAGATCCGTGTATACCAATCCGTGTAACCAACGTGTCAAGAGCATGGATATTTACACTAGATACAGTGAACATAGGAGATATCATAAATTAGAAACTAATCAGAGAATGTACTCGCCTTGGGTCCTTAGCTGGTAAAACCAATGTCCTGTCCCAGAGTGTCGTCTGGAGGAGCCAACAGTCCTAAAATATATCAATACAACATTTGCATTAGGTGTTATACTAACACAACACAAAACATCGAACTCAGGGCCGTGCCGGGTATGGCACTAGTCAACTAGGGTCATCTAGTAGGGATACATAAAACACATTACACTTATTAATACTTGCAATATTTATACATACACCAATTTAAACGTATTTACAATATATATATATATGCCTTTTAAATACATAATTGATTTATACTAATTGAACATTATATGTGTATACTCATACATAAAAATACATTTTAAAAATATATATATATATATATTGTTAATATATTTATTTAAATATATACTAATACTAATACATCACATTGAATACCTATGCAAGATATATATGCCTTTTAATTTCATGTATAATATATATATATTAGTTGAACAATATTTATGTACCATATATACATGCCAAAAATACGATTTACACTATTATTAAAATATACCAAGACTAAAACACCAATTTAATTTATACTATATATATAATTATACCAAATTAGTACTTATACTATATACAGGTAATTATACCAAATTACATTTATATATATATATCAAATACATATTTGTACCTATACCATTATATACACTAACACATATATATTTATATATACAGATAGTTTAATACATATACATTTAATACGTATATAGAGAAATACGCAAGATGCATATATATATATATATATATAAAGCATATATATACACAAATAAAATATGCTATATGCATACATTATCATACATATATATATATAGGGAGAAAATATACGAACATATATACACACAAATACGCACATACACATAGACGTATACACATACACAATTACACAAATATACATATACGTATTTATATACCTATATATATCTACACATAAATTAATATACACAAATACATATACAATTACATAGTGAAGGAGGAAGAAGGGGGAGGAGCTCACAGTGACTGGGGGTCGGCTGGCCGGCCGGACTGCGGGCTGCGGGGATCGACTGGGACCGGAGCTATCGGTGGTGGTGGGACTGGTGTTCGCGATGGTGAAGGTCAGGGCGATGATCACGACCAGGAGTGGCCGGGCTGCTCTCCGTTGATGGGGCTGGTGGTGGTGATGAAGAGTTCGTCGAGGGGAGGTGCACAGCGTTCAGGCGAGCGTGCTCAGGTGGTTCAGTCGAGGGAGGTTGGAGAAGAGGATGAGGTGGACGTGGAGGGCTCTGGTCCGGCAGGGGATTGAACTCCGGCGAAGGAAGCTCTAGCGGGGAGAAGATTCAGGCGAGCTCTCCCGTCTAATGGCAGCGGTCATGCCACTGGCACGGCGGTGACTGGCAGATGGAGGGAGCAGCGGCTTGACGACGTTCATGTGTGTGCGGTGTCTCAGGCGAACGAGAAGAGGGCAGCGGCGTCTCTCCGTCCAAGTGCAGGTGGTCCAGCGACTGATGGGTCGTGATCCAGTCGGTTAGCCCAGGCGGGGGAAAAACTGGTCGAACTCCGGTGGGTGAGGGGTTGAAGGAGATGGCCGGCAGAGGGATAGGTGGAGGAGGCTTGGAGTCGCCGTGGGGAGGAGCAGGCAGCGGCGAGGAGTCGAGGATCCGCCGGGCCGAGCTGAGCAGCAGGGAGGAGGAGGGACTCGGCTGGGTCGGGTGATGCCGTGGCCGGAAGGAGATCGTGAGGGAGGAGCGCCGACCACGCCGGAGCACAGGGGGATGGTCGGTTGCACAGTAAGGGGGAATGAACAGTGTTCCCCCTATATGAATTTGAATTTAAAAAATAAAAGAGGAAGAAGAAGGAGAAGAAGAAGAAGAAAGGAAAGAGAAGGAGAAAGAAAAGAGAAGAAGAAAGGAAGAAGGATTTCTTCCTACGTTGGAGGCTTGAGGAATTTTGGAGGCTTGTGAGGTAGGGGAAAACCTAGGTTTCTTGGGATTAGGGTTTGAGGGTACAAGATATTAAATAGGGAGAGAGGGTGTGATGGAGGGTGAGGATTTGAATCCTTAGAATGAGTGGCTCAGATTTGACATGGAGAGAAAAATAATTCATGGGGGATGAGGGTGAGAGTTTTAATTAAAATATTAATAGGGCTCCCTCATTGTTTTAAACAAATGAGGTGTTGACACAAAATGCCAATTTGCAAATTGACCCCCTTAAATTTAGGGTATTTGCACAGACGCATGAAATGACAAAAATTTGGCGGGCGATTCGGTGTCCGGTGTTTTGTAGGGTCAGGGGGCGCTGTAGGATTTGTGTTGGCTCAAATAACAGGGCACTGGAATTAATTTGGGATTTTAGAATCAGATAAAATAGTATCATCAATTTAATTAGAGATAAAATGCAAGTTGTGTTCTAAAATTAATTAGGAGTACATGGGGTCAAAATCAGGTCAGGTCATCAATACCAATAATAAAGAAGACTCAGAACAGGATATTACCCTAATTTGGGCCGCACGAAAAATAGGTCAAGATTGCCTCCAATTTTTGATTGGAACGCACAACGATACAAAATAGGGATTATTAAATAACGTCCGCGACGATTTTTGTGCGGCCAGAAATAATGCACAGGGAGCATAATTATGAGTTGCAAAAATAGCAGAATGGAAGGTGGGCATCTACTGGGCTTCTAGGTCAAGTCTACTAGCTCAAAGTAAATGAACACTGTATATAACATTATATTTAAATTACACATCACACATAATTATTTAAATTAAATATACCATCATGCAAATTACTTAATTATAACTACAATAATATTAAACATTATTAAAAGTCGAAAATACCCCTGTTTCCAGAATGTGGTAGTGACAAGTCTACCCACTTTAAAAGAATTTCGTCCTCGAAATTTAAGGTCCACGATGGTTGCATTTACACATTGTATTATTTCTATCAAAAATTTAAAATTTTAAACCAAATAATCATGAAGTACTCCCATATTGTTTTTTCACAACCTTTCAAAATTCTATAACATCATATTCCTGAAAATCTTCAAGTGTTTTTTTTTTTTTTAAAATCCAATCCCATTTTTGTCATAATCTCCTCCAAAAAATTTTAAGTTCATATCTAAATGTTCCAGAATTTTAATATCCAATCCTCCAAATTGAAATCCAATCAATGCATATTTATAAAAATCGTATCCCAAAATTTAAATTTTTAACCACTAATCCATCAATCATCTTACTCCTCTAACCCAAATTCAACTGATGCTTATTCAAATCTAAATTCTTTTCCGAGAATTGAATTCGACACCATTCCATTAACGATTTTATTTCCCAATTTTCTTTTTTCCTCAAATACTCAACGATGCGATACCTTCAGAATCTTCAACGCAACATTCATAATATAAAATATAAAATTTCTATCTTGCAATCAAATAGATAAATGATAATCTCTCCAATTTTCTCAAATTTTAATAATCAATTTAATCATATCAAGACCTTCCTAAAATTAATAAATCCTTAATTTTTGCCCTGTGAATTTCTTAACTCTCCATTTAAGTTAATGTTTATTCTCGAATTTCAATCATACCTCGATTTTCACAAAATCAATGATCCATCTACTCTGTTATAACAATCCCCTAAATTTATTTAAATTAATGCTCATCCATAATTTAATCATCTTGTCCCTTTTTGTCGGTCATAACCTTGTCATAGACCTTTGCTATGGCCAAAAAATCCTAATGATCATGGTTTAAGAAAATTCTACCTACAGCCATGCAATTTAAGAAAATATATAGGTCATGTGTCTGTTGACATGGTACTGCAGTCTCTGTCAGGGTACGACTAACTACATTATAACAAGAAATCATGCATGCAAGCTACGGTACTAGGGTATCAGTCAATCAATCAAATAGATAGGGACAGAAGGAAGGAAAGAACAGAACCTGTTAACACATTACCTGCAGTATTTCCTATCTCTAACATACACGTAACTCTAGCAAATTCACTAACTAATTCCTATCCCTGTACACTGGTACCCATATCAACTAATCATTTATCCACAAGATCCATGAATATATCCGTATTGCACACACCTGTCTATTAATACCAGAATCTGATACCAAGAACCTCTAATATAACCATGGTTCAATAATGCATCTAAGTTTGATACCTCTATTTCTTTAGTACCATACTCTCTGCCAGTTCCCGTTCCTACTACAATTGTTCATACTAGTCGTTCTTATCACTCAAGTGCACCCAAGTATAACACACCATACTAAGTACCGCTCTTTCCAATACAACTTTAGATGGACACCCAAGTCAGTCTGCGGTGCCATCTCAATCATGCTCAAGTCATCAAATCCTTACACGTGTATATTATCTACTCATATATTAATATTCATATGTCTCATTTACAATAAAATTAATCCTCAAAATAATCGTCAAGGTTTAACTTCTTGATCAACTTACAATGAATTTTATATACCTCCTCAAAATTAGATACTCAACATCGAAACAAAATTTAATCACTTCTAAATCTTTGTAGCCTTAACCATGTTTATTGAATTCATATTTGAAATCCTCCAAAGATTTAATGACATAATCTCAACTCCTCTATTATTCTAAAAATAAAATCTTATTTCCACCTTACAAATTATAAATTTAAATCCACAAGCATACTTATAGATACTCCCAGCCTCTAATACTCAAGGTCCACACGAATACACCAATTATCTATAACCTCAACTGTGTACTGAAATTGTACCGCCTGAATCACTTGTACTATTACCTCCAATGATCAAAGTTATCATCACCTGTATTTTCTTACATAATTTTAATTTATGTCAACTGGTATATCATTTAATTATCTTCACACAGAGTGCTTACTGTTATTAACGTTATTCTCGACTAATCCTCGATATAGAATCATTAGCACTCTTGGTATTATATCACTAGTTTCATTAATGCATCATCTCATCAATGCTCATAATAACTCATGATTACATGTATCTACTATAACACTCATGTTTCTTTACTCTCATGGGTATGTGTATGGTTCCTCATCTCGATTGTTGTATATGTATTTCCCTGTAATCTTTTTCAGTCTGTTAAACTAGTCCGTGATACGCTTTGCCACTTTCATTACCAATTCCGATATTTTTCTACTCATGACACCTCATTAACTCTTTATTGCATATATTCTTTCTTTACTTTTAACACGCCCGATATCAATCATCAGATTGGACGTTATGCTCCATTAATCCTTAATACTATTCCTTGATACCTAATTGTTTACGTAGATCACTCAAGTGCATAATCATGATTATCCAGGGCGGGTATGTTAGCTCGGATACTAACTCTTGAACTATCACTGATACTCTATTCTCTCCTTTTACTCACAGTCTCTAATGACACTTATCCTAGAACCATTGGTACAAGGTACTATGCTAAGGGATAACTCTAGATTAAAGCCTACTGCTCACATGTCCAACTAAGAAACACTTACCAACTCACAAGTCATACTCAGTCAAACTAATACAAGACACAACCAAAATTGCAAGTCACTAATTATCACACTAACAAGGATCCTCAAAGAAAATAAGCTCAAAAAGGAACTGGATAAGGACTGAAGGTATCTCTACTGCTAGTAAAGAAAGAAGCGATGGAACAAAGTCCCGAAACAACAAAAATAGATAAGTCTTGAGATGATACTTTAAGATCCAATTTAAGATACAACCTGATAATCATACACGTCTATCCGAAATCATGACACTCAGAATCCTTGCCACGCCAGTAAGCATTGGTGCGATAAACGACAGGTTCCGTAACTAAAGTATGCAACCCTATAATCACGTCATCTAGAATCTTTGCCACGCCAACCGGTATGGCTGCGAGAGACTCTAAGTTTCATAACTATAGTATGTACATCCAAGTCTGGTTCCTACGTTCTCGTCACGGCAGCTAGTATGGCTACGATAACTCTAGGTTCCATAACCAAAGTAGACGTTTTACCTTTCTCACTGTCCTCATCAACATATGTCATCAGATGATACCGTAAAGTTTAGTCCGTAAAATTCATCTCGAAAAAAAAAATCAAAACTCATCAACGACACCAAGAGTTTAAATTCAACAACTGGTCAACAAGAATCAAACTCATCAATGACACCAAGATTTTAATTTAATAACTTCTCAACAAGAATCAAGTTCAGAAACAACAAGCGAGAGCGGACGGAAACAAAGAAAAAGATTTAAATTGGAAATTGTAATAAGATTCTCAAGGGGTCATCCCAGGAATCTCTCAAGAATTTGTGATTGAGTATCCTCTCTCATCCTAGTATCCTATGTCCTATATTCTATAGCAGGCACGCGGTAGTACAACTAATTCGTCGCACTACTACGACATCGCACAACTTGCGAAGTCTGACCTGCATGGGCCACCACTAAAACGTGTCACGACCCGCACCCGGTTTAGGGGCACGAGTGCGTGGGTACGTCCAGCCTACGCCGCAGCATCGGCGGTAGAACGCTGTCTAGGTCAAGTACTATCTATAAAATCTCACGCTAGTATCCAACTCCATAAGGAGACTCGGATAACACTATAAAAATATTAGCAACATACTCAATCACAACTACAGCACGATAGGAATTTGAAGAACAAAAGTATACAACACAAGTCTAATGACAAAATAATCATACCTGCAATCATTAACTTCCAATCTCCAAGTGTGCCAGAAACCAGTCTACTAAGGTCACAGTCTGAAAAATATTTTCCAGTCAGGAAGGAGCAAAGTACATCTCTAAATAGCAGTTCTTTATTAATGATATAAACTATGTAGCAGTTCTAGATGGAAATATACCAGAAGCATGTATAGGTACAAGAAATATAAAAAAAAAATACTGGAATTACTGTAAGTAAATGCAGGAAGAGAAGCAATATGTCAACGAGCAAGAATCCTATGACTAAGTGTGTGAGTACTAGCTTTAACATGTGATCGGCTTGAGAACTTGATCAGGCTGGTTACATGTGATTAGCTATGATTCATGAAGGTCAGGCTAACCGTTGGTTAGCTATGATGCATGTAGAGGTCAGGCTAATCACACGTAACAGCTATGAAGCATGGAGATGGTCAGGCCGCACCCGACGTGAGATGTGGGGTGAGCTATGATGCATGAAAAGTTGGGTATGATCACATATCTACACTAAATACTCCCCACCCCCGACTAGTATAGTAGATCTAATCATGGTACGCTATGGCACGGGATTCCCCAGGAAGGTAGCAAGTCTCCCCGGGAATCAGTGTCTGTACATGCACAAGATAACAAGGAAAACAAGTCTTGTACAAGCTACACCATGAATAAGGAATAATATCTCATGACGAGATCCGTGTATACCAATCCGTGTAACCAACGTGTCAAGAGCATGGATATTTACACTAGATACAGTGAACATAGGAGATATCATAAATTAGAAACTAATCAGAGAATGTACTCGCCTTGGGTCCTTAGCTGGTAAAACCAATGTCCTATCCCAGAGTGTCGTCTGGAGGATCCAACAGTCCTAAAATATATCAATACAACATTTGCATCAGGTGTTATACTAACACAACACAAAATATCAAACTCAGGGCCGTGCCGGGTATGGCACTAGTCAACTAGGGTCATCTAGTAGGGATACATAAAACACATTACACTTATTAATACTTGCAATATTTATACATACACCAATTTAAACGTATTTACAATATATATATATATGCCTTTTAAATACATAATTGATTTATACTAATTGAATATTATATGTGTATACTCATACATAAAAATACATTTTAAAAAAATATATATATATTGTTAATGTATTTATTTAAATATATACTAATACTAATACATCATATTGAATACCTATGCAAGATATATATGCCTTTTAATTTTATGTATAATATATATATATTAGTTGAACAATATTTATGTACCATATATACATGCCAAAAATACGATTTACACTATTATTAAAATATACCAAGACTAAAACACCAATTTAATTTATACTATATATATAATTATACCAAATTAGTACTTATACTATATACAGGTAATTATACCAAATTACATTTATATATATATATCAAATACATATTTGTACCTATACCATTATATACACTAACACATATATGTCACGCCCCAGTCCCAAAATATTATGGAACCAGGCCACGTGGCATTGGCCAGCTGACACGACTCCGAGGATATCCCAATTTAATGGATCCTGACGAAGCGTGCTACGCTGTCCTAAATCTAACAAGTCTAATAACAACAACAGGCAATGTCTAATCTCATCCACAGATAACAAGTAAATACTGAAATGAAAGACTGGAATATAAGAAACATAGTCGACTGACATAGTACAACTGAATAAGTCCGGTGGGAACAAACCCACTACAATGATGGAAATAAAGTACTGATAGTCTGAAATAAGAGTACTGAAAATAAGAGTGACTGAAACAGCTGCTAACTAGATAAGGAGCTCCAGTCATAGGCGGAAGGCCTACCAAGAATGATCAGGGGTACTCCGATGGTGAAACCTCAAGCTCCTCGTCAAGAGCAAACCTCGTCTTCACACCTGGCCCGTACACGGTGGAGTAATAGGCCTCGTCCAGATCTGGGAGATAACCAGGTCCTCAGAGGGACATAACAAGATACAAAATACATGCCAGATATAGTACTGAATAAAATAGAATGTAAGGGGTGTGCTAACCATCTAAGTGAATGCAATGTAAGGACAACTTCAGAACGTATAGGTAGGCGTAGGCATAACGTCCAACGTCCTCTAGAGTGTGGTATCTGCAACGTCCATCATTCCGAAGAATGAGGTATCTGTATATATATAACGTCCAACACTCTAAGGGACGTGGTATCTGCAATGTATATACGTCCGTAACACTCCGAAGAGCGCGGTATCTGAATATAGGGAGTCACCGGGTCTGTGGTTCCTCTGGATACCACGGAGTCCGATGGGGGTATCCCATACATTTGTCAGTTGTCCTTCCCGCCCAATGTAGATACGCAAGTCGAATACACGACCTGGGTGTACCGTATCTATATGCCAAGTCACAGCTAACTTTATTACTCTAGACTACGTGCTAGTCCGTGATGCATGTCGTACGCACCGATAGCGAATCGGGTACGCGGACCAGCATCCCAATATGAATGTATCATCGCGATACGTGTAAAGTGTCATGGTCTAGGAGGATATCAACATATCCTCACAGTGGTAGGTGAGTCAGCTAACAACTAGGTCAAGTACACTACTCATCGACGCAATGTCGACTGCATCCGAGGCAATCTCGGACACACACAGTTTTATACATAATTGAAACATTTATCATTTAATTTTAAGCAGTAAATCAGCAAGGTATACTTGCCTGTCCCGGGTAGCTGCGAAATCCAAAGCCCTGCTCCTGATGCCTCTGCAGTAGTGTCCAGCAATCCTATATAGTATATAGTAATGTCCAAGTTAGTCGCTACGATAGCACGACTAGGACACTGTCCGTATCTACAACTGACGCAGGGTCGGGGCTATGTGTATATATAGCTAACACTAGTATTCATATACACATTAATTCATAACTAATCATATTAAATAATATAATTGCTTATTAGCACAAAATAGTACTTATGTATAAATTGTATATTCTAGTAGTACACACACTAGATATATGTTTATTTAGAAATAATTTTTGTATAAGTATAAAGATACTCGTACTTATTTTAAATACTATAACATATTGAAAATACTAATATATTTATTTATATTTCAAAATACACATATATTATATATTCATATTTATTATATACACATATGTATATCTATATATATATATATATGCATAAATATATGCATATACACATAGAGACTTAATAATCATAAGCATTTATATACAAAATATATTATATATATTTTTAAATTCCAGAAATGTATTTAGACATAATTTGTATTTATAAAAATTAATAATTTATATGGAAAGAAAAATACACATACATACATACATACATACATTCATACCTACATACATACATACATACATAAATACATAAATACATACATATATATCATAAATACATATATATCATAAATACTTGTTTTATTTACAGAAAAGTAATTTATTTTATAAATAATTAAATGTTTTATTTTCATGGTATTTTAGAAAGTATAAACATTTATACTTATATACATACATACATACATATATACGTACACACATATGTACATACATATATACATACGTATTCATATATTAAATAAATGATTATGTAGATATATATTTTAAACATTTTTACAGGGAATATATATTTATATATATATAGTTAAATAATAAATAATAAATAAACTAAATAGGACCACAAATAACCCTAATCTCGTTATCTAAATTAATAAATATAAATTTTTGGTCTAGGGGGTTTACAATCTACCCAACTTATAAGAATTTCGTCCTCGAAATTAAAATAGACACATAATATCTATAAATTATCAAGCAATGCAACGAACATACCTAGGACCGGTGGAGTCTATCGACATACTGGGAACACTCCTGAGCCAGATGTCGGGTTGATCCGCACCTCAGGCACAGTCCTAGTCCTTTTCTGCATTCCTTCTGGATATGTCCCTTCTTTCTGCAATAGTGACATGTCGGCAGCTCTCTATGCGGATACGGCACAATCCTCTGTTGCGTCTGTACTCCTGGATGCCGGATCGGTCCTCCTGCTCCGGGGTGGACTCTGGATGGTACGTTCATGCTGGAATGTCTCGCTCCTCCGTCTATGGCTTCCTGGATCCTTGCCTCTGATAGAACTTCTTCATAAGAGATCCTCGCCTGAGTAGAGGTATACCTCTGAAACTCGAAGGAAACGCCGTGATGGAATCTCCTGGCGTTCGCTAGATCTGCCATCAAGCTCCGTCTCAAGGTCTCAGTCTGATGCCACTGCGCATGCATCATAGTCTGGAATAACTGCAACATCTGGTGCTGTCCCTCCGCTGGTGGCATCTGGGGTGGAAATGGCGGAGGTGGAGGTAAATCCTCTGGTTGTGCTGTAGGTGTTTCTTGAGACGTCGGCCTCTCGGTCTGCGACATCGGCGTCACCCTCGAGGTCTGTCCCTCGAAGTGCTGTATCGGGATCGTCTGCGATGTCTGGCCCTCTGACTGCTGCGTCCTCTCGTCGGGAGAGATCTGATGCCAGTGCATCATCGGGGCCTGGGGGATCACTTGTGCCTGTGGCTGAGGCTGCTCTCCGGGTGGTCCCTGGGATGTCTCCTCCCTCGGTGCGGTGGTCGATGGCACTACGGCACCGTATGCCTTGCATCCACTGCACAAGTTCATCTCGCCACAAGTGATGGAACTACATTAAAAGAGTACAGAAATCAAACAGGATGCAGATATTCAAATAATTAGATACGAAAAAGGTTCAAGGGCGATGATCAAGTGGATGAGACATAGTAATTTCTATCCTATTGCAGGCTCGCTGGGCATGTTACCATACCACAAGCGATAAACATGACCTGCATGGGCCACCACTAAAACCATGTCACGCCCCAGTCCCAAAATATTATGGAACCAGGCCACGTGGCATTGGCCAGCTGACACGACTCCGAGGATATCCCAATTTAATGGATCCTGACGAAGCGTGCTACGCTGTCCTAAATCTAACAAGTCTAATAACAACAACAGGCAATGTCTAATCTCATCCACAGATAACAAGTAAATACTGAAATGAAAGACTGGAATATAAGAAACATAGTCGACTGACATAGTACAACTGAATAAGTCCGGTGGGAACAAACCCACTACAATGATGGAAATAAAGTACTGATAGTCTGAAATAAGAGTACTGAAAATAAGAGTGACTGAAACAGCTGCTAACTAGATAAGGAGCTCCAGTCATAGGCGGAAGGCCTACCAAGAATGATCAGGGGTACTCCGATGGTGAAACCTCAAGCTCCTCGTCAAGAGCAAACCTCGTCTTCACACCTGGCCCGTACACGGTGGAGTAATAGGCCTCGTCCAGATCTGGGAGATAACCAGGTCCTCAGAGGGACATAACAAGATACAAAATACATGCCAGATATAGTACTGAATAAAATAGAATGTAAGGGGTGTGCTAACCATCTAAGTGAATGCAATGTAAGGACAACTTCAGAACGTATAGGTAGGCGTAGGCATAACGTCCAACGTCCTCTAGAGTGTGGTATCTGCAACGTCCACCATTCCGAAGAATGAGGTATCTGTATATATATAACGTCCAACACTCTAAGGGACGTGGTATCTGCAATGTATATACGTCCGTAACACTCCGAAGAGCGCGGTATCTGAATATAGGGAGTCACCGGGTCTGTGGTTCCTCTGGATACCACGGAGTCCGATGGGGGTATCCCATACATTTGTCAGTTGTCCTTCCCGCCCAATATAGATACGCAAGTCGAATACACGACCTGGGTGTACCGTATCTATATGCCAAGTCACAGCTAACTTTATTACTCTAGACTACGTGCTAGTCCGTGATGCATGTCGTACGCACCGATAGCGAATCGGGTACGCGGACCAGCATCCCAATATGAATGTATCATCGCGATACGTGTAAAGTGTCATGGTCTAGGAGGATATCAACATATCCTCACAGTGGTAGGTGAGTCAGCTAACAACTAGGTCAAGTACACTACTCATCGACGCAATGTCGACTGCATCCGAGGCAATCTCGGACACACACAGTTTTATACATAATTGAAACATTTATCATTTAATTTTAAGCAGTAAATCAGCAAGGTATACTTGCCTGTCCCGGGTAGCTGCGAAATCCAAAGCCCTGCTCCTGATGCCTCTGCAGTAGTGTCCAGCAATCCTATATAGTATATAGTAATGTCCAAGTTAGTCGCTACGATAGCACGACTAGGACACTGTCCGTATCTACAACTGACGCAGGGTCGGGGCTATGTGTATATATAGCTAACACTAGTATTCATATACACATTAATTCATAACTAATCATATTAAATAATATAATTGCTTATTAGCACAAAATAGTACTTATGTATAAATTGTATATTCTAGTAGTACACACACTAGATATATGTTTATTTAGAAATAATTTTTGTATAAGTATAAAGATACTCGTACTTATTTTAAATACTATAACATATTGAAAATACTAATATATTTATTTATATTTCAAAATACACATATATTATATATTCACATTTATTATATACACATATGTATATCTATATATATATATATATGCATAAATATATGCATATACACATAGAGACTTAATAATCATAAGCATTTATATACAAAATATATTATATATATTTTTAAATTCCAGAAATGTATTTAGACATAATTTGTATTTATAAAAATTAATAATTTATATGGAAAGAAAAATACACATACATACATACATACATACATACATTCATACCTACATACATACATACATACATAAATACATAAATACATACATATATATCATAAATACATATATATCATAAATACTTGTTTTATTTACAGAAAAGTAATTTATTTTATAAATAATTAAATGTTTTATTTTCATGGTATTTTAGAAAGTATAAACATTTATACTTATATACATACATACATACATATATACGTACACACATATGTACATACATATATACATACGTATTCATATATTAAATAAAAGATTATGTAGATATATATTTTAAACATTTTTACAGGGAATATATATTTATATATATATAGTTAAATAATAAATAATATACTATATATATATATATTTGAATACGTATTTAAATACGAAAATGAATACGACATTTACGACGTGAGTATATCTATACTTGCAGCTGTTATTTTATGTTCAAAATGAAATAAATTAATATAAAATAATATACCTTGACGTTCGTCGGATCGAGGGGGACGAGCGGGTCTGTCGTCACCGGCGGGGGTGGCCGGGCGGCGCTCCGGCGAGCCTCAGGGACGTCTCGGCCAACAGCAGCCAAACTGGGACAGTTGAGGGTGCGGGCTCGACTGCTCTCTGGTGTGTCGACGAAATCGGTTGAAATTTGGTGGGGTGGTGGAGGACAGGCTGGGGGAGATGCCAGCCAAATTTGGTGGCCGGAGACGCGTCGGTGGCGGAGCACTCGGCTGCGGGGTGGTCGGCTCGAGGGAGTTGGCTGTGCGGGTGATGAACGGTGCGGGCGGTCGTGCGGGCTACTCCGGCGACGTGGGGGCCGGATATTCTGGTGGGAGGTCGAGTGGGGACTGGCGACGGTGGTCGTCGGGTATGGCGGTGGTTGGTGGCCGCTGGTGGTGGTGGTGGAGCTCGGGGTGAGGGAGTTGGGGTCGGGCTGGTGTGAGGTTGGGTTGGGATTTAGATATTTCAGTTTAGGTTTTTGATTCATTTAATGAGTGAAAACCAACTATATGTAGGAGAGAGAGTGTGGGGAGGCTGCCTAGGGATTAGGGCCGGCTGGGTGAATTTTTTTGGGGAGTGGGGTGGCTCATCAAGATGTGTGGAGGGCTAGGAATAGGCTAATTTGAATGTAGGGCCAAGATTGGTTCCCAAAAAGGGGGTGCAAGTACATGCAAAATGGGGGGAAAAACCAATGCCTACGGTTTGTCATTTCATGCTTTTCTCCATGATGGTTTGGGCCAATGAGAGGGGGACACCACATTGCAATTTTGCAATTTAGCCCCTGAATAAATTGGTATTTGCACAATAACTAGGATTGGGGATTTAATGCAAACAAACACCATGTTTGGTGTTCCTCATTGGTCGATGAGGGTGTTTGGTGTTTTGTATGAGGCTAGTGGTTATGGATGTGGGCTTAGGTTGGATTTGGGTCCAATACAAATTAGGTTGGGTAGCCACATTAATTATTTCATAATTAATGTAACGGCGTTTTCTAATTTAATTTAATTAAAAATCGGGAGTCTGAATTTGGTTGGACAAGGGTCCTTGGTGTAGTAGGCTCAGTGTACAATGTCATCGTGGTCTGGGTTGGTCAAAACTGATTGAGGTTGGGTCTCAATTCCGATTGGAACGGACAACGAACGTAATTACGCAAATTTAATAATTCGCGCGCGGACGTTTGTAACGACTTTTGTGCGCCTAAAATCTGGCACAAAAATCGATATCCGGGGTTTGTTCCTGATTTAATATGATGGGTTTACGTGTCTAGGTCAGATACGTGGAATTGGTTTTAGGGCAACAGCTGAGGTAGTGTCCTAAATATCGGGACAACGGTAAGGTGTCCTAAGCGATAAAACACTGCACAAATAAATAATAAATAATAAATAAACTAAATAGGACCACAAATAACCCTAATCTCGTTATCTAAATTAATAAATATAAATTTTTGGTCTAGGGGGTTTACAATATATATTTATATATACAGATAGTTTAATACATATACATTTAATACGTATATAGAGAAATACGCAAGATACATATATATATATATATAAAGCATATATATACACAAATAAAATATGCTATATGCATACATTATCATACATATATATATATAGGGAGAAAATATACGAACATATATACACACAAATACGCACATACACATAGACGTATACACATACACAATTACACAAATATACATATACGTATTTATATACCTATATATATCTACACATAAATTAATATACACAAATACATATACAATTACTTAGTGAAGGAGAAAGAAGGGGGAGAAGCTCACAGTGACTGGGGGTCGGCTGGCCGGCCGGACTGCGGGCTGCGGGGATCGACTGGGACCGGAGCTATCGGTGGTGGTGGGACTGGTGTTCGCGATGGTGAAGGTCAGGGCGATGATCACGACCAGGAGTGGCCGGGCTGCTCTCCGTTGATGTGGCTGGTGGTGGTGATGAAGAGTTCGTCGAGGGGAGGTGCACAGCGTTCAGGCGAGCGTGCTCAGGTGGTTCAGTCGAGGGAGGTTGGAGAAGAGGATGAGGTGGACGTGGAGGGTTCTGGTCTGGCAGGGGATTGAACTCTGGCGAAGGAAGCTCTAGCGGGGAGAAGATTCAGGCGAGCTCTCCCGTCTAATGGCAGCGGTCGTGCCGCTGGCACGGCGGTGACTGGCAGATGGAGGGAGCAGCGGCTCGACGATGTTCATGTGTGTGCGGTGTCTCAGGCGAACGAGAAGAGGGCAACGGCGTCTCTCCGGCCAAGTGCAGGTGGTCCAGCGACTGATGGGTCGTGATCCAGTCGGTTAGCCCAGGCGGGGGAAAAACTGGTCGAACTTCGATGGGTGAGGGGTTGGAGGAGATGGCCGGCAGAGGGATAGGTGGAGGAGGCTTGGAGTCGCCGTGGGGAGGAGCAGGCAGCGGCGAGGAGTCGAGGATCCGCCGGGCCGGGCTGAGCAGCAGGTAGGAGGAGGGACTCGGCTGGGTCGGGTGATGCCGTGGCCGGAGGGAGATCGTGAGGGAGGAGCGCCGACCACGCCGGAGCACAGGGGGATGGTCGGTTGCACAGTAAGGGAGAATGAACAGTGTTCCCCCCTATATGAATTTGAATTTAAAAAATAAAAGACGAAGAAGAAGGAGAAGAAGAAGAAGAAGAGGAAAGGAAAGAGAAGGAGAAAGAAAAGAGAAGAAGAAAGGAAGAAGGATTTCTTCCTACGTTGGAGGCTTGAGGAATTTTGGAGGCTTGTGAGGTGGGGGAAAACCTAGGTTTCTTGGGATTAGGGTTTGAGGGTACAAGATATTAAATAGGGAGAGAGGGTGTGATGGAGGGTGAGGATTTGAATCCTTAGAATGAGTGGCTCAGATGTGACATGGAGAGAAAAATAATTCATGGGGGATGAGGGTGAGAGTTTTAATTAAAATATTAATAGGGCTCCCTCATTGTTTTAAACAAATGAGGTGTTGACATAAAATGCCAATTTACAAATTGACCCCCTTAAATTTGGGGTATTTGCACAGACGCATGAAATGACGAAAATTTGGCGGGCGATTCGGTGTCCGATGTTTTGTAGGGTCAGGGGGTGCTGTAGGA
Source organism: Iris macrosiphon (assembly GCA_036927795.1). Classification (NCBI taxonomy): domain Eukaryota; kingdom Viridiplantae; phylum Streptophyta; class Magnoliopsida; order Asparagales; family Iridaceae; genus Iris; species Iris macrosiphon. The sequence goes on from JAYESA010000006.1 coordinate 100,958,809, forward strand.
TTTGTGTGGGCTCAAATAACAGGGCACTAGAATTAATTTGGGATTTTAGAATCAGATAAAATAGTATCATCAATTTAATTAGAGATAAAATGCAAGTTGTGTTCTAAAATTAATTAGGAGTACATGGGGTCAAAATCAGGTCAGGTCATCAATACCAATAATGAAGAAGACTCAGAACAGGATATTATCCTAATTTGGGCCGCACGAAAAATAGGTCAAGATTGCCTCCAATTTTCGATTGGAACGCACAATGATACAAAATAGGGATTATTAAATAACGTTCGCGACGATTTTTCTGCGGCCAGAAATAATGCACAGGCAGCATAATTATGAGTTGCAAAAATAGCAGAATGGAAGGTGGGCATCTACTGGGCTTCTAGGTCAAGTCTACTAGCTCAAAGTAAATGAACTCTATATATAACATTATATTTAAATTACACATCACACATAATTATTTAAATTAAATATACCATCATGCAAATTACTTAATTATAACTACAATAATATTAAACATTATTAAAAGTCGAAAATATCCCTGTTTCCAGAATGTGGTAGTGACAGAAGCACCAACAGACGTTATTCTAGCAGCTACATTCCAGAGGTCAGCTTCACCGATCTAGGTGGACATTTTCACAGCAGCTTTTGGGGGTACTCCACCTCCGGTACAGAGGGTAGCGCCGACAGTTTCAGAGGATCTTCCACCCATACCATCCGTAGTCGATCAGGCATAAATATTTGTGCTCTTTCAGCAGATGATGGAGGCACAGCGGTGCCAATCAGAGGTTATTAGACAGAGCATTGAGAATGCTCACCAAATTCGCTTAAAGCAGTCGAGAGAGTCACCTTAGTCCAGTCACATATGGCACCACCTCCATTTACCCTGCAACAGCCGAGGCCGGGGACTATTATAGATTTCAAGTGGATGGGGCAGAAGGACTTCAAAGGCACTGAAGGGATCATATATACTGATGATTGGATAGAAGACCTTGAGCGGAACCTGTGGCTGGTGCAGATTCTAGAGAGGTTGCAGATAGAGTCCGCGGGGAGCATGATGTTCGACATTGCATTAACTTGGTTCAGGACGGACCCCAGGATCTCAGTACCAGGATTTACTTGGGAAGATTTTAAAGTGATCTTCAAGGAAAAGTTTTTTTCAGATGTGGCTCTGACATCTCTAGAGAGCCAGTTTCAGTATCTCATTTAGGAAGGTATGACGGTGGATGAGTATACGACAGAGTATTACAAATTAGGCTATTTTGTGGAGGTGCAGAATCCTAGAGGAAGAGCCAGGAAGTTCATGAAGGGCCTGAATAGGGAGATCAAATCACATACGAATGGAGATCCTACCACTACTTTTGAGAAGATTCTTAGGCAGGCACAAAGGGCAGAGGATGATCTAGAGCTTGGCTCTAAGAGGCCGAGGGACATAGGATGATCCAGTACCATCACAGGTCCCATAAAGCGGCCTTATTTTCAGCAGTAGTACCAGAGGCATTTTTAGCAGCCGAGGAAACATTATCATGGACCAGCTCGAGCACTAGTACAACAGATGCACCAGATCCAGAGGTCAGCAATTCCTTGCCAATTCTTTAAGAAGCAGGGACATGGATGTGATGCATACAGGATGAGATTAGACCAGTATTTATTCTGCGGATCAGAAGACTACCAGTTGAGGGCTTATCCTAAAGTTCCAGCTCATCCAGCTCAGGGCGGAGATCAGGCACAGAGAGCACCCACGAGACCACCAGCAGGACAGTAGAGAGGACCTCCCCTACCACCACAATAGCAGCAGTTTGCTTCACACCAACAGCAATAGAGAGGTGCTCTGCGACAGGGGCGAGGTTTTGCCTTGACTGTCGAGAAGGAGGAGCCAGTCGGTGATGTTATCTCAGGTTCAGTTTATCTTGATTATTTTCTAGCTCATATTTTATTTGATTTCGGTGCTTCACATAGTTTTGTATCTGTATATTTTGCTCTAAAATATCACCTTGAGACTGGACCATTGGCGAGAACTTGCAAGATCATGATCGGGGGTGGCATTATCCTGGTCAGTTATGTTTGCAAGGACTGGAGAGTTTCTTTGGGAGGCCAAGAGTTGAGCATGTGTCTACTCATAATGCTACTTCTGAGCTATGATATAGTACTCTAGATGGATTGGTTGAGTAGGCATCTTGCTAGTATCGATTGTCGAGGAGGCAGAGTTTTGTTTTAGACACCAGGAGAACCAGAATTTGAGTTCGTCAGAGGAGCAGCAGAGTAGAAAAAAAGATACTTTTGTAGAGCAGGAGCCCCACATCCATTGATTGCAGAGTATATGGATGTCTTTTCGGAGGAGTTACAGTAGTTGCCACCAGACAGAGATATAGAGTTCTCTATAGACTTGGTTCCAGGCGGAGTGCCAATATCATAGCACATCTATAGAGTGAACAACAGCAAACTGAAAAAGTTAAAGAAGCATGTGGATGAGTTGCAGGACAAGGGCTTCATCCGCTCTAGTTCATCACCGTGGTGTACTCCGATATTATTTGTATCGAAGAAGGATGGGTCGATACACATGTGTATCGACTATAGGGTACTAAACAACCTCACTATCAAGAATAAATACCCGTTGCCGCGGATTGATGATTTGTTTGATCAGTTGAGTGGAGCAAAGGTAATCTAAAAGATAGACATAAGGTCGGGGTACCACCAGGTGAAAGTAAAAAAGAAAGACATTCTGAAGACAGCTTTCAGGACTCAGTATAGGTAATTTGAGTTCTTGGTGATTCCGTTTGGGTTGACCAATGCCCCGACGATATTCATGAAACTGATTAATAAGGTATTTCATCAATACTTGGATCAGTTTATGGTAGTAGTCATTGATGATATATTGATATATTCGAAGACCCCAGAGGAGCATGAGAAGCACCTGAAGATAGTTCTGGAGACCCTTAGGAAGGAGAAGCAATATGGCAAACTTTTTAAATGTAAGTTCTTCCTTGATAAGGTTGAATTCCTCGGGCATGTGATTATAGGGGACGGAATTCAGTAGACCCGAAGAAGATTTCAGTAGTTGAGTCATAGTCTAGCCCGAGTTCAGTGGTGGAGATCATGAGTTTTCTTGGACTAGCAGGCTATTATCGAAGATTTGTTCAGGATTTTTCCAGGATTACGGAGCCGATGACTAAACTAACTAGGAAGGACGTGGAGTTCGTCTGGACTGAGCATTGTCAGTCTATTTTTGAGGAGTTAAAGAAGAGGTTGACTACAACTCCAATATTGACATTGCCAATAGTGACAGGAGGATTTTCTATATATAGTAATGCATCAGGAAGGGGTTTGGATTGTGTGTTGCAGCAGAATAGGAAGGTGATTGCCTATGCTTCTAGGCAATTATGTCCGCATGAGAAGAATTACCATACCCATGACTTGGAGTTGGCAGTAGTTATTTTTGCTCTTAAACAATGGAATCACTACTTGTATGGAGAGCGGGTAGAGATCTTTACATACCATAAGAGATTTTAGTATGTGTTTATATAAAAAGAGCTCAATATGAGGCAGCGGAGGTGGTTGGAGTTGATGAAGGACTTCGACATTGCTTTATAGTACCATCTAGGGAAGGTCAACGTAGTCGCGGGTGCCTTGAGTAGGTATCCAGTGGCTATGTATTTAATGAGGGATAGACATTTGATGGCCGATCTTGATAGTTTAGGCATTGAGGTATTAGTTCCTGGAGTTACAACACAGATGTGGGAACTTTAGGTACAGTCAAAATTGATGGACCGGATCAGAGCCGCACAGTTCGAGGATGAGTCTCTAAGGAGCATCAGGGCAAAAGTCCGGATAGGATTGGCAGAGGACTTCAGTATCGCAGATGATGAATTATTGTGGCACGATACCAGATTGTGTGTACCGAGTGGAGCATTTAGAGAGAAAATTCTTCAGGAGGTGCATCGATCTCAGTACTCTATGCATCCAGGTGCCAACAAGATGTATAGGGACATAAGAGAGCATATTTGGTGGTATGGTATGAAGCAGGAGGTAGCTAGCTTCGTATCCAGATGTTTGGTATGTCAGCAGGTAACGACAAAGAGACAGAGGCCAGGTGGATTGCTTTATCCTTTACCCATTCCGGAGTAAAAATGGAAGCATGTGACGAAAGACTTTGTTTCAGGGCTTTCGCATTCTCTAGGAGGTAAAGACGCGATTTGGGTCATCGTAGATAGGTTGACCAAATCAGCCCACTTTTTGTCATTTAAAGTGGGTACGTCTACGAAGAAGCTCGTAGAGATGTATGTGCGTCAGATAGTCAGATTGCATGGAGTTCCTGTGAGCATGGTCTCGAATCAGAATAGTCGTTTTATGTACCACTTCTGGAGGAGTTTACAGGCTAGCTTGGGCACTCAGCTCAAGTTTAGTACCGTATATCACCCTCAGACAGACGGGCAGTCGAAGAGGACTATCCAGGCTCTCAAGGATATGCTACGCACCTAAGTTTTGGATTTTGGAGGCTCTTAAGAGGATCATCTTCACTTGGTAGAGCTTTCTTACAACAACAGCTATCAGGCAAGTATTGAGATGTCACCATTTGAGGCATTGTATGGACGGAGATGCCGCACTCCGTTATCATGGGATGGTATTGGAGAGAAAGCCTTATTGGGACCAGAGATGGTCGTGAATGCAGCTAAGAAGGTAAAACTTATCTGGGATAGAATTCGAGTGGCACAGGACAGATAGCGGCAATGGGCCGATAGCCACCGAAGACTATTGGAGTTTGAGGTATAGATTTTGTTTGTACTGCTTGTGATTACTTTTTTTGTTATAGTACTAAGGCTATATTTTGTGCTAGGTTGGCGATCTAGTTTTCTTGAGGATTTCTCTGACATGGGGTATAATTCATTTTGGTAGAGACGGAAAGCTTAGTTCATGGTACATCGGACCTTTCGATGTTCTTAAGAGAGTCGGTGCAGTGGCCTACAGACTAGACTTGCCGCCTGTATTAGAGGGAGTGCATAACATGTTCCACGTGTCGTAGCTATGATGGTACATGGAAGATCCTATCCAGGTACTAGATCACTCAAAGATCGAGGTTGGTCCGACACTCAGCTACCCAGAGTAGCCTGTAGAGATTTTGGACCACAAGGAGAAGGTGCTGCAGAACCAGATGATTCCTTTGGTGCGCGTAGCGTGGAGGCATCACTCGCCAGAAGAGAGTACCTGGGAGCGAAAGGCCAAGATGCGCGAGCGATATCCTTATCTGTTTAAGCCATGGGGTATAATTCTTTCTTGCTTGTATTGATTGCTTTTGGTAGTTAGTTTCTTCCTCAATTTCGAGGATAATTTTTTTAAGGTGGGTAGGATGGTCACCCTCACTTTTTCATCTAGGGGTAGTTTGGTAATTTAGCATAGATTTTATTTTTAAAAATATAATATTAAATATTGTTTGATGATTGTATATTTTATTTAATTAAGTTGAGTTATGATTGTTATGACTAGCATTTGTTACTTATTTAAAGACTTATGATTAATTAATTAGTTAGAGGGACTAGACAATAATTAGATTTGTCACTTATGGACCTATTTAAATTTGACATGACAAATAGTGAGCCCAACTTGGACCCATGCCCATTAGTCATTTCACTAATTAAATTAAGAAGGATTAGTATAATTACAATTAGTTAGAGACTTCCAAATATATCCATCCTTAATTATTCCTCATAATGCAACATGTAGGGGCAACTTGGACTTTTGACATTGCTTGGGGAAGGGAGAAGAGGCTGGCCACTTGAAGAGAGGGGTTCTCCTCTCTCTCCTCATTTGTATTTTATTATGTATCCAAATTATAGATCCCTAATTTTCTATTTTCCCTCCATTGAATTTCCACATAATTCACCACCATTTTTCTCTCAAATTCATCATTCTTGGAGCCTTAAAAATTGTAGAAGCAAGGAGCACAAGGAGGCAAAGGTTTGGAGCTAAAGATCGTATCCGGATCGTGTCCAATTATATTTTTATTGAGAATCCATCTCCCAATTGGTAATTCCTGAATTTTTCTCTCATAGTAGCTTCTTAATCATGCATTTTACCATTAGAAATGACCTCATGGCATAGGACTACCTATAGGAATAAGTTATAGGTTATTTGGCTTTGTATTATAAGTTTTATGAGGTAATTTGTGTGTATGTTGGAGGAATTATAAATTTGACACATTAATTATGTATCATGAGGCCAATTAGATCTAATTAGACTTATATCGGGGTTATGGGGCTAGGTACGTGTCCACAAATAGATACGTATAGCCGTATCACGATATTATATGATACGGTGTGATATTAGGCCAATTTTGAGTGATTTACATGAATTCTCTTTATTATATATTGTAATAATTTCTAATAGTTGTAATTATATATATATATATATATATATATATATATATGACTTAAGGGAATAATTAATTATGGATAATTGAGAGTTTGGCACCTCAATGAGTTGAGTATCATAGGTATCCTAGTTGATGCACTATAGATATTTGTTTAAATGCCTCAATATATATATGTGTGTGTATATATATATATATATATATATATATATATATATATATATATATATATATATATATATATATATATATATATATGTGTGTGTGTGTGTGTGTGTGTGTATGTGTGTGTGTGTGTGTGTGTGTGTGTGTGTATTTGTATGTGTGTCTAATTGTGTGCAGAAAGTGGTGTATGTGTGTAAGTGAGTGTCAAGTTGGCAGTGTGCATATACACAGTATAGGGGATCGAGTTTCATCAGCAAAAGCAAAAGCAAAAGCAAAAGCAATAGCAACAGCAACAGCAACAGCAACAGTACACATATCCATGTACAACAACAAGAAACTGCAGTAGCTAGTACTGCAGTACGTTGAACAGCAACTACAGCAGCAAGCAAGTGCAGCAGAGTAGCAGCAAGCATTAGTAGCAATGCAGTATCAGCAGCAACTACAGCAGCATTAGCAGCTTGCAATGCAGTATCAGCAGCAATTGCAATAATATTAGCAGCTTGCAGTACAGTGTACATCAGCAGCAACTGCAGTAGCATTAGCAGCTTGTAGTACAGTGTCCAGCAGCAGCAACTGCAGCAGCATTAGCAAGTACAACAGTTTTTGTAGTACAAGAAGTAGCAGCAAGAGTAGTGACAGTGGTGATCTCCATTGTTGTTTTGAGGATTTGCATTAGCAGTTGCACTAAAGTAGGAAAGTTGGCAATATATATTAAGTGATGCATATTAGTGTCTTCTTTAAGTGAGGTCTGAACTGGAAACTGTGTAGTGGGAGTATCCTACCTCTGAGAGAGTATCGTATGGGATGTATAGTATATGTGACTCAAAGTCAAGGGTCTAACCAAGTATTTGTGTCAAGTGTAGTGGAGGCAAGTTAGTGTTTTAGGGTAGTATTTGTGCAAGTGCCTAGAGTGTATGTCAGTTTGGGGTGCCAGGATGGAGTTAGGATTAGGTTTTAGAATGCTGTGTGCCAGAGCTTGTTCAGGGAAGTAGTTAGTATTTAGTATGTCATATGGATAGGTATCTCAATTTAGATACTTGAGTATATATATGTATATTATATAATTAGATATATAGATATATAAAAAGTGAGAATTACCAAGACCTTGATATAAGCTAAGGTAATATAATATCAGGTGTATAATAGATTGGTTACTTAGTTAAGTTATCAATTTATCACCAAGGTCATAAAGAGAACTAGATATTAGGTAATATATATTTACATACTAAGATAATAGGTAGTAGAAGTAACTAGTATATATGAGTTATATATAATACTTACTATTATTAGCTAATATATCTAATTATTTGAGGTATTGACTTAGAACTCAACCAAGACCTAGTATAGTTGGTATTAGCTAGTTAATGATCAATTGAGACCCATTAACTTAACATGGACCTACAAATGGCTTAAAAATTCATATTAGTGCATTTTTAACTCATTTATTATCCATTACACCTAAATGATATTGATATTTAATATATAGGACTGTGTGACACCAACTTGGGCATCGAGAGACACGCCTTGATCAAGACCTCGGGCGAGTACATTTCTCTGTTAGTTTTTATTTCATAATAGTGTATATATCACATGTTCAAGAACTGCATACTTGATTCCGACACAGTGGTTTTACAGACTGGTACTACATTGATCTTGTCAAGAGATGTTATCCGTTACCGTATTCAGAAGGTACTTTACATGTATTTCATCGTATGTATCGAATATTGATTTAGTGTACTTCGTGTTCACACACTGCTCGCATTCAGTATGCTTATATTCATGTATACACATTGTTCGTGTTTAGTGTGCCCATATTCGTGTTTGTAATGTGTCGTTATTGGATCCATTGGAATTAGTTGGGGATGGGGGAGTAGGAGTTGATTATGTGATCAAGCACCAGTGTATTCGTATACATGTCGATTATATATCATACGTATAATCGAGTTATTATATTTTATTCGTGTTCAACCTAAACAGATTACCTAATGAACTTGTATTCCATGGCACATTAGTTAAATTTTAGTTATTTATATTATATTGCGGATATTCTATTGCATGTTCTTCATTCCAGTACATTACCTGTTCACTCTAGTTTATTTTATTTTGTGTTTAGTTTTCTTGTATTCTTTTTTATTATCTATTATATATGATCGATTATGTAATTGAAACTGATTTTAGAGGTATGTACTTCGCTCCAATCCTGACTGGATATATTTTTCAGATGATTGTCTCGTAGAACAGTGTCCTACGTACTACGGACCACAGGAGGTCATACCATTAGAGGATACTCCTGTAGAGCAGGAGGACTTAGTACCAGAACCTGAGGAGGTTTAGATTATTTGGTGGACTTATATTAGACTGTTATTGAGACTTATGGTATGCATATATTATTTCAGATTCGTGGATGTTTTGTGATTCTTTTCCTTCCTTATTTCATATGTGCTTTATCTTTCTTAGTTTGCATTGTGATTGAGTATAGTTACATTTATCAGATACCATATTGTTCCTCCGTTTGGAATTGAGATGATTGACATGTACCAAATATATATTGTTGAGATATTTAGTTAGTAGAGTTGACCCAGACAATGTTTTATCGTCGATGCTATGGCGTAGGCTGGACGTACCCATGTACTCGTGCCCGAATATTCGGGTATAGGTCATGATAATAATTAAATAATAAATGACAAGAATATACTTATCTAGAAATATGGTAGTGACAAATCTACCCTCCTTAGAAAAATTTTGTTCTCGAAATTCAAGGAAGAACGAATACTACAATAAGCAATCACAATAAGAAAGAATGAACAATACCATACGGCACAAAGAGATGAGGGTATCGCTCGCGCATCTCGGCTTCCGTCTCCCAGGTAGACTCTTTCGGTGAGTGATGCCTCTATGCGACCCGTACCAAAGAAATCATCTTTTTCTGTAAAACATTCTTCTTGCGATCCAGAATCTCCACTGGCTGCTCTGGGAAGCTGAGAGTCGGACCCACCTCGATCTTCGAGTGATCCAATACATGACTATGATCTGCCATGTACCGTATCAACTGTGACACATGGAACACGCCATGCACTTCCTCTAGTACAGGCGGCAAGCCTAGTCTGTAGGCTACTGCACCGACCCTCGTAAGAATACCGAAGGGTCCAATGTATCATTGTCATGACCCGCACCCGGTGTAGGGACGCGAGTAGTGAACAACGTCCATCCTATGTCGCAGCATCGGCGGTAGAACATTATTTGGATAAACTATCTATCTAGCAATAATGATCATCAAGATATATAATGCCACCAATAAAGTATAAATACTCAATCACAGGCCTATAAGATGGAACAATCGCACAAATATGATATAAAGAACTGAAGAGTCAAATATAACTCACAAGACAAAATAATATCTAATGAGTCATCAAATAATAAGAAATGGTAATATCAAATGCTGGAGAAAAATCCAGTACAATAAACCTATCTACTGAGCTACAGGTAATGTCACTACCACATTCCAAAATAGGGATATTTTTGTCTTAATAATTATTATAAGAATAGTGTTAATATATGTTGCATGATATATATTATATAGTGTTCTTTAATGTATGAGTTAGTAGACTGGACTAGAAACCCACTAGATGAGCCCCTGACCAAATTATAGGGTTATAGATTTTAATTCGCATTTTTAGGATTTAATATTGAGGATTATATTTAATTACTGTGATTTTATTTGATTATGGTAACTCACCGTTGCTTCGATATTTGGAGTGCTACACTAGCCATTGTCTTCCAACAAATTTTATACCCTTATCTTAGACATGCCAGTCTTCCATTTTGACTTTTGTGTAACTTATAAATATGCCCTTATTGTGTTTCATTTTAGTCGCACAATATTCGTCGCATGACATTATTTTAATTCCCATTTTTGTGCAATTTCTTAACTACTAGGGACATTTATGCAAATTATAGTAAGGTATCCATATCCCATTGGACCCAACACATGAAAAAACATCCCCCTCTTCATTGACAGGTCACATGTAATTTTTTCCATATTTTTATAGTGTGCGACACTCAAACTTTACCTCCCTCACCATCTTAGCCATCCATTTTAAACCAACGCAATCCTAGCCATTCAAACTTCCTTCATGAAACACCCAACTCTATCCCAAGGGATGCATAAACCGGCCTAATTCCCTAGGTCAACCATCACCTTAATTCTCCATATATATATATATATATATATATATATATATATATATATATATATATATATATATTTATATTTATATATATATATACTTTTTATCTTATTTTTCATCAATCGAACCTAACCCTAAACCTAGCCGACTATTCATCATCCCCATCAACCACCTATCTCCATCTGTCCCTGACTTCACCGCTGGAGCAGTCGACCCCGGAAGCGTCTCCACCGCGGACATCCCTGCTATCGACTTCTCCGCGACCAGCGTCAACCCCCGCAACCGCTGACACCGCCACCATTAATGCTTGACACCGCTGGAGCACCCTGCAACCATTAACAATACCACCACTCCACGACTCATCTTTTCCCGACTCCATGTCGGACCATAGCAGCGACTACACCCCCGCCGATCTCCCCCACCCCATATCGTCAACATCACCATCACCTCGCCTGAACTCCATTAACTACCCTCGCCCATACGACCCGTCGATACCCCGACCTCGTGTGAACCCTGTCTCCTTCCATAATCATACTCATCATCATCATCATCTACACCACCTACACCAACCCATATCACGATCTCCAGCACCCGAGAAACTCCACCGGAGCAGCCGACCGAACCGCCTAAGAAACGACTGAACCACCGCCGCCAACACGACTCGATACTTTACCTCAATAGTGCCCGAATTCCCCACACTGGACTCTTTGACACAGCAGCAACCGGAGCCGAGCCCTCCACCATGACACAACCGAACACCATCACCAGTCGACTACACCCTCGACCTCGTATACGTGTACGCTAACGCACACGTTCGACTTGCCTTCATTCATGATTGTGTAGGTGTGCGTATGTGAATGATAATAAGGGTTAGCATGTTACTTCGTGGGAGTTGGTTTGTTAGATGTTCATTGCTAGACACTATACAAGTAAGCCCAAAAACTAGTTACGTATGTGTGCGTGTGTATATAATAACTAACATACACACATATATATATATATATATATATATATATATATATATATATATATATATATATATATATATATATATATATATATATATATATATATATATATACATAATATATATATATATTGTGTGGCAATTAATTGCTAGTGCTATACATAATATATATATATATATTGTGTGGCAATTAATTGCTAGTGCTATGTATGACTATATATATATATATATATATATATATATATATATATATATATATATATATATATATATATATATATATATATATATATATATATATATATGTTGTATGACCCTAGGTATTAACTGTGGATACCCCGTATTTGCATATGACTATGTGACCCTGAATATTAGTAATTTGACTTTCTGATTATGCACATCATTGAGGACATGACACCCGTGCAGTTAGACGTACATTTGACCCTGCTAGTTGACCAGTATCACCCCTAGCGTAGTCTCTGAGTTCAGAGTAATTATGTTGTGTAACGATTGATGCTATATTATTATTATATTATGTCTATAGGACTGTTGGATTATTCAGACAAGACTTCAAAATCAGGATATTGGTATTGCCAGCAGAGGACCACCAGCGAGTACATTCTCTGACAATTTTTATTATGTTGTTCATCTCTATGATTCTAGTTGTATAGCATACATAACACTATGTATACACGGGTTAGCATCATCGAGACCTGTTACGAGGAGTCGTGATTGGAATCCATCGTGCTAGCTGAGGACAGGAAGATATTAGTAGTTTATATGATTATACCCAACTCTACATGTATCATAGCTTACCTCACACCTCACATCGGGTGCAGCCTGACCATTACATGCCTCATAGCCTGTTATGTATGATTAGCCCGACTATTGCTCGCATTATAGCTAACTGGATGGTTAGCCTGACCTAACATGAATTATAGCTAATCATATATAACAAGCCTGACCAGTCCCAAGTCGATCACATGATATACTGATGTTTTACACACTTAGCTAGATGCACTAGTCATGTATTTCCAATTTATTGTTCTAGCATTCACTTATATTCCAGTTCATTGTTCTAACATGCACTTGTATTTCTGTTCATTGTTAGTTGTACCATTGATGATGATATATTCTTTAGTATTTTCTTATTCCAGTATTTCATTATTTCCAGCATTCTTATTTCCAGTATTATATCCATCTTGTATTTCTTTACAATGTATTATAGTTTTTGTCAATATACATGAAACTGTTGTTAGTGCTTGTACTTTGCTCCAATCTTGACTGGATATATTTTTCCAGAGGATCTTGAGGACTTCTATCCTACACATTATGGACCAGGTGTAGAGAGAGACTACATACCAGAGATCTTAGAGGAGTCTCTTCCAATAGAGGAGACACTACCTGCAGCTATTTAGACAGTTATTATTTTATGCATTTGAGTTTATGTTGAGACTTATATTGAGACTTATGTTGAGTTTATTTTGAGACTTGTGGAGACTATTTATGTTGGACAGCTAGACTATAGTTTATCTCTATTTTGAGTTATTGTGCTTGACTTATGTCAGTACTTCTTATCTTTTATCGTGCTATTTATTTCTTATAGTTATTGTGATTGAGTATACATTATGAGTTATTGAGAGATGGTTATTTTATTGTCCTCCTTATCGAGTTGATATCATTGACAGGTTGTGAGTTATGTTTAGTATTATAGAGACCTAGACAGTGTTCTACCGCCGATGTTGTGGCGTAGGCTGGACGTACCCACGACTCATGCCCAATTTCTGAGTGCGCATTGTGACACATTTTTAGTGGTGGCACATGTAGGTCGAGCTTCGCAAGTAGTGCGATATCGTGGTAATAAGACATATTAGTTGTACTACTGCGAACCTGCGATAAGATATAGGAAATAGAATTTAGGATGAGAGTATGCTCAATCACAACTAGAAAATTCTGATCTTACAATGCTATTCTGAATAACTGCTTCCTTTAAAATTTTACTGTCCTTCATTGATAATATCGTATCTATTACCTTAATTGATTCTTTTCGGTCTGTCTTCAGGATACTGTCGAAGGCTAGGTACTTGAGACTGGAAGCAGCAGCTTCGGAGAGGTCTGCCACCTCTCGACCTGACGAACAGACATCAGGAGTTCCTTCTACATCTCCTGTTCATGTGGGAGTATCTACAACTTTTGGAATTCTTCCTCCTCCACCTGTTCAGAGGATTGCCCCAGCTGTGACGAACAATCTTCCTCCACCACCGACTCTATTTCCCGGAGGTATGCCCGTTTACGGGGCACAGATGCTCACTCTTATCCGAAGCATGTTAGATGCCCAATGAGTGACAGTTGAAGCTCAGCGTATTCAAAATAAGGCTTAGAGGGTGCGAGAAGAAGCGCACCAGGCACAGACAGAGCTGATGAGAGAGAGCATGGAGAATGCTCATCAGGTGGCTCTACAGGCTGTGGAGAGAGTAGCACAATACCAGCAGAATCTTGGCCAGTCGCACCAGAGGCCTGGTACTATAGTGAACTTCTAGAGGATGATGCCTCGAGAGTTCAAAGGCACCGAGGGGATACTCTATGCTGACGAATGGCTAGAGGATATAGAGAAGAACTTGCGCTTGGCACAAATTCTGGAGATTCTTCAGATCGAGGCTGCTGGCAGTTAGATGTTTGATATCGTACTGACATGGTATCATATGGAGCCAAGACTCACTGACGGAGGACATACTTGGGAGGACTTCAAGGAGAAATTCTTTCCTGACGTAGCTCGGGGAGCATTGGAAAGTCAGTTCCATGACTTGGTCCAAGAAAGCATGTCAGTTGACGAATACGCCGTAGAGTTTTGCCGTTTGAGTCATTTTGTGCCATCGATGATTCGCGACCCAGGAGACAGCCCAAAAATTCAGGAAGGGGTTGACAAGAGAGATCAAGTCTCGTACTTTGGGACGTCGTACTGCTATATTTAAGGGTATTCTGATGGATGCCCAGATTACTGAGGATGACTTGGACTTCAGGCCCAAGAGAGGATACGACACTTCTAGAGGAACAAGTGGTAACACAGGCCTAGCCAAGCGCCTACACTTTCAGCAACAACAGAGGTCGTACCAGCAACAGCATCAGCAGCACCAGGCACCAGTTCGAGGATACATCCAGCAGTAGCAACCACAAAGGAAGTATCAGCCCACTGCCCAGTGTGCGTATTACAGGAATATATGACACAGTAGAGAAATTTACAGGAAGAGGTTGGGTACATGCTTGTCATGTGGATCGTCAGCACATCAGCTGAGGGACTGTCCATCTTTTCAGACTCGTCAAGGTGGAGCAGCCGCTCAGAGAGGACCAGCCAGAGTACCTACTGTACCAGGAGGCCAGCAGAGGGGACCTCCACTACCACCACAGCAGCAGAGGTTTGCTCAACACCAACAGCAGCAGAGAGGTGCACCCCAGGGACGCGCATATGCCATGATGATTGAGGAGGCCAAGCTAGCTGGAGACATGATTTTAGGTTCAGTTTCTCTCGATTCCATTCTAGCACTTGCATTATTTGATTCTAGCACTTTCAATAATTCATATCTGTAACTTATGCCCTTAAGCATCATTTAGAGACGGAACCATTAGATAGGACTTGCAAGATCACGACTTTAGGAGGCATTATCCTAGTCCGTGATTATTGCAAGGATTAGAGAGTATCATTGGGAGGCCGAGAGTTGAGCATGAGTTTACTCGTCATGCCACTTATGGAATACGATATTGTACTCGGAATGGACTGGTTGAGTAGGCACCATGCTACTATAGATTGTCACGGAGGCAGAGTAATATTTTGACCACCAGGAGAGCCAGAGTTTGAGGTCGCCAGAGGAGCAGCAAAGTAGAGCAGAGAAACTTTTTACGGAGCTAGAAAGGAAGAAGAGGAGTTACCACATCCTCTGATAGAGGAGTTCCTGGATGTATTTCCAGAGGATTTGCCAGGCTTGCCGCCAAACAAAGATGTTGAATTCTCTGTAGACTTATTACCAGGAGTGGAGCCTATTTTACAATATGTCTATAGAATCAACAACAGCGAGCTGGCAGAACTGAAGAAGCAAGTTAGGGAGCTGCAGGACAAAGGCTTTTTAGATCCAGTTCATCACCATGGAAAGCTTCGGTATTATTCGTACCGAAGAAGGACGGTACGGTACACATGTGTATCGACTATAGAGCTCTGAACAACCTCAAGAAGAAATATCCGCTGTCGAGGATAGATAATCTTTTCGATCAGTTAAGTGAAGCGAAGGTGTTTTCAAAAATAGACTTGAGGTCAGTCTATCACAAGGTGAAGGTAAAAAGAGAAGACATACCGAAGACAGCTTTTCGGACCCGATATGGCCAGTTTGAATTCATGGTAATGCCGTTTGGTTTAACCAATGCACCAGCAGTATTCATGAACTTGATGAACAAGGTGTTCCACCAGTTCTTGACAAGTTCGTAGTGGTGTTCAATAACGACATCCTAGCGTATTCGAAGACCCCAGAGGAGCACGAAGAGCACCTGAGGATGGTCTTGGAGACTCTCAGAAAGGAGGAGCTGTATAGGAAGCTTTCAAAGTGTGAGTTTTTCCTTGACAATATTGAATTCCTTGGACATATGGTGACAAGTAACAGAATTTTAGTTAACCTAAAGAAGATCGAGGCAGTGGAGTCATGGGCTACCCCCAGTTCGGTAGCTGAGATCAGGAGCTTTCTCGGACTAGCAGGATACTACAGGAGATTTGTACAAGACTTCTCTAAGATTGTAGAGCCAATAACTAGGCTGACCAAGAAAGATATGAAATTTATCTGGACAGCGGAATGTCAGACCGCATTTGATGAGCTGAAGAAGAGATTGACGACAGCCCCAGTTTTGACGTTGCCATCAGGGACAGGTGGATTCACTATCCACAGTGATGCTTCAGAAAAAGGTTTGGGTGCGTTCTTCAGCAGCATGGAAAAGTAATTGCCTATGCTTCAAGATAATTATACCCTCATAAAAAGAACTACCCCACCCATGATTTGGAGTTGGCAGTAGTGATCTTCGCTCTAAAGTTGTAAAAATACTATCTGTACGGAGAGCGTGTGGAGATCTTTACGGACCACAAGAGCTTGAAGTACATATTTACATAGAAGGAGTTGAACATAAGGCAGAGAAGGTGGTTGGAGTTGATGAAAGACTTCGATATCTCATTACAGTACCACCCAAGAAAGGCCAACATAGTCGTCGATGCCTTAAGCAGGTATCCGATGGCTATGTACTTGACGACAAATAGACATTTATTGGCCGGTCTTGAGAGCTTAAAAATTAAAGTGCTAGTTCTAGGTATGGAGATTTAGATGTGGAGATTGCAGATACAATCAAAGTTGATAGATAGAATTAGAGCTGCATAGTATGATGATGAGACTCTGAGGAGTATCAGAGCACAAGTTCGGACAGGATTGACATACAACTTCACTATTATAGATGATGGATCTTTACGACATGGTACGAGGATATGAGTGTCGAGTGGAGATCTACGTGAAGAGGTTTTGCAGGAGGTACATCGCTCTCAGTACTCGATGCATCCCAGTGCCAACAAGATGTATCGAGATCTGAGGGAGCACGTATGGTGGTATGGTATGAAGCACGAGGAAGCACGCTTCGTATCCCGGTGTTTAGTGTGACAGCAGGTAAAGGCAGATCGACAAAGGCCAGGTGGATTGTTTCAACCTTTACCCATTCCAGAATGGAAGTAGGAGCACGTAACTATGGACTTTGTTTCAGGGCTTCCACGTTCTCCAGTAGAAAATGATGCGATTTAGGTCATCATGGATAGGTTGACCAAATCAGCCCACTTCTTACCATTCAGAGTGGGAACATCGACAAAGAGGCTAGCAGAGATGTACGTGAGACAGATTATCAGATTACATGGGGTTCCTATGAGTATCATCTCAGATCGGGATAGTCGTTTTACTTTCCACTTCTGGAAGAGTCTGCAGGCTAGCTTGGGCACTCAGCTCAAGTTCAGTACCGCGTATCACCCCCAGACAGATAGACAGTTTGAAAGGAATATTCAGACTCTTGAAGATATGCTACGCACTTGTGTTTTGGATCTCGGAGGTTCTTGGAAGGATCATCTACACCTAGTAGAGTTTGCTTACAATAACAGCTACCAGGCCAGCATTGAGATGTCACCATTTGAGACTTTATATGGATGGAGGTGTCGTACACCGTTATCTTGGGATGATGTCGGAGAGAGAGCCTTGTTAGGACCAGAAATGGTCGTGGATGCAGCAGAAAAAGTAAAACTCATTAGAGACAGACTGCGGGTGGCACAGGATAGACTGCGGCATTGGGCCGATAGCCACCGTAGACCCCTAGAGTTTCAGGTATAGGTTTTGTTATTTTGGTTTGTGATTGTTTTATTTTAGATTGCGTGTTAAGATTGGTTGTTCTAAGTTGGCGATTTGGTGTTCCTAGGGATTTCTTCGACACGTTGCACGATTCATTTTGGTAGAGGAAGAAATCTTTGTCCATGATACATCTAACCTTTCGATATTCTTGTAAGGTTCGGTATAGTGGACTATAGACTAGACTTGTCGTCTGATCTAGATGGAGTGCATGACGTGTTCCATGTGTTACAGCTGAGATGGTACATGGCAGATCCTAGTCACGTACTGGATCACTCGGAGATCAAGGTTGGACCGACCATCAGTTATCCCGAATAACCCAAAGAGATCTTGCATCGCAGAGAGAAGGTATTATGGAACCAGATAATTTCCTTGGTTCGTGTTGCATGGAGACATCACTCTCCATGCGAGTCGATCTAGGAGAGAGAGGACAAAATGCGCGAACAGTATCCGTATCTCTTTGAGACTTGAGGTATTATTCCTTGTTTGATTGTCTGTTCTAGTGCTAGTTTATTTTAATTTTGAAGACAAAATTTCTTTAAGGAGGGTAGACTTGTCACTACCACATTCCAGAATAGGAGTATTTTCGTCTTTATAATTATTATAAGTATAGTGTTAATATATGTTGCATGATATATATATTATATAGTGTTCTTTAATGCATGAGTTAGTGGACTGGACTAGAAACCCACTAGATGAGCCCCTGACCAAATTATAGGGTTATGGATTTTAATTAGCATTTTTAGGATTTAATATTAAGGATTATATTTAATTATTGCGATTTTATTTGATTATGGTACCTCACCGTTGCTTCGATATTTGGAGCGCTACACTAGCCATTGCCTTCCAACAAATTTTACACTAGTGTCCTAGACGTACCAGTCTTCTATTTTGACTTTTGTGTAACTTATAAATATGCCCTTTTTGGGTTTTATTTTAGTTACACAATATTCGTCGCATGACATTATTTTAATTCCCACTTTTGTGCAATTTTCCAATTACTGGGGACTTTTATGCAAATTACAGTGAGGTGTCCACATCCCATTGGACCCAATACATGAAGAAACATCCCCCTCTTCATTGACCGTCACATATGATTTTTCCCATATTTTTAGAGTGTGTGATACTCAAACTTTACCTCTCTCACCATCTTAGCCATCCATTTTAAACCAACGCAATCTTAGCCATTCAAACTTCCTTCATGAAACACCCAACCCCATCCCAAGGGATGCATAAACCGGCCTAATTCTCTAGGTCAACCATCACCTTATTTCTCCATATATATATATATATATATATATATATATATATATATATATATATATACTTTTTCTCTTATTTTTCATCAATCGAACCTAACCCTAAATCTAACCGACTATTCATCATCCCCATCAACCAACCATCTCCATCAGTCCCTGACTTCACCGCCGGAGCAGTCGACCCCGGCAGCGTCTCTACCGTAGACATCCCCGCTATCGACTTCTTTCCAACCAGCGTCAACCCCCTCAACCGCTAATACCACCACCATTAACGCATGACACCGCCGGATCACCCTACAACCATTAACAACACCACCACCACTCCATGACTCATCTTTTTCCCGACTCCATGCCGGACCACAGCAGCGACTACACCCCCGCCGATCTCCTTCACCCGACATCGTCAACATCACTATCACCTCGCCTGAACTCTACCGACTTCCCTCGCCTGCATGACCCGTCGACACCCAGACCTCGCCTGAACCCCATCTCCTTCCATCATCGTCATTATAATCATCATCATCATCTGCACCACCTACACCAGCACCCGCAGAACTCCACTGGAGCAGCCGACCCAACCGCCTGAGCAATGACTGAACCACCACCGCCAGCACGTCTTGACACTTCACCTCGATAGTGCCCGACTTCCCTACGCCGGACTCTTCGACACAGCAGCAGCCAGAGCTGAGCCCTCCACCGTGATACAACCGAGCACCATTTCCAGTCGACTATACCCTCGACCTCGTGTACATGCATGCTAACGTGCATGTTCGATTTGCCTTCATTCATGATTGCGTGGGTGTACGTATGTGAATGATAATAAGGGTTAGCATGTTACTTCATGGGAGTTGGTTTGTTAGATGTTCATTGCTAGACACTATGCAAGTAAACCCAAAAACTAGTTACGTGTGCGTGCGTGTGTATATAATAACTAATTAGTATATATATTGTGTGGGAATTGATTGCTAGCGTTATGTATGACTGCAAAATATATATATACATATATATATATATATATATTTATATATATATATATATATATATGTGTGTGTGTTGTATGACCCTAGGTATTAATAGTGGGTACCTATATTTGCATATGACTAAGTGACCCTGAATATTAGTAAGTTGACTGTCTGATTATGCACATCATTGAGGACCTGACACCCGTGCAGTTAGACGTACATTTGACCCTGCTAGTTGACCAGTATCACCCCTAGCGTAGTCTCTAATTTCAGAGTAATTACGTTGTGTAACGACTTATGCTATATTATTATTATATTATATCTATAGGACTATTGGATTATTTAGACAAGACATTGGAAACAGGATATTGGTTTTGCTGGCAGAGAAACATAGGCTAGTACATTCTCCGAGAGAAGTAGATGCTCCCTCAATCGCTGGAGTGGTGAGTGGAGCGATAGCAGCTGCCTGAAGTCGAGCAGGATAAGAGGTAGTAGACCTCTCGGTGGCAGCTGCTGGAACGGTGCGGTGAGACCGTGTCTTCGGAGGCATCCTGAACACAGTTTAAAAGAAGACAATACGGTGTAAGATACGATATCATCAAGGAAGGACAGTAAGATTTCAAAAGAAAATAATTTCAGAAAAATTAAAGATAACAAACGATCAGGAAGGGTACTAATTATGATTGAGCACACTCTCTCTCAGCCTATATCCTATATCCTATCGCATGTAGACCTAGAAACTTGACCTTGATGGGCCACCACCAAAAATGTTGTCACGACCCGCACCCAGAAAATTGGGCATGAGTCGTGGGTACGTCCAGCCTACGTCACAGAATCGGTGGTAGAACTCTGTCTTGGTAATAACTATCTATATCTCACAATAACCTGCCAAGATAACCTCTCCAAAAGTAGGACAACATTACAATATATACATAAACTCAATCACAATAACTAGGGGAAGAGTAAAAGCATGATAAGATATCAACAAAAGAAACAAAGAACCAAAGAGAGCAAGTACAATATCCAAAATATACAGTCCAAGTCTAAGAGTCTATAATATCTCACAGAAAAAGCAAAATAAATAATACAGTCATCCAAAACCAACCGGGAACAAACCCAGTGAAACCCACCTAGCTATACTAGGGCGCTAGCGGCGTCTCCTCAGCTGGGACGGGCTCCTCCTCTATCTCAAGGCCGCAACAATCGTCGACACCTGGCCCATAATAAGTCGGGCAAAAGTTCTCAAGATCCTCTGGAAAAACATATCTAGTCAGGATTGGAGCAAAGTATATAACTCTGAAAGCAACTCCAAATACATGGTAAGGTGTATATGACTAGCAATAAAAAAGAATATAAGATGCACAGGAAAGTAAATACATGGTAGAACTAATAAAGTAACTGCAATATAAAACTGGGAAACAATACAAGTAACTGCATATGAGTAAATTGGAATACTAGCTAAGTGCCTTGAGCACAAGCTCATTATGTAATCGGCTTGGGTTGTACATGATTTATTCTATGATAACTCCGTTATGCGTGAGTTGTATAACCGACATACACATGAATACTATTTGGATTTGATCAAATAACCAACTTCTACTCCTCTCCTCCACTAATACTCTTGGATCCAACCACGACACGCTACATACATGATAAATAATTCGAACACATGAAAGTAAGAGCACACGAAGCACATGAGAATCAATACTCGAAGCACATGATGAAATACACGTGATAGAGTACCCGTTGAATACGGTACGGGGGATAACATCTCATGACGGGATCCAACTAGTACCAGCTCATAAAACAATGTGTCAGAATCAAGTATTAACATCTCTAGAATAGGTGATATATACGTTATAATAAAATAGAAACAATCAGAGGTAGGTACTCGCTTGACGTCCTGAGCAACTGGTAAGGATCGAGAACCGGACTGGCGTCGCAAAGACCTATTACGAAAAGCAAGATTAAACAGGGTTCTAAAGAGTTAAACAGATATAAAATAACTAAAAACAAGCTTCTAGGGTTGTTCTATGTCAAACGGGTCAAACCGGTAAAATCTGAATCAAAAGTCAACCCAGGGTTCAAAAAGTCAACTCTAGGTCAAAACTAGGTCAAAGGTTGACTTTGGCGGTATACCGGGGCAATTACGGTCAACTCTAGGTCAAACTAGGGTTCCCCTAAAATTCTAGGTCAAAACTAGCTCAATAAGCTAGTAAACCCTCAAACTCACCTCTTTGAGATACCGGGATACCCTCGGTATCCGATGTCTCAACCTACGCTATATACCCTATCTAAATCCACTAATATATATCCTAATATGTATATATATATATATATATATATATATATATATAAGCAACTCTAATCCTATTTCTAGGCAAAAGCCCAATACCTCGGCCCGATACCCATTACCTTGAGTATCTCAAGGTATTAAAATACCTCTAGCCTTATCCCTCTCTAACTCTAACTAACTAGCTAACTATCTATATATACTTGTAAACATCAATATATATATATATATATATATATATATATATATATATATATATATATATATATATATATATATATATATATATATATATATATATATCCTAGTATAGAGGCAATACCTCAATACCTTCAATACCTCAAGGTATTGAAATCCAATACCTTAACTTACCTTACCCTTCTCATCTTACCAACTATGCATCTAACTACAACTATATACATATATATATATATATATATATATATATATATATATATATATATATATATATATATATATATATAAAATCTCTCTCTCTCTCATCTCATAGCTAGCAGCTAAAGGGGGGTTATTGTTGTTGCTGCTACTACCAGTTGCTGCTGCTGCTATTGCTAACTGGTGCTGTTGCTACTGCCAACTACTGCTGATGTTGTTGCTCTCTCCATCTTTCTTATCTCACTCTCTCTTCCCCTCTCAACTCATTCTCTCAACTCACTCTCTCTTCCTTTCTTCCCTTCTCAATCACTCACTCAACACTAACACACACTACACACATACACATATGTATAAATGCACACACACTTTGCATATATATATATATATATATATATATATATATATATATATATATATATATATATATATAAACCCCACACTCTCCCACACTCACACACTCAAACCTCCACATATATATATATACACTAATATATCTACATGTATATATATACACACACACATACATATAAATATACCTATATATATCTCATATACATATATATATCTATATAGGATATATATAGGCACACTACACACAAACACACACACAACCACACACCAATACACACAGTCACCCATGTAGAAGCATAAAATATGCGAGGGAATTATACGCGTATTATACAGTCAAAACCCCCAAAATACATGAAGTTTGCGTAAAACAGAGCTTCAAGGCTGTGTGGCATAAAATAGGGCTTAAGAACTGTCCGCGTCAAACAGAACTTCAGAGCTGTTTGGCGTAAAGTAGAGCTTCAGAGCTGTCTGCGTAAAATAGGGCTTCAAAGCTGTTTGGTGTAAAGTAGAGCTTCAGAGCTATCCGCGTAAAGCAGTGCTTCAAGACTGTTCTACGTAAAAGATTGCTATACTTTCCTGCGTAAAGTTTAAAAATACGTTTGTTTTTAATACAGCGTAAAGTTGTACGAGGAACTCTTCGTATTCCTCGGATAAATTTGTCAGACAAATCAGTGAACCTGACTTCTGACAAAAGTACTGCACGATGATCGAGAGGACGGCTGTGATGATGATTTTGCACAGAGACCCAGGTTATCGTCTAGTGACATATTCTACATACAAGTCATTTTTATGCATTCAAAGGATATGCTGCCTATTCTACATGGGCAGAAATGAGTTTTTACGCTCAAGATAAGACGAAATCAGACGCCACGTCAAAAGCTGTTTCTCGTACAGAGCTCGAGGCATATCTCTGTATTTAATGCACGAGATGGAGGCATATCTCTGCATTTAATGCACGAGATTTTGTTCTATTCTTTAGATTTTTTCATGACTGGGAGAGCTAAAACTGTGACTAATACGCTCACATCACCATCTTTGCATTTTATGCCAACCAGGCTATTTTCAACTATAGGAGTACGCCGTATGCTATCTTCTAGAAATACGCTAACTCGGCTATATTTGCAAAGGTACGTGATAAGGCTATTTAGTCCAGAATACGCGCTCAAGACCTCAGTCGTGATGGATAATTGACTGGGAAAGCTAAAACTGTGACTAATACGCTCACATCACCATCCTTGCATTTTATGCCAACCAGGCTACTTTCAACTATAGGAGTATGCCGTATGCTATCTCCACGAAATACGCCAACTAGGCTATATTTGCAAAGGTACATGATAAGGCTATTTAGTCCAGAATACGCACAAGACCTCAGTCGTGATGGATAATTGACTATTTTACGCTGGTTATCTATTATTCATGAATCATCCAGTTTTACGCAGAGTTTGGCTTTTTACGCCAATAAGACAGTTATTTGGCTTTTACGCCAACCCTCTTTATGCAAGGTGCAGTTACCTACGTGGCTTGCATGCCATGATCTTCGAGAAGCAGTTATACGTATTACCTCATAAAGGGATACGTGTCATACGCAGATTCAGAAGACGATGGGAACGTGGGTAGCAGTTATCATAACCGCAACGTAAAAGAAGTCTTCTTCTTCACAGTTTGGTCTTTTACGCCAACAAGACAGTTATTTGGCTTTTATGCCAACAAGATAATTATTTGGCTTTTATGCCAACCATCTTTACGCAGGGGCAGTTACCTACGTGGCTTACATGCCATGATCTTCGAGAAGCAGTTATACGCGTTATCTCATAAAGGGACACGTGTCATACGTATATTCAGAAGACAATTGGAACGTGGGTAGCCATTATCATAACCACAGCGTAAAAGATGCAATCTTCTTCACAGTTTGGCCTTTTATACCAACAAGACAGTTACTTGACTTTTATGCCAACCTGGCAGTTATTTGATTGATCTCTATAAATAGAGACCTCTGGTCACGGGACAATAGGGCACAATACACAATCAGAGATCAGAGAGAAAAAAGAGCACAGACAGAGAGTTTTGGTTGACAACTTTGGCAACAGGAATTCGATCCTATTTACAACTCTTGAAGCTTCTTCTACAGCACTTCTTCATCATCGTGTGGTCCAAGGAACAAAGTGATCAACCGCAGATCAGACTTCTATAGCAATACTTCCCCAGAATCATTTTATTGTACTTAACATCCTCATATAGGATTAATTATACTTTTCTCTTTTCTTGTTTGTAAGCAAAAAGGTTTCGTATAAACCTTTATTTTTGTTCATCCAAATAAAATAGCGACTCAGATGGGGTTAACTTTTTTCTCTGACGAGAAAGCAATTGCTCAACACGATGCTGTATCCATCGGATCGACGAAGATGACTTTGGTCGTCCAATTCGACCTATCTGCCTATGAAGACATGCTTCATGCAGGGGGTAGCTATCTTTCCTCCTCTGTCCAGAACAACAGGAAGCTGCATAAAGTGTGGATGCCTAAGACATCCTCTACCCTTCCTACAAGCTCTCACTCACTAATCAACAAGGTTGTCACAACACAGCTAACACGCCCTATGCGTAAAACTTTGTCTCCCGTTTGTAACGTGGTAGACAAGACTTCTGGCAATGCCTCAGTGCCAATCCAGAAGTTTCAAACATGTCCTGTGCGTAAAACTTTGTCTCCCGTTTGGAACGTAGTAGACAAGACATCTGTCAATGCCCCAGTGCCAATCCAGAAGTCTCAGATGCGCCCTGCGCGTAAACCTTGGTCTCCCGTCTGTGACATGGTAGACAAAATTTCTGACAAGTCCACAGTGCCAATTCAAAATTTTCAAATACGCCATACGCGTAAAATTATATCTCCTGTCTATGATGAGACAGATGTACCCTTTGATCATATCAAAGGAAAATGAGTGGCGAATCCTTCAACCTCTAAGCTTTTACGTCCACAAGAGAAGGAGGTTCCCACTTTGTAGATCACGCGTGACGCTGAAGGACGTTTAAGGACTTTTCCTGTTTTACGCGAACCTATGCAAAAATCCAAATTATGCCAGGATAGGTCTGTTCACGTAAAGAAGACTCGTTTCACAGGAAGATACGCTCCTCAGATAGATGATGGATCATATGCTACTCATATGGCAGAGAAAGGGTTATGATTCATAATCTACACATTCCTACTGATGTAAAAGGGCAGAATAAGCCTTCTTCTTCTTCTGGTAATCTCCCTGATTTGCGTGATTTTTTGATAAAGAAATGCAAAGACAGGAGATCTCCTAATATGTCTATTATACCCACTAGAGAACATTACTGTAATAGTCATAAGGTTGTAATTAACTGTTGCTGTTCTAAAGCAAAACGGTCAGTTTTCGATCGATTGAACTATACTTTGTCATTACAGGAAGAAGAACCAGACAACGATATGTCTAGGGGTAGTCTCCCTCGAGAAAACAGAGCAGCATCCAAAGCTAGGGGTAGAATTCCCTCTGAGTCCGAAGATAATGCAACTATGACCATCTTGCCTGAGGACCGTACGACTCAGGTATTGGAAGCCCGAAATCCAAAGGGGACTTTCTCCTTCAATGATGACATCATTAAAAATTTTAATATATTGATGAAGGAAAACAAACTTTGGCTACCCAATATCAGATGCCCTGAAAAGGCTGGCAAGGTCGATAATTGTCACGCCCCAGTCCCAAAATACGTAGGACTAGGAATACGTAACATGCCCAGCCGTATGTATACGAACTCTAATATATAGAAATTATATACACACGTACGCTGCATATGAATATTCAATCCACCAGTGGTAATATACTGTCACAAAAAGTCACACATAATCTATATCTTATCCACAGAACAAATAATAAGTAGGAATAAAGAGCTGAATAATAACTGAATATCCAAGATGAGTATCAAGTCTGATAGTCGGGTGGAAACAAATCCACTACAAAACAACTATACTGAAGTAGCACCAAAATCTCTAAACAGTGGAAATAAATCACAGCTACTCTGAGGGTAAGACCTCCTCAGTCAAGTAAGTAGAGTCAGGTCCAGGTCCGTACTCCTGTGGATACTCCTGCTCATCCATATCTGGAAAGGGACCAGGTCCTCAGAGGGACGTAACAAGATACATAATAACATGCCAATAAGTACTGAAAAATAAATATCTAATGGGTCGCCTAACCGTCTAAGTGAATGCAATTTGAGAACAACTTTCCACCAAGTGGGCTATCTGGCCATATAATAGGATTGGTATGACTCTGTTAGAGAATCAGGGGCCTCAAAGCATGTCGTCTTTTGAACGGCAGAGGCTGCCAATTGTAAATGGGGTCATCATCGCCCGTATCTCCAGTGGAGCTTCCGGGTTACAGAAGAAAAAAGTGCAAAGGAGCCCAAATGTCTTACTTATTGTTTTCCCCATCCCATGCTCTAAGCATGCCACATCCATGCCATGATAAAACCTCTAAATAACTGCCAGGTCTACGAGCATACAAAGTTTTTATCAGCAGTCATCCCTAACGAATGGCCAATACGTACAGGAAGCCAGACCTGTCACGCAGTCCGTGATCTCTATATGAGACTCACACTCATGTAACAACTGTGTCACGGCCAATGAATCTAATGATGCTTCATAATACTGGGGTGGTCTCATAAAGTAGGTCCAAAAATCTATATAAATAAACATGATACGACGACATCGTCGTTGCACCCAAGTTTTCTTGGACGCACAATTTATTTAGAAATAATTGAACTAAATAAGCAGAAATAAATATGCATGCATCAGCTGGAATATAAATAATAGTACAATGGCAAGGTATACTTACCGAGCAAGAATTTTTTATAATGCACGTCCAAAATAGTGTTAAGCTTAGTGAAAGAAGAATTGTAGTTAGGGTTTGGGAGAGTTATAATATATATATAGAGAATAAGAGGCGGTGGATGCTGTTGCCATTTCTTTCTTTCATTGGTTTTGGTTTCGGTTGGGAAGATTTTAGTAATAATAGAGATGAGAAGCGGTGGAATGAGGCGGTGGTGTTGCTGCTGATATTTTTTCTCATACGCGCGGAGTAGGGAAAGCAAAGTTGGTTTTTGCTACTGCTGTTGTTGATATTTTCTTCTCCTAACGGGTTGTGGGTTCCAGCGGGTAGTAGGTTTATAATAGGGTTTCGGGTTTCGGGTTGAGATCCAATAGGATATACATATATATATATATATATATATATATATATATATATATATATATATATATATATATATATAAATATATATATATAAATATATATATATATACACATATTTATATATAAAACATTCTAAAAATTATATTGGTGCATACACTTAAGCTAGCAACTGTCCAAAGGGTCTCCTACATGAAATAAATTAGGAAAAATTTATAATGGCCCCATAAATCCCCTAAATGTACAAATATCTCAAATAAAAATTAAATAAAATCTATTTTCTCTATTTAGCTCATAATTACCATAAATAAATAATTAATCCGGTTTATAAAATTAGGGGTCTTACAATAACCTAGAATATTGTCTCTTTCATTGGTACATTCATCACCCCACAAATGCATGCTATGTACTGAAAAGAAAAATCCAGGAGTTGATCGACGCCAAAGCCATCACTTTGTATTTATAACGAGAAGACGGTCACTACAAATTGATCTCACTCTAATTTGGCAATTTTCCCCATCAAAAAGTACCGGATGATGAGTCCCTAAAATCTCCCCAGCGGAGCAACCTTCAGGTCTATCCCTACTCAGCAAATCACTCCCCAGTAGATTTTTTGGACATGGGTTCACGTCAATATTACCTCTGAACTATTGTCCAAATATTTTTTTTCCAGCTGAGTTTGCCATGTCCAAGTGACCTCTGAGCAAACCTCCCAGGTTGTTGCTATCGATCAGTTCACGTCCATATTACCTCTGAACTACGTCTCTCCACTTTCTCCAACAAAGTAAATCTATCACCACAAAAATGGTCAATTCCATATTACCTCTGTCCTATTTTTTTTTATCCCCACAGAGTCATATCTTACCACGTCCACATTACCTCTGAGTAAGATATTTTCAGAACTTTTTCATGTCCATATCACCTATGAGTAAAGTTCTGCTCTTCGACTTTCTGCTATCACGTTCGCATAACCCCTGGTAGTGCTAGTCATTTCGGCTTATTATCTGTACTTAAGGTACGCCATGGGTAATAAGTCCATAACCCAGATGTACAAATCAACTCTTGGTTCTTCATCCCCAGTAAGTGCCTATGTGCGACATTTTTTGCTTCATTACAAATTCTTGTAAAAAAAAACCATCATCCGTATCCAAGAGTCCCGGATATGCAATGGATGATAGATCCTCAAAATCTCTCCAACGGAGCAATCCTTAGGTCTACTCGCACACTCCCATAGTAACTATTCAAACCAATCTCGGTAGACGCTAGCCATGCTCATATTTGCCTCTGAGCTATTATCTCATCAATCTCCCCAGCGGAGCGATCCTTTGGTCTATCTTCATGTTTGGATAGACCACACTCAACAAATCACTCCTCAGTAAATTTTTCGGACATTAGTTTACGTCCATATTACCTCTGAACTGCTGTCATAATATTTCTCTCAGGCTGAGTTTGTCATGTCCATATTACCTCTGAGCAAACCTCCCAGGTTTCGGCAATCGATTATCATGTCCATATTACCTCTGATATCAGTTGTCATCTCAACTTAGCACCCGTACTTAACTCTAAGTACGCCAATGGTGTTAGTTCCACGAAAACTACCACGTCCATATTACCTCTGGCAGGGCTTGTCTTAAACTTATTACTTGTACTCTCGTGCACAAGAAGTAATAGGTCCACAAAAAACCCCCGGAGGGATGCTCGCAATGGAAATGAATAATTCAATTCCATATTATCTCTCAACAGAGAAAAGTCAGTTCACGTCCATATTACCTCTGGAATATGTCTCTCCACTATCCCCACAGAGTCATATCTTACCGCGTCCATTAGGGCTTGTTTCGAACTTATTATTTGCACTCAACATGCGCAACAAATAATAGGTCCACAAAGGATCCCCCAGTGGGATATCCTCAACAAACATGGTATTGTACGACGTCTATGGCACCTATCAACGGCAAATTCCTGAAGAAGTATTATGCTTGATCTCCCTTGCTTAACGGAGTATGATGAAGATTTCATTCTGATGATACTACATATAAAGGTTAGCTGAATCATATTCTATCAGGTTCATATGACCTCTGAATAGATATGTTTAACTAATTTGAAACTTCAAAACCTATCATGTCTATATTACCTCTGATAGTGTTTTGTATACAAATTTAGTTAGATCATATTCTATCGTGTTCATATTACCTCTGAATATATATATTCAGCTAAACCAGTTACCGAAAGTATATCATGTCCATATTACCTCTGATATCACTTTCATCTTAGCCTATCATTTATATTCTAATAATAAGTGATGGGTCCACAGAGTCAGAAAATATATCTTTATTATCTCTGATAATATTAAATTACATGGTAAGGAAGGAGCAAAAAAGTACATAATCCATCATTATGGAGGAGCAGTTAAATCACGAATTTGTTTTGCTAAAGCAGCCATCCTTTTGTTCCTGGAGTTTAAAATTTTGATGCGACCCAGTTCCAATTTTTTTTTGTCATTGCTCAAGAAAGATAGTTCAGACAGAGAATCAACAAAACTTGCATGGATGACACCCACATGTTTCAAGTTTTATTGAGCTGTATTCACTTGGTCTTCCAATACATCACGAACTAGTGATGCTTTGAGAAGCCTCTCCTTTGTTTGAGCAAGTTCAGCTTCCAGTTCTCGAATCCTCACTTCATATCCCTCACATTCGGCATGGCACTGAGCTAGCTGAGGAATACTCTCCACCAATACTGCTTGCTCTTTCTCCATCTCTTGTTGTTGTTCCTGAATGGATTTATTTAAGGTTTCTGTCCTCTGAGCAAATTCTGCAGTTAGCGAGTCATACTCAGCCTAAACCAAGTCATTGATGCTACCTCTGGATAATTGTAAATATTCGTTAATGGGTTATTCTAAACCATTAACCATTTGCTCTAGCGCATTAGCTCTCTCAGCGTCATTAAAATTTCGTATTTGCACTATAGTGAGCTTGGAGGACATCTTCAAAGCATCAAAGCCTAGATTCTTCTCCAGCACCATGGATATTAATTCTTTCAAAGTAAGGTAGAATATGCTAGTATATTGTTCATCTAGCATAGCAAAGCTCGAATGGACGCTGGGAGTGGCCACAATATCAGTGAATCTTCTTTCTAGAATAACTGTAGAGGATGTTGCCACAGTCGTTGCTTCAATATACGGCGCGACAAAAGAAGAGACACCAACAACATTTGAAGTCATTGGCATGCTCAACGAAGGAGGCACAGTCGAGATGGTTGGTTCATCCACCTCTGATATTATTTGAACTGCTGTTGGCGGGATTATATCTGAGAACGTTGCAGATGAAAGATCAACGGCTTCAAAGTATGCTGCTTCAACGGTGGCCACAGCCATTTCAGTAGCTGGATCCGCAACAAAATCAGAGGTTGTTTCAGCTCCGCCCTCCCCAGAAATATCTTCGCTTGAAAATAAGATAAGAGAAAGTTAATATCAATTTGATGTTAAATTTTCCTGGAAAAAGTGTAAAGACAACATTTACCCATGGCCAATGGTATGTATATTACGTTTGCAGCCTGTATAGCTAAATTATTTCTTAATGATGCTAAACAAGCTGTCATACCTGGAGAGGAGGGTACACCAACTGACGCTTGAGGTTCGTCATCCTAGTCGTCACCCAAATCTACTCGAGGTTCATCGGGTGGAATCTCGCTTGAAATACGTACAGATGAAGGATGGGCTAGTCCCATTATTTGTTTTGGTAAAGGTATAGTGATTATTATTGAGCTCGGTCTCGAAGGCGATATAGAAGCATCACCAGTAACGGTGGTAGATATAATCGTGGCAGCAGTCGCGGGCAAAGAATCTCCAGCACTTTCAGCTGGGACTGTGGAGGCTCCTTCTTTAAAAGGCGAAGGATCCCTAATCAAAGAATCATCCCTAACAGGGGAAACAATATGTCACTCCTGGAAGAGGGCCCCTTGGTGGAAGTCCTTTTAGGACCTTTTGTAGTCTGCTTCTTCTTACGAGGGGAAGGCTCTTTCTGAGTAGAAGCCTTTCATTTATTTGAAATAATGAGAGGCTCTGCTGGCGGAGTTATTTTGCCTCTCAGTAATATCAACAAATAATCATCTGCACCAGTAATTTTATCACCTTCATCAGAGGAGACAGATGGTATCTCCTCTCTTCCAGTGGACTTATGGGAGGTCATTCTGAAACTTCCAAATATATCAAAATCACGATGGAAGGTATTGATGGACACATAAAACTGTGCATATGAATGAAGAATGCACAATTCCATGGAGAGAGAAGTCACGGGTACAGCAAAGGTTGCTCCAGTATAACCCATGATGAAATAACGCCATCCTCTAGCTCCATCAATAAGCCCACCTTTGAATTTAAAGCTGGTGATGGGATTTTCCACTTGCAACTGATCATATACAAATTGCCTGGCGAAACGGCTAGGCAGATAAGGTTCCAGGTAGCAGTGATCCTCACTTCTATACAGCAGGTGGGAATGTCTAATACAGACCAACCAGTAAAAGGCTTCAGGAGAAAGAATAGACTTCCCCTGACCTATATCATAAAGTTTAGTCCCCTGCTGATTGATATATACGGGGGGAACGGTGCAGAAGAATTTCCAACTATGGGCAAAATTCAGTGCTAGTCGACAATCTATGACGCTAGTCACATTCCAAGAAGAATTCTTGTAATTCAACAAGAAGTTATTGTCCGAACCACTAAAAGATCCAGAAGACATCACTCTGGTGTTATGAAGGATTAACCATCCCATCAGATATAAGAATGGCAATTCCACTCTGGGATATCCTTCGCGCTGAGTGGTATCGGCCAGCAGCCCATCAGTAATAGCCCTCAGGCCAGCTTGTATCCTGCATACCATGGCAGGGAGTAGGCCTAATCTTGCTCTAAATACTAAATGCACTACGGGCCATAGGGTATTGCGATGAATACGATTTGCCGACGCAATGCCAAGCACCACCCATCGGCGTAGCCAAATAGAAAGGAATCCAGCCAGTTAAGCTTTTTTTACAGAGGCTTTCGGCAATGCCTCATATAACTGTAGGCTTTGGTTCCTGCAGGATAACCCCCTATCTCTTCCTTAAGAACACAATCTGGAGACTCTGTATCTTCAATAAGGTTATCGATTGTGTTGGCATTAAGAATGCTCAGAGGGTTCAAAGGTTTATCTTTGCTATCTACAACCTTGTCCTGGTTGGCATTTGTAGCCTGATGGAAGAAAAGGTAAGATACCCATTTGTTAATATGGACTAAATCAGAAGGCTCTCTGTAGAAAGTGGTGCATGCAAGATAGTGGCTCATCAGTTCTTGGTAAACAGCCACTACCTGAGGGTTGGTATCCTTTAACTCTCTGTTGGTGGGGACGTATTCTTCATAAGGAATGTCTTCCATTGGCAGCTTTGAGATATCTGCCATCTCATGAAGTGTTATGCCCAACTCACCTATTGGAGTGGCAAAAGTCCCAGTTAGTGAGTTATATCGCTCCATCAAAGCTAAGAACAAATTGGTATTGATAGGTAGCCCAACACTAGTAGCACTGACAGCCTCAAATAAGTTTATACTTTCTAGCTCCATTTGAAAGTGCTTAGGGCCCATACAGTTAAACTGGCCTATCGAAGATTGTGGGGGTTAAGCCATCCACTGGTGCGAGGGTTAACCTTGGGATATACTCCTTCCTGCTTCATGAATTTATTACAGAAAGTTGCTATTTGAAATGGCTGGATCAGAGAAGAGTCTTCACTAGGGACGCTGTCTGGTAGTAAACCTCTGAAGGGCATAATAGGACCCGAGGGACTACTTACAAAGGATCATCGGTTTAATCCTTTATTATAGTATATCTTCCCTGGCTGGCCATAAAGATCAGGAGTCAGAGTCCATGCCATCCTTCTGGGATGTGTGGCATGGAAGAATGCAGAAATGGGGTAATCTCTAGACATCTTTGGTAGATACATAATAGTGCCCTCAACAGAAAATATCCAGTCTTCCTTCTTGGGCTTCGTTTGGGATTGCTTATCAATAACATCCTCAAATAAGAAAGCTGGTTTCTTATACTCGGCTCCATCTATGTCAAGGGTTCCCCGCTGATCATACTTAGCAACATTCTTTCTCCATGGGCCGAGACCAGAATTCCCCTTTCTTGAGGATACTCGTTTCCAGAGATAGGAAAGTCATATGGGATAAGTCCTCCAAGTAGTTAGAATTTAACATTCCAGCAGCAGAACCCATTACTTCAGCCAGAGGAGGGATCTGTAGGTCCACTGCAAAAAAAAAGCAAGAGAATAAGTCAGTTTTACGCTGGAATTTACTTTCAGTGCGTAAAACGTAAGGTACTACATTCTTGAAGTATATGCCAAAATCTAACAGTCTGAGTTTTTACGCCAGATTGCAAAATATGGAGTTTTACGCTGGAATTTACTTTCAGTGCGTAAAACGTAAGGTTTGCAGTATACGCCAAAATCTAACAGTCTGAGTTTTTACGCCAGATTACAAAATATGGAGTTTTATGCTGGAATTTACTTTAAGTGCGTAAAATGCAAGGTTTGCAGTATACGCCAAATTTGACAGTCTGAGTTTTTATGCTAGACTGCAAAATATGGAGTTTTACACTGACACATTAAAATGTGGGCGTATTTGCGCATAAACGTATAACGTGTGCAAAAGTTTTTGTTTTCCTCTCGAAGTTTTTACCAGTGATACCCGGTGCATAGCTAGACGGCGGAGCACTTCGTTCAGAATAAGGCTCGCTTGGCCTAGTAGGAGTCGCTCGTGCTTGAGCAGAGGAGCGAGATGATGAAGCGGCTTTCTTTCCTTTAGCGGTGGTGGTCTGTTTTGGTGCCATGGTGAATCTGAGATTTTTCAGAAAGAGACGAAGGGTTTTTCAGAAAGAGACGAAGGGTTTTTCTCTCTCATGACCTAGACCTATTTATAGAGTTCAAGTGACTCTCCGAATCCTTAACCAAATCCAATTTTTTATCAAAGTCGGTTAGGATTTGGGACCACATCAGCCAATCATTTAAAAAGGAAGACAGATACTCATGCTGCGTAAAGGATCTATCAAATGCTACAGATCTATGATTTTACGCGTAGAGCAAGGATCTATGATTTTACGCTCAGAAGCTACGGATCTATGATTTTACGCTCAGAAGCTACGGGTCTATGATTTTACGCTCAGAAGCTACGGATCTATGATTTTACGATCATAATCTACAGATCTATGATTTTATGCTCAGATGCTACGGATCTATGATTTTACGCGCATCTTAAATTACGCGAGACAGATCAGTTAGCATAATGTGCGTATATCTTGATAATTTAGGTTTTACCCTTGAAAAAGCCAGTTACAAGAGTTTACGCAGAAAATGCTCTTTTTATCAGCGTTTGCAAACAGACGACGAGTATTCAGTAACTTCTATTCTTCTTCAGTCGAGAGGACTTCATCAGACGAAGGGCCAAGAAGTTCCCTGAAAATATTTGTCTTCACTGGAGATAACTTTTTTGGCCATTTATAGTTCATTCGAAGTTCAGCCAGAATCTTTTACATCTAGTTCAGGGATGGCCTGTTCGGCGGATATTTCTTGCCCTGTCTTGAGAATCTTTCGAGAAGCCATTTTTAAAGATGATGTTCTGAACAGATGTTCTTCACATTTATAAAGGAGAAATGACGGTTCAGAATTCTATGTGACTCCTCATCAAAAACAGCATGACGATTGGATTTTCAAGACAATTTAATGCTAAAGAGTTTTTTACGCATCTTCCTTTATGTGTAAAAGTTGGAATGTGACTGTATGCATATTTATCAAAGTCTGCATAAAAATTACTCAAGCGTGTCGAAGCTAAGTATTACCAGACTTCCTCACAGCAATATGGCAAATCAATAGTGCGTAAAAGAAGACAATTTTATTAATCATGATTACATATGATGGAAATCCATTCTTTTATAAAGGATTTTTCATTAATATTCAAGATCACGATTACATATAACGGGAATCTATTACGCTAGGTTCTCGTCGGATGGAGATCTTTATTTTTTCTTCTACAGCACTTCTTCAGCTCCTATACGCCGGGTGCCAAGAAAATGATTAATGGCAGGAGGATACAGAACTGGGCCTGTATTATTCAAGCCCACCCCCCATACGTCATCGGCGGCCATGCTTAGAATTATGATTGGGGATTCAGACCCAACGCAATACTGGAAGACACGGCCAAGCTGCACCCCAGGATCCAGCTTCATAATTGGGGAAAATACAGCTAGCAAGCTGTGTGGTCTAATGCGATCCTTCCTCTCTCTTTGACGAATTGCCATATAAAATTACTGATTACATCGAGCAAAGAAAGCTATGATATCCTTCCATGGCCCATCATTGCAGAAAATATTTGCTCGAAGATGTCTCTTTTTACGGCTCCTTACATGCTGGAAGAACATAATCTTCTTCTTTCTCGGTTCAGCCCAATGAATCTCAGCAGTCATCTTTGTGGTGAAGGAAGTATAAAAAACTAAGTTAATTTGCTGGCCCTTATATAGGCAGAAGAGAACATACAAGTTCCAACGACTTCTTAAATGTAGCCAAAAAATTAGCCTTGAAGAACGGGTCAAAGTTGACCATTTCATGCTTCATTCAAATTATTTCAAATTACGAGGAATTTGAAAACTTTGAAGGGGGTCTTGTAGAAGCATAAAATATGCAGGGGAATTGTACGCGTATTATACAGTCAAAACCCCCAACATACATGAAGTCCGCGTAAAACAGAGCTTCAAGGCTGTGTGGCATAAAATAGGGCTTTAGAACTGTTCGCGTAAA
Organism: Iris macrosiphon; assembly: GCA_036927795.1. Classification (NCBI taxonomy): domain Eukaryota; kingdom Viridiplantae; phylum Streptophyta; class Magnoliopsida; order Asparagales; family Iridaceae; genus Iris; species Iris macrosiphon. Next base: position 100,996,163 of record JAYESA010000006.1, read on the forward strand.
ACAGAGCTTTAGAGCTGTTTGGCGTAAAGTAGAGCTTCAGAGCTGTCCACGTAAAACAGGGCTTTAGAGCTGTTTGGCGTAAAGTAAAGCTTCAGAGCTGTCCGCGTAAAGCAGTGCTTCAAGACTGTTCTGCGTAAAAGGTTGCTATACCTTCCTGCATAAAGTTTAAAAATACGTTTATTTTTAATGCAGCATAAAGTTGTACGAGGAACTCTTCGTATTCCTCGAATGAATTTGTCAGACAAATCAGTGAACCTGACTTCTGTCAAAAGTACTGTACGATGATCGAGAGGACGACTGTGATGATGATTTTGCACAGAGACCCAAGTTGTCGTCTAGTGACATATTCTTGATACAAATCATTTTTCCGTATTCAAAGAATACGCTGCCTATTCTACATGGGCAGAAATGAGTTTTTACGCTCAAGATAAGACGAAATCAGATGCCACGTCAAAAGTTGTTTCTCGTACAGAGCTCGAGGCATATCTCTGCATTTAATGCACGAGATGGAGGCATATCTCTGTATTTAATGCAGGAGATTTTGTTCTATTCTTTAGATTTTGTCATGACTGGGAGAGCTAAAACTGTGACTAATATGCTCACATCACCATCCTTGCATTTTACGCCAACCAGGCTATTTTTAACTATAGGAGTACGTCGTATGCTATCTCCTCGAAATACGCCAACTCGGCTATATTTGCAAAGGTACGTGATAAGGCTATTTAGCCTAGAATACGCTCAAGACCTCAGTCGTGATGGATAATTGATTGGGAAAGCTAAAACTATGACTAATACGTCCTTGCACTTTACGCCAACCAGGCTACTTTCAACTATAGGAGTACGCCGTATGCTATCTCCTCAAAATATGTCAACTTGGCTATATTTGCAAAGGTACGTGATAAGGCTATTTAGTCCAGAATACGCTCAAGACCTCAGTCGTGATGGATAATTGGCTATTTTATGCCGGTTATCTATTATTCATGAATCATCCAGTTTATGCAGAGTTTGGCTTTTTATGCCAACAAGACAGTTATTTAGCTTTTACGCCAACCCTCTTTACGCAAGGTGTAGTTACCTACGTGGCTTGCATGCCATGATCTTCGAGAAGCAGTTATACGCGTTACCTCATAAAGGGACACGTGTCATACGTAGATTCAGAAGACTATGGGAATGTGGGTAGCAGTTATCATAACCGCAGCGTAAAAGAAGTCTTCTTCTTCACAGTTTGGTCTTTTATGCCAACAAGACAGTTATTTGTCTTTTACGCCAACAAGACAGTTATTTAGATTTTACGCCAACCATCTTTACGCAGGGGCAGTTACCTACGTGGCTTACATGCCATGATCTTCGAGAAGAAGTTATATGTGTTACCTCATAAAGGGATACGTGTCATATGCATATTCAGAAGACAATTGGAACGTGGGTAGCAGTTATCATTACCGCAGCGTAAAAGATGCAATCCTCTTCACAGTTTGGCCTTTTACGCCAACAAGACAGTTACTTGGCTTTTACGCCAACCTGGCAGTTATTTGATTGATCTCTATAAATAGAGACCTCTGGTCATGGGACAATGGGGCACAATACACAATCAGAGATTAGAGAGAAAAGAGAGCACAGACAGAGAGTTTTGGTTGACAACTTTGGCAACAGGAATTCGATCCTACTTGCAACTCTTGAAGCTTCTTCTACAATACTTCTTCACCATCGTGTGGTCCAAGGAACAAAGTGATCAACCGCAGATCAAACTTCTATAGCAATACTTCTCCAAAATCATTTTATTGTACTTAACATCCTCGTATAGGATTAATTGTACTCTTTTCTTCTTTGTAAGCAAAAAGGTTTCGTATAAACCTTCATTTTTGTTTATCCAAACAACCCATATACATATAAATAAATATACATATATATATATAAACTCGTAAACCCTAATACACACTCCCCAAGGCTAAACTAACCCGCGCACAAGCCCGAAACCTAGAGACCAAGTCAAAATTGTTATTTGGTCATTTCGACGAACACTTGGAGTACGGCTTGCGATACCTCGTGAAACGCACGCCAAACCGAATCGGAATTGACCCAAAATTTACCCACAAGTTTTAATCGATGTCTAAAATCTCACAAAAATGCTAACTCTTCGATTCCAGGTCCATGGCAAAATTTCACATGCACGTGGAATCCACGGAGAAGAAAAACTCCTAAATCGCCCGAAACGCCCAAAACTCTGCTATACGACCTCGCATGTCTGAACAGGGACACGAATCTACCCTCAAGACAGCCAAGCACGTCTACCTAGGTTCGTCTAACCTAGGGCAACACCCAAAATGGGCCAATCTCAAATTTTACCCAAAATTGACACAAAATCCTATGTCAAAGTCTCCAAACCTATCCAAACAAGTTCTAACTTCCTCTCATGGGTAGCCCTAAGGTCTAGAAAAGTTCTAAAATACTAACTACACTATATTAGAGTAATCACTAAGAGAAAAGTTAGGGTTTACCTCTTGGGAGTTGGAATTCTAAGGCCAAAGTCTCCTAAAATCCTAGAATTCACCACACCAAGCCTCCAAGCCTCCAAACCAAGCTTCTACGCCAAATCTAGGCTCTATACACCTAGGTTAGAAAGAATGGAAGATTAGGGTTTGCATTAATGAAAGAAGTAAATGAAGGAAGAGAGGAAAGGTGGAATTACTTACTTGGAATGGAGAAAAGTAAATGAAGGAAGTAAGGAAAGAGAATGGAGGGAGAAAAGTGAAGTGGAAAGGAATAAAAAGGAAGGGGCGCAGCCATGTAGGAAAAGTTAGGGTTAGGGTTTGAAGCCTAACACAAACACTACAATACCCCTCTCTACAAGTCATACTAATTAGGGTTTGGATTTGGGGTTCCAAAAGCATTCTAACTAAACCCTAATCACTCCAACTAACTAATTAAAATATAAATAACTACTCTAAACCAATAAATAAGTCTGACAATGGTGTTGGTTGGTTCTGACAAGAGTCCACTAGGGTCTGACATTGGTCCAGACTAGCCAAAACCCTAAAATAACCAATAAAAATAAATATATGCATCTAATTAAATATTAATACAAATATTTATGATTAATACACAATTTACCAAATTAAAATAAAAAAAATCCTATTTTTTTAGAATTGGGTAGTGACAAGCCTACCCTCCTTAAAATAATTTCGTCCTCAAAATTAAAAGACGAAACTAGGACAGGATTGCAAGAAAAAGAAAGAACCATATCTCAAGGCTCGAAAAGATAAGGGTATCGCTCGTACATTTCATCCTCCCTCTCCCAGGTCGACCCACCTAGAGAGTGATACCTCCATGCGACGCGAACCAAGAGAATAGTCTGGTTCCTCAACACCTTCTCTTGCTGATCCAGAATCTCCATCGGCTGCTCTAGATAGCTAAGAGCAGGGCCCACCACAATCTCTGAGTGATCCAATATGTTACTAGGATCCGCCATGTACCCTCTCAACTGTGACACATGGAATACATCATGAACTCCCTCTAGCGTAGGCAAAAAATCTAGCCTATACGCCACAGCGCCGACCTTCTCAAGGATGCTGAAGGGTCCGACAAAATATTGGCTAAGCTTCCCACCTCCACCGAAGGGAATAGTGCCCCGCGTCAGAGAAATCCTCAAGAACACCAGATCACCAACCTAGCACAAACAAGGTCTCAGCACTTAATCTAAAACAAGCAATCACAAGCAAACACAAGAACAAAATCTAAATTTTAAGATATACCTCAAACTCCAAAGGTCTCCGGTGGCTATCGGTCCAATGTCGCTGCCTGTCCTGCGCCACCTGAAGTCTATCTCTAATGAGCTTGACCTTCTCCGCCGCATCCACCACCATCTCCAGACTAAGCAAAGCTCTCTCACCTATATCATCTCATGATAACGTAGTACGACACCTCCGTCCATACAACGCCTCGAATGGTGACATCTCGATACTGGCTTGGTAGATGTTGTTGTAAGCAAACTCTACCAAGTGCAAGTGATCCTCCCATGAGCTTTTGAAATCCAGAACACAAGTGCGAAGCATATCCTCGAAGGTCTGAATGGTCCTCTCTGACTGACCATCTGTCTACGGGTGATATGAAGTACTAAACTTGAGCTGGGTGCCCAAGCTAGCCTGCAGACTCCTCCAGAAATACAAAGCAAAGCAACTGTCCAAGTCTGATATAATGCTCACAGGAACTCCATGCAGTCTGACTATCTGGCGCACATATATATCTGCTAGTCTCTCCATAGGCGTACCTACTTTGAATTGTAGAAAGTGGGCCAATTTGGTCAACCTGTCTACGATGATCCAAATCGCATCCTTCCCTCTTGGAGAACGGGGAAGCCCAAAAACAAAATCCATTATCACATGCTCCCATTTCTACTCTGAAATAGATAATGACTGGAGCAACCCTCCTGGCCTCTGCCTCTTCGTTTTCATCTGCTGGCACACTAAGCATCGGGATTCGAAGCGCGCTACCTCCCACTTCATCCCGTACCACTATACATGCTCTCTCATATCTCTATACATCTTGTTGGCACCTAGATGCATAGAGTACTAGGATCGATGCACCTCTTGAAGAACCTTCTCGCGCAATAACCCACTCGGCACACACAACCCGGTACCGTGCCGCAATGAACCATCATCAGCAATGGTGAAGTCATCTGATACTCTAATTTGAACCTGCGCCCTGATGCTCCTCAGGGACCCATCCTCAAACTGTGTAGCCCTAATCCGGTCTATCAACTCTGACTGAATCTGCAGTCCCCATATCTGTATCTCAACTCCAGGCACTATCACCTCAATGCCCAAGCTCTCTAGATCTGCCAGAAGATAACGATCTATAGTCAGGCACATAGCTACCGGATACCTTCTCAGCGCATCCGCAACTATGTTTGCCTTCCCTGGATGGTACTACAATAATATATCGAAGTCTTTCATCAACTCCAACCATCTCCTCTGCCTCATGTTCAGGTCTTTTTGGGTAAACACATACTTCAAGCTTTTGTGGTCAGTGAAGATCTCCAAACGCTCTCCGTATAAATAGTATTTCTATAACTTCAGAGCAAAGATGACCGTTGCCAACTCCAAATCGTGGGTAGGGTAGTTCTTCTCATGAGGACGTAATTGCCTGGAAGCATAGGCAATCACCCTCCCATTCTGCTGCAACACACAACCCAGTCCCTTCCCTGATGTATCACTATAGATAGTGAATCCTCCAGACCCTGATGGCAACGTCAATACTTGAGCTGTCGTCAACCTCCTTTTCAGCTCATCAAAGGCGACCTGGAACTCCTCTGCCCAAACAAACTCCAGGTCTTTCCGGGTCATCCTAGACAACGGCTCTGCAATCCAGGAAAAATCCTGAACAAATCTCCTGTAGTAACCTACCAGCCCCAGAAAACTCCTGACCTCTACTACTAAACTCGGAGCACTCCATGCCTCAACTGCCATGATCTTCCTCGGATCCACCGAGATCCCCTCTCCTGCCACCACATGACCAAGGAATTCAACCTTGTCAAGGAAGAACTCATACTTCGAAAGCTTTCCATAAAGCTTCTCCTTCCTGAGAGTCTCCAGTACTATCCTCATATGCTCCTCATGCTCCTGTGGGGTCTTCGAATACACCAAGATGTCATCTATAAACAACACCACAAACCTGTTCAGATGCTGATGGAATACCTTGTTCATCAGATTTATGAACACTGTCGGGGTATTAGTCAACCCAAATGGTATCACCATGAACTCAAACTGTCCATACCTGGTCCAAAAAGCTGTATTCGGAATATCCTCCCTCCTGACCTTCACCTGGTGGTAGCCTGTCCTCAGATCAATCCTGGAAAACACCTTCGCTCCGCTCAACTGGTCAAAGAGATCATCAATATGCGGCAGCGGATACTTGTTCTTGATTGTAAGGTTGTTTAGAGCCCTGTAGTCGATACACATCCGTATCGACCCATCCTTCTTCGGCACAAAAAGTACCGGAGTACCCCACAGAGAAGAACTAGATCTGATAAATTTCTTGTCCTGCAGCTCATCTACCTGTTTCTTCAACTCTACCAGCTCACTGTTGCTGACTCTATAGACGTTCTGGGATATCTGCTCCGTGCCTGGCACCAAGTCTATAGAGAACTCTATATCTCTGTCCGGAGGTGACCCTGGCAACTCCTCCGGAAAGACATCCATGAACTCTGCTATCAATGGATGTGGCAACCTCTGCTCTACCACCAGGGCTCCGCAAAAGACTCCCTCGCTCTGCTCCACTACTCCTCTAGCAAACTCAAACTCTGGCTCTCCCGGTGGACTAAATAACACTCTACCTCTGCGATAATCTATACTAGCATGGTGCATACTCAACCAATCCATACCGAGTACAATATCATACCTCAAAAGTGGCATTACGAGTAGGCACACACTTAACTCCTGACCTCCCAAGATAACTCTTCGATCTCTGTAGACATCACTGACTAGGATGATGCCACCCCCAGTCATGATCTTGCAGAGTCTAGCTAAAGGTTCAACAATAAGATGGTGTCTAACAGCAAAAGATACAGACACAAAGCTATGGGAAGGACCAAAATCAAATAAAGCAAGTACTAAAATAGAATCAAGAAGAACAGAACCTGAGATTACATCACCAACGGGCTCGGGCTCCTCTACGGTCAGGGCAAAAGCTCGCCCCTGTTGTCCTCTTCTATGCTGCTGCTGGTGCTGGGCAAACCTCTGCTGCTCAGTCTGCAAAGGCTATCCTCTCTGCTGTACTGCAGGTGCTCTGGCTGGTCCCTTCTTAGCATCTCCTCCACCCTGAGCTGTACGAGCGAGTGCTGAAGGACAATCCCTCAACTAATAATCTATCGTACCACATAACAAGCATCTGCCCAGCCTCTTCCTACAAATATCACATCCGTGCCCCAGCTTCCAACAGAAAGGGCAAGTGATGGGCTTCCTCGGACCCTGCTGCTGTCCCTGTATCTGCTGATGGGGCGCCTGCTGGAAAGGTGCACGACCCTGACCCTGGTGCTGCTGAGTCTGCTAGAACGGCCTCGTCTGCTAGAAATGGGGCCTCTTGGCTGGGCCCGCACTACTGCTTGGTCCGGAAGCATCTCTACTCCTCTTAGACTTCAGCTCCAAGTTGTCCTCAGCCCTCTGAGCATCACACACAATCTGCTCAAAGGTCGTCTCGCGGTCACTCCTAGTCAAGGACTTGACCGCCATGACCAAACCCTTGCGAAACTTCCGCGCCTTCGCTGCCTCGCTCATTCCCTCTACAAATCTGCCCAAACGGCAGAACTCTGTTGCATACTCGTCCACCAGCATGCTCCCCTGGACGAGTGCATCAAACAGGCTCTATAAATTATGACCAATTTTGATATTTCCCAACCCATGACATAATATTAACACTCAATCTTCCACTTTTTGATCCTCATGAACTTCCACACTGACACTTACCACCCATTGTGCATCCTGCACACAATTTCTAGACACTCTTCCACCTATTGCTTCCAACACATCACTAGTCTCAATATTAGGTGATATATCCATCACTAGTCATATACTGGTGCATTCCTATCTACTCACATCAATGCTTTACTTTACCTTAACACAAGTCCTACTACTTTAGCATAATATATTATTATTGTCTCATACTTTTCTATATACTTATGGATACCATTCTACTATGGCATGCTTAATAATATCCTTGATGCATATACCTTTCTCTACTCTTGACACACCCAAGTATCAACCACCAAATTGAATATCATGCTCTATTATTTTTTAACATAATTTCCTTGATACTTAAATGTTTACATGGATCACCCAACTACTTAAATTCATGACTATCCAGAACCGGCATGCTGACTCTGATACTAACTCCTAGAACCACTACCGATATTTTCTACTCCTTCTTCTACCTATAGTACCCATAATATCTATAATGACACCTATCATAGAACTATTGCTACAAAGTACTATGCTATGGGTTATCCCTAGATTTATGCCTATTGCTCATATGCCCAACCAAGAACCACTTGCAGACTCATAAGCCACACTCTCAACAGTTAATACTGATACTCAAGACATAGACCTAATTACAATTCACCAATTATCATACTAATCAAGGAACCCTAATAAAGCTCTATAAGGAACTAGACTAAAGAACTGAAAGTATCTCTACTACTAAGCTAAGGAATAATGGAACAAAGTCCTGAAATAACATAAATAAATAAGTATTGAGATGATACTTTAACAACCAATTTAAGATACAATCTGATAATTATACATGTCTGTCCGAAATTATGACACTCATAATCCTCGCTACCCCAGTAAGCATAGCTGCGATAAACGATAGATTCCATAACTAGGGTATGCAACTCTATAATCATGTCATCTAGAATCCTCACCACGCCAACCGGTATGGTTGCAAGAAATTCTAGATTTCATAACTAAGATATGTACATCCGAAGTTAGGTCCCTACGTTCCGCTATGCCAGCTAATATGGCTGCGATAAACTCTAGGATCCATAACCAAAGCAGATGCTTCATCTTTCTTATTGTCCTCATAAATATATGTCATCAGATGATACCGTAACTTAGTCCGTAAAAATTTCTCTCGATATAAAATCAAACTCAATAACGAACACCAAGAATTAAAATAAACTGATCACCAAGAATCAAATTCAATAATCGATCATCAATAATCAAATTCAATAACAACAAGTGAGAGCGGACGGAAATAAGGGAAAAGATTTAAAATAAGAATTATAATAAGATTCTCAAGGGTCATCCCAAGAATCTCTCAAGAAATTTGTGATTGAGTATCCTCTCTCATCCTAGTGTCCTATGTCCTATATCCTATCGCAGGCACACAGTAGTACAACTAAGTTATCGCACTACCATGACATCGCATAACTTGTAAAGCCTAACCTGTATGGGCCATCACTAAAAATGTGTCATGATCCGCACCCGATGTAGGGATGCAAGTCAGAAACAACGCCCAGCCTACGCCGTAAAATCGACGGTAGAACGCTGTCTTGGTCTACTTTACTATCTTAAATCTTCCAATAATATAAAGTCTGCCAACAATAGCTCACACAAAACTCAATCACAATCTAAAGCACGAGAAGATATGAAGGAAGTCTAACTATACATCAAAATATAATAATCAACAATAAAACAATATCCAAACACAAACTATAAGCCAAAAATAAATCCGGTACCAAAATGCTAGAGAAACTAACTATGAAAACTAGTGATCCGGATAAACCTTCCAGCAATCACTCCAGAACTAGTGGATCCAAGTATGTACCATCTATAAGTTGAAGTCCATAGTATGTCGGACACCAATCTCTCGGATCCTCTGAAAAATATTTTTCAGTCAGGAATGGAGCAAAATACATCTCTAACAGCAGTTCTAAATCAATGATATAGACTATGTAGCAGTAAATAGATATGAATATAGAAGATGCACAATAGGTATGATAAGATATATACAATAAGGAAATACTGAATAAATATAATAATGAATAATATGCCAATGAACAAGAATACTAATGACTAAGTGTGTGAGTACTAGCTTTAACATGTGATCGGCTTGGGAATATGATACAATATATATGGCCTGGCTAATCATACGTGCGATGTATGATCAATACTATTCAATAACAGTACTTGATATAATAGGGGTAATGATCACATATCTACACTAAATTACTCTCCACCCTCGACTGGTATAATAGATCCAACCACGGTATGCTATAGCACGAGATTCTCTAAGAAGATAGCGACTCTTTTCGAGAATCAGTGTCGGTACATATACAA